>OX638373.1:4185057-4426309 GCA_951812925.1 Calliopum simillimum | reverse complement strand
ATTGACTTTACAAAAGTACTGAAGTACTTTCGCCTCGAAAAAGTCCTTTCGCAATTTTTTGTGTAATTAGTAAGTAAACTGGCTGTAGCACTTCACAAAATACTTCACTGAGACATATAGGATTATTGTAGGATGTATTTAAAAATGAACTAGGAGAAAAGATGTTTGGAAATATTTATATACAGAATTGCACATGGAATTTTATCAATTGAGATTTCTTCTGCAAATGTGAAGAGAATATTTTCTGAATAAAACTTGATAAAAACTAGATGTCGAAATCGTTTGGCGGTATCAACGTGCTCAGCTCTGATATAAGCTAAAGACTTAATTAAATTAAGAAATTGTTGTCGATAAAAAAAGTTATAAAACTTTGATATTGGTACTGAGATTTTACAAACAAATTTACCAAATACTCAACCATTGGAAGAAGAATTATTAGAGTAATATTTAAGTACTTTTAACAAAACAATCAATGTCAAAATTAGACAGTTTTGCATGATTATAGTCGTAAATATAGAATTCGAATATGCTTTTCGAGTTATGTTGTTTTGTCAAAAGCCCACAGATAGTAAACATAACTTTTTACATTTATTGATTTGGGTGCAGGATACTGTAGTGTTTAAAATAAGGAGTTTTTCTATTCACGAAAGTGCTTTTTAAATTACAAAGATTACTCATATCCTCATGAATAATATTATTACTATTTGTAGGTATGTATTTCTGTGGACTTTTGACAAAACAACCTAACTCGAATTAAGACAATTTTCCAGGATTTTAATCATAAATACAAAATTTAAATACGCTTCTTTTGGTGTAATCGTCATATCTCTATGACTTTTAGAAAATAAACCTATCTCGATGTTTTATTCCAAATTGCATTTGACAACAAACAACTTATCTCAAATAGGTTAAAAATTTCAAGCATTTGCAATAACAAAAACTTGAACAAATATTTTTCACAAAAAAACTTGTGTCGACATAAGAAAAGGGTGTTTTTCTTCACAAAACATCTTAATTCGAGATAAGATACTTGTTAAATGGCAAAAAAAGTTTGACAAATAAGTTACTTTTCCTATAGAAAGAACTGAATTTCTTAAATAAAAAATATCTGACAAAAACATCTTATTTCAATTTTATTAGAAACTATTGACCTTAGAACAAAAAAAGTGACTGGAAAATATTCGTGTAGTATTCATATATAATAAAAAACTTTTACATTTGTTCAAACTAGTACACAGAAAGAATTGAGAAGCATCAAAGTAGTTTTTTAGCCCTCCTGAAAAGTTGCCAATTTCGAGTTAGGTTGTTATGTCAAAATTCCACAGATTTATAAAAATGCATTTGTTTTGATATTTTATATATCAAAAATCATTTATGAATAATTGTCGGTAAACTAAAGCTGAATCCATAATTTTTTTTTCATATTTTTATCGAAAATTCTCGATTCCCGAAATCTCAGTTCACGAAAGTGGATTTCTTGATTCACGATTTTGTGTTTCATTTACCCTTATTTTATTTATATTTGTTTGCAACGTTCGCCGAACTTCGACATCAAATATTTCAGTTTTTTTTTTTTTATAAAAATGAACTTTATTCAAGTAAATAACTTAAGTTTTTAGATTTTTTATATGTAATACAACTGAATTTAGACTAATTTAATTTGAAAAACAAACTGATTTTAAAAATAGCTATATAATAATTGAATAATAGAAATAAATCGAATAATGCGCGGGTGAAGCGGATAACTTTACTGTGCGCAATGTTTCTTTTCTAAATTTGGCATTAACCCAAGGCTGCAAAAACAAAAAGTACCCAAAGTACTATTGGCTTTTAAAAAAAAAGTACTATTGGAGAAGTGCGAATATCATGCCTGCTGCAAGACAATATTGGAGATAATAATGAGAGCTTTTTCCTAATGAAGTTATTCTCCTAAACTTCACTCTCAATATTCTCTTATTATAAACAACAAACTACAACAAAAACAAATAAAACAAATGAAAGGAAAACAAACAAACAACAACAACACATAACTCATGAACCAGCATAAGCAATAGCAACGCAAGTGCATTCGATCATTTTTATGCAAGCATTGAATTTTTTTTTTTTCGACATCTTCATACTAAAAAAAAAAGGTTTTTCTTATAAAAAACCAAAAAACTAAGTATGCAATCCTGATCCTTACCACACGTAGAACGTTTTAAAAAAAAAAAGTTATTAAAATCGGTTCGGTATATTTTGCACCAAATCGTTACATAGGGTTTTCATATAAGTAATTTTATATAAATAGTATAGATGTAAGCGCTTCTTGCGGTTGGCCTTACTTATAAATGGTTTGAAACGTTGAGTTCTTCCAATATAATTGGCATTTCTAAGTGTCCTGCGATCTGTTTCATCACTTATCTTTACTCCGTTATATTAAGTGAGGTTTCTATTAATGTCCACTGCTGAAGTACGTGGTTGAATTCTAGTTTTACGTATGATATCCGACCTGTCTCGAATGCCTAGTTTCGATAACCTAAAAAAGCGATGTGAATTATGGAGCTTTTTTTTATTTCTATAATGCAGTGGATAGTCTAAATACTTCTTCCAACGCCTCTTATAATCTCCTAAAGGGTTTTTCAGTCCTCACGCGTTATAATTTTTTTTTATTCAAGAGTGGTTTCTTCTGATTTTCTTCCCATCTTACTTTTCTAAAAAACGAAGTCTTTCGCTTGAAAAAAATCTGACAAACAGAACTGAGCTACCCCAAACTAACTGTAAGTTGAATTTTAAGGGTGTCGCCAATACTTTTGGATTATTCTTTGATTTCGTGTTTAAGATATTGCCATATTTTTTGGAATTCGGAATACTTTTGTGCATTGAATTTAAGTAGGATTTTGCTTATAAGCTCTTTTTTACATTTTTAAGTTACGTTTTAGGAAAGTTTATTTTAATAAATAAAACTAGATACTTACCGAATTATAATTAATAAGAGTGATTCAAAAAATATTAATTCGTAATTAAAAAATTTTATGATTCTTTAAAAAAATTTCAAATTCCGAATACTTTTGTGAGCAACTGTATGTTTTGTACAGTACAAAAAGTTTACGTTCCTTAACAAAAAAAAAAAAAACTGAAAAAAATGATTACAAAAATTTTTTATTTAAAAAATGTCGTTAAAATAGGAATCAGCCCAGAAAAAATCGGATTTTTCTGCAAAATAAATCCAAGTAGAATTTTTTCACTAGAATAATCTTTACTTGTGCATGAAAAATAAAACGTGAAAACTTCATATTGAAATATTGTACGCATAAAAAGTTATTCAAGGTCAAATGTCGCAAATACCGCACTAACGGTTACTTTTTCAGAAAATAGTTCTAGGAAATTTTATAGCCCTGAAAATTTTCTATAGAAAAGTCGTTTAAGTTGTTTTCCTATGACTAATAGCTTAGGAGATATTTTTATTAAAAAAGTGTCAAAGCTTGGTAATGCATACATGCGGTATATAAGTGTGCATAACCTTATGTTCATTTTGAAATTGCCATAACTTATGAACGATGAGTCGCACGAAAAAAAACAAAACTATCGGCTTATAGGGAATTTTATGCCCTATAAATGATAAGCAATGAATGTACATATGCAATTTACCGTTTAGGAGTTATTTAACAAAAAAAACAGATTTTTTAACGTTTTCCTTAATTTTTACGGTGTTTATTGAATAACTCCTAAACGCTAAATTGTATGTGTACGTACATTGCTTATTATTTATAGGGCATACAATTCCCTATAAGCCGATAGTTATTGTTTTTTTCGTGCGACTCATCGTTACACATAATCAGTATTTGTTAAAATAATAATAAAAATTAAATTTTTGTGGACAACTCACAACTTTTTGTTCATTCCAATTTAAACGGTTTTTTGTAATTTTTTCAAAAACCGCTCTAACAATTTTTTTAAAAATTCACCAAAATATGCAGAATTTGATAGGCTTGCATAATATAAAATAACCCCAGAGGGGTGTCGTTATCGTCATTTAAATTCTCAAAACAGCGCCGTGACTTATAAGCTTTTTGTTAAATAAAAATTTGAGTTTTAAACTAAATTTTTTCAATCAAATCAAAACTTTTCAATTATAATTATAAATCAAAAATTTTCAAGCTTAAATCAATTAGATCAAAATTTTTCAACTTTGAATCAAAATTTTTCATCTTTAAATCAAAATTTTTAAATTTTAAATCAAATTTAAAGCCGAAATTGCAAAGTGTAAAATGTATTGATATGAATAAGGCATACTCCATTCTTTCGCTACGTTAACTTTCCTCTTCCTGACATACGTGTATTTTGTTTTTTTATAAAGTTTTCCTAAACTTAAACGTCTTCTTTACTTTTTCTTGATAGGTATTTTCTTTACGAAAATGGCGAAGAAGAACAACAATAAAAAGGTCACAAAAAACTTAATTATTTCTAAGAAGCAACAACAACAGCAAAAACAACGCAGCACTCGCTCGACTATTTCTAAAATGATGGGGCGTTACCCAATTTTATGTTTGTTGCTGTTTTTGCTCTTTGTAATTTTCAACGCCATCATCAAAACTATTTTCGGCGCCGCAGCGCGCGATGGGCGTGGCCTAATTCAGGCTCTGTTGCTGCTAAAAACAAGAAAATACCGCGACAGTCGCGTACTGTTCGCTGCCTGCCTGCCGCCTTGGAAAAATTCCGGGGTGTTTTCTTGCATAGCAGATAAAAAATACACACAAGTAGCAACAACAACAAAAACAGTCTAACAACCACTGCCAGCGCAGCAGCGTTACTACTACTTATTATGAATGATGAACTACAACAACAAGAAACCAACACTGACAGCACCAAGTTTTGGTGGTGGTTTTGTACAAACAACAACAAGTGATAGAATCTTCTCAAGACGTATGCACACACACTATCGCAAGACTTTTGAATTAAAAAAAAAAAAAAACAAAAATGGCGGCCTCTTAACGAGCTGCTGCTGCTCTGCTTTTGCTGTTTCCTTGAAAGCAACTCAAGTCTAGAAAAACCAATTTTTTAATCGTGGTACCCTGTTTGTGTGTATCTTGAAATATTCGTTATGAGCAGAAAAAAATTAAAACTTGGGAGTTTCGAAGTAATTGCTAAAAAATGTTGATTAAATTAATTACTCCTTGGTTGAGATCTCCACCATCGAATAGCATCCTTTGCGATGACTTTGACTTCCCGATTCTTGGATATCATACTCCAACGAACTGCTCCCGTTGACTTTTGGTCTACCACACTTTCTACTAGTGATGAGCAAATCAAGACCAAGAATAAATCAAAATTGGTCTAAAGTATTAAGTCTTGTCGCGGTCTTGGTCTTCGCCGTGGTTTAGGTCACAGTTTTGGGCTTTGTCTTGGTTTTGATATTGGCGTGGTCATGGTCTTGGTTTTGGTCATGATTTAGGTCTTGATCTTGGCCTTGGTTTTCATCTTGGTCTTGGTTTTGGTCTTCATCTTGATCTTTATCTAAGTCTTGGTCTTGATTTTGATATAAATAGGTCTTATTCTTAATCTGCAGGAGAACACATACCAGACCGGTTCGATTATGTATGAAGCAAAAAAAAATCATCCCAAAACCGATTCAAAAGTTAGAAGGACTCTTATAAACAATATCTGCATTATTATACCCTACACCCAGGGTCAGTGGCGGATTAACCCTAAGGCACCAGTAGGCACCTGCCTAGGGCGGCAGAATTTTCGGAGTGATAAAAAAAATTATAATTTCAGTATTGAACTTGATTTTATTTTAATGGTACTTTAAAAACATTTAAATTCGGCACTATTTATGCAATACGAATGGACGATTTAACCGATTAAAAACAACCATATAATGTACCATACAGTTAAATTAAGACGACTATTAAAGATATTTAAGAAAATTTTACCCAATGCGCTGGGCGGCACGCATAAGACGCAGCAAAATGAGTGATTGAAATAGATATTGTTCTATAAGACCCAAGGACTGTAAGCTCAAGAACTCTTTTCAAATGCAAAATGGACTGTTGGTGGTGGCAAAATGGACTATAGGGGGCGGCAAAATGAGTGATTGAAATAGATATTGTTCTATAGGACCCAAGGACTATAAGCTCAAGAACTTTTATCAAATGCAAAATGGCCTGTTGGTGGTGGCGAAATGGACTGAAGGGGGCGGCAAAATGAGTGATTGAAATAGATATTGTTCTATAAGACCCAAGGACTATAAGCTCAAGAACTCTTATCAAATGCAAAATTGACTGTTGGTGGTGGCAAAATGGACTGTAGGGGGCGGCAAAATGAGTCATTGAAATATATATTGTTCGATAAGACCCAAGGACTATAAGCTCAAGAATTCTTATCAAATGCAAAAGGGACTTTAGGAAGTGGCAAAATGGACTGTAGGGGGCGGCAAAATGAGTGATTGAAAAAGATATTGTTCTATAAGACCCAAGCGATTGAAATAGATATTGTTCTATACGACCCAAGGACTATAAGCTCAAGAACTCTTATCAAATGCAAAATGGACTGTTGGTGGTGGCAAAATTGACTGTAGGGGGCGGCAAAATGAGCGATTGAAATAGATATTGTTCTATAACCTAAAGTAATCAAAAACAGCTGCAGAATATGACAACCGCTTCACTATGTACATGGCATACTCTGCTGTCTATTGTTTAGCTTTATTTTGGGTAATTTTTTATTTATTTTTAATTGCTGAATTCCCCGTCTCGTGGCCCCAAGTTTCGTTACCACATTACAGCCTGAGGCACCCTAGAAGTGGGCGGAGTAAATTTCAAGGCAATTTTTGCAAGATAGCGCCTTTAACGGATAGAGATAGGGCGTTATTATTTTCCAGGTAAATGTTGAAGAGAAAAAAGTAATGAGAGTTGGTTTTACACTCTAACCCGCCAGAGACACCGTGGAAGTGGAGGGAGTCAATTTCATTAAAACGCAATTTTTACAGCGGAGTCCCCTAAAGGGTGGAGTTAGGAGTAGAATTGTGCAGAGAAATATTTTACCCCGCTAAGGACGACACTTGGGCAGCTATGGGTCTATTTTTCAATAAACCCCACATTTTTTGAACTGTTTCCTTTATAAATCGCCATTTAACGTGACCGAATCCACCCATATTTTGGCTCACGCATTATTATAACCTCACAAAATAAATGGTTGCAGAGTATGCAAATGCAAAAAAAGCTTTGGAGATATCTATCATTAAGGAATACAAAACGGTTTCTTCAAGAAAAAGAACGTGTGCATTGCAGTTTGGTGACACAAGAGATGAGGAAACTAGTGGCAGAGATAGTTTCAAAATTTCTACATTCAATGTAATTTTAGATCAATTGATCTATGAGTTAAAAATAAGATCTGTATCATATGTGAAGGCTCTGGAAAAATTTGGCGGTCTAATTGATATAACAACCCTTAGGAAACAATGAACTACGCGAAAAGCGGGAATATTACGAAAAAGTTTTCCTGAAGACTTAGAAAAATTATTAAGTGACGAACTTCTCCAGTTCAAGTCTTATTGTGCTGAAAAAGTTTTAATACAAAATTTGCCTCAGGATTTACTCCAAATTCTTCTTTGTGATCTCTGTTCCCAAATATTGACATTGCGTATGCAATGTACGTATGTACACCAATTTCCAATTCCACTTCTGAAAGGTATTTCTGTTCTAAATGTTGGAAAGCTTTTAATAAAGAAGACTTCTGGTTTCAACAATTAACAGCCAAGGAATGAAATATTTTATTTAAAAATAAGCTTCTACAATATGCAAATAAAAAGTAGATGTTTATTTTCAGTTTCAACACTAAAGCGAATCAAAAATTACTTAAGATCAACAATAGCACTTCCTATTTTAACAATAGAAAAATATATTTTGCTTGAATTAGATTGTGAGGATATTATTCACCGATTTGCACTTAACAAAATTTGACGAACAAGTTTTTGTGGCAATAAACGATGTATTTAAACATGCAAATCATTAAAGTGTTAATGTAACCTGTTTATTTGTTTTGATTATGTTTTTATTATAAGTTTCTTTTACTATAAAAAAAATCTGAAGGAAGGGGGGGGGGAGGGCGGCGGAAAAATAAGTGCCTAGGGCGGCAAATTACTTAGATCCGCCACTGCCCAGAGTATATTCACTTTGTCCTTCCGTTTGTAACTCAGAGAAGGAGGCGTGGCAGGTATGGAAAAGTAAATATTTTCATGATCAGCGTCACCTCCTGAGTCGATACTGCCATGTCCGTCTATCTGGCTGGGTGTACGTGCGTGGAAAAACATTTTTTGGGAAAACTGAGCAGCATAATTCAATGAAATTTGGTATTCTGCCTTTATCGTCAAAGTTAGCTCGGGGGATTGAAAATGAACGAAATCGCTCAACGGAGACGCCTACCGCCCAAAAAATATATTCAAAATGAAATAAAAAAAACACTTTTTGCAATAATATAAGCAAAATTCACATAAATACCAGGGATAGTAAGTAAAAAACTAGGCGAATTCGGCCAAGAGGGCGTGGCACCTCCCATATAAACGAAAGTTTCAAATGCTATACTGAAAGATTTTTTAAAACAACCTAACCGAATTTTACTGAAACACTCACAACAGTAAATGCAAGCTCTACGCAAAATCTAGGTAAGCCCGGAAACAAGGGCGTGGCACTTCCTATAAAAGCAATTTGTTTTTATGCTCTCCTAGAAGTTACGGAAGAATAAAATTTTTTTTTTAGTTTAACGAAATATTTTATGCAAGAAAAAAAATTTTTTTTTATAATATTTTGTTTTTTTGTCTCGTAGACCATATATTTATGAAGAAAATAAGATACAATTTAAGAAAATCGATTTAATATGGATATGTTATATAAAATTTAATGAAAAAAGGCCGAATTGCATTTTTGCCTATTTTTCCAATTTTATTCCCTACACCCAGGGTATATTCACTTTGACCTTCCGTTTGTAACGTATATTGTTGATCAGCGTCACCTCCTGAGTCAATATAGCCATGTCCGTCTGTCTGGTCTGGTTCAATGAAATTTAGAATATTGTCTCCGTTGTAAAAGCTAGCTCGTGGGATTGAAAATAAGCAAAATGGATCAACGGACACGCCTACCGCATATATAAAAAATATCTTCAAAATGCTACTTTAGGAGTATTTTTCACGATAATGCAACCAAAACACGCAAAAATACACGTTCATTAAGTTAGCAGAGCGAAAATGGAATAACTGAAAAAAAGCCATAATTATAGGCTAATTTTGGGCCCAAACGCCGGCTCTTCGTTTTTTAAAAAGGAAAGTTAGCTCTACTAGCTTAAGTTTAATTCAATTTTCTTGAAATAAAGAACTTTGAATAACAACTTCAGACAAAAAAAAAAAACAATAAAAACAACACCAACAACAACAATAACACCAACAACAACAACTTTACAACAACAAATTTACTACTACAACAACAACAGTAATTTTACATAAAAGTAGGGGTAAAAAGGCGGCCTGCGGCCGCAGCTCAGAATTTAAAACTCCCAAAAATCCAACACCGGCTGCGGGTCAGTCTATAATACCAAATAGTTTTGCTACTCAGATTGCGCGCGCAATTTTCATTAAAAATTTTAATTTTTTTTAAATAATAAGTAGCTACTGCGCTTGCACAAGATTGATCCGCGGCCGAAGGCCGCCGCGAAGCCAGTTTTGGATTTTTGGGAGTTTTAATTCCTGAGCTGCGACCTGTAAAATTACTGTTGTTGTAGCAGTAGTAAATTTGTTGTTGTTGTAGTATTTTTTTGTTGTTGTAAAGTTGTTGTTGTAAAGTTGTTGTTGTTGTTGTTGTTGTTTTTTTTTTTTTTTTTTTGTATGGTATTGTTGTTATTAAAATTTTCTTATTTCAAGAAAATTGATTTGGTCCATTTTTTTTTAAATGAAGAGATTTTCTTTTGGCGATGAGACATTTAAATAGCCTATAATTAGCCTATAATTATTGACTACTTACTTTAGTTCAATATACGTTCCGTATGTGTTTTATCGAAATAGCTAACTTTTTTTTTAAAAAATGAAGAGCCTAAAATTCGGCGTTTGGGCCCAAAATTAGCCTATAATTATGGCATTTTTTTTTTTCAGTTCAAACATTTTCACTCTGCTAACTTAATGGACGTCAAAAATACTGCGAATTGTAAGCGCAAGCTCTGAGAAAAAACTGGGCGAAATCGGAGAAGAGGGCGTGGCACTTCCCATGTAAGCAAAAGCTTCAAAGCGCTATACTGAAAACGTTTTTTTGAGATAACCCAACCGAATTTCCCCTCAAACACTAAGAACTCTAAATGCAAGCTCTGAGAAAAAACTGGGTGAATTCGGACTAGAGGGTGTGGCACCTCCCATATAAGCAAAACTTTCAAAATACTGCTGTGTAGGGTATTTAGTGCTTGGCCAGGCCAAAGGTAACATCCTTTCTAGTTTTAATTTTATTTGTCAAAAATTTGTGTACTATACTATATGCGGTGTACATATATCGCATGAGGTTGCGAAGCATCTGGGAGGTGTTAAAGGAGGCTTAGACTAACAAAAAATTGCACGTGAGGGGGGTCTAAAATGTAACCCTGAGGTGTTATACGTTTAAAAATTATTTTCTGTCTTGTTTTAGATAAAAAAGTTATTGGGTCTTTTTTAGAGTTTTAGAGAAAACTTTTTTTATGAGAAACTTTTAGCTAAATATATAAGCTTTTTAAGAATGTATTTGGTTTATAGAGTTCAAAATGATTTCGCAAAGTTCTGGACCTTTAAAGTTGATATATAATTTTTTTCCTTTTTTTTTTACTTTGGCGGCCATTTTAGTATTAAAAAGGTCCTATTAACATATCCTAATCTAACTTTTTTTGGAATCCTCGTTAAATTTCCTTTAATTTGGTAGCAAATTTGTCACACCAATTTTTGTAATTAAGGTAAGAAAAACATACTTTTCAAAAACAATCAGCTACAAGACTCCAGCAGAAAGCGCGCACATCATATGCAGCAAAACGCATGCAAGTAACCCGCGTGTTACATAGAAAATAATTTTTTTCGACCTCAAATTTATTAAAAACTGATTTTTTTCCGTTTATTGATTATTGCATAAAAAAAATTGGTTTTTAATAAATAGTTCTTAAAAGGAAAATTTCTTTTTAGTTATAATGAAAATTACTTGCAGGGCATATGACTCCTCATAAAAAAGATTTGGGCACTTTTCCCCGTGCAACCCACGGTTCATAGGTTATCTCAGCTTGAAAATACTAGCAGCAACATTTTGATAGGCAACCCGGCAAAAATATATTCCCCCATTCATAAATAGTACCTGGAGACCGATCCCTGCTCGGTCAATAATCTGATCGTATTATTTTAGTCGATGTTTTTATTCATAGAAATTTTTTTGTGATGAAATTGGTATCTTTTCACCTCCAATTTTCATTCCTTCAAAATGGTAAATTAACCGATGAGAGTAATAATAAGAAAAAACTCGGAAAGTATCGAATGGCATAGAAAAATATCAAAAACTCAAAAATTTTTTGGTGAAACAGAATGCCCTAAAACAAATAAATCGGATATGCCACATACCCAAAGTATTTCGTCTTTTGTATAGGGGCTGAAATATCTTATCTTCAAACAATCTTCACCCGGAAAGTCAGAGACCTATTAGAAAAATTCGAAAGAATATTTTGGTAAGGAGGAGTGTTGGTTGCTATTCGGTGCCATTAATAAAAGAGAATTTCACTTTTTTTTTGTAGCTACGCTGTAAGACTGAACACAGCGTTTTCTTCAACTTCAAGCAAGGATATTTCAAAATCCTGCAGGTATAATGACAGTTCTGCTGATGAAGACGGATTCAGTGTCAAAAAGTACATAAGACTGCATATAAGAAATAAAAAGTTCATTCCATTTTTTCCAATATTTTTATTTTGGTAAAAAAGTGGGCGTGGCAATTATTGAACAACGCCCACTTTTTGTTATGCTTTAGATACTTATAATGCAGATCCTCATACCAAATTTCATTAAAATATCTTGTGACAATTGCGAGAAATAGCATTCAACGTATTTCGCTTGTATGAGAGATTCCTCGCGGAACGGAAATATTTCGCCTACTTTTAGATCAGAGATGCCTTATAGCAAGTAGGCTCCCCACAGTGAATTTCAGAATGATTGCTTTATTGATTTTCTTTTTATACCGTATTATATTTTTGTGGGCGGTGCCACGCCCGCCAATGAGTTTTCTCAATATAACGGCATGTCACATATTAATCCTTGTTTGCAGAGGTAACACCTCCTAAATTTTCATCAAAATTGTTGGAGTCGTTTTCGAGTAATATTAAATCAAAATTTTCAATAGTTAAAAAGTGGGCTTGGCACTTATTCGATTCCACCCACTTTTCGTTTATTACAAGGCATTTATAAGTAGTACCTACATACCAAATTTCATTAAAATATTTTGTGACAATTGCGAGAAATAGCATTCAACGTATTTTGCTTGTATGGGAGATTCCACTCGCAACGGCGATATATCGCCCACTTTCAGATCAGAGGTGCCGTATTATATTTTTGTGGGCGGTGCCACGCCCTTCAACGAGTTTTCCCAATATAACGGCATATCACATATTAATCCTTGTTTGCAGAGGTAATATCTCCTAAATTTTCATCAAAATTGTTGGAGTCGTTTTCGAGTAATATTAAATCAAATTTTTCAATGGTTAAAAAGTGGGCGTGGCACTTCTTCGATCCCGCCCACTTTTTGTCAATTAGAAGAAATTGATAGTCAGTAACTTTGTACTAAATTTCATCAAAATATCTTTAATGATTTGGAAGTTATGACTAGATCAAAATTTAAAATTTTGGGCGGTGCCACACCCCCTAGTGGGCAGTTATAAAAAGAAAACCATTTTTATGCTAAAGTGCATCTTTTTCCAAAGTTTCATTAAAAGCGCTGCATCCGTTCTCGAGAAAAATTTGGGCACATATATATTTATATACATACAATTTTAGCTCGTATAAGAAGAGAAGATATGTAAAAATTAGATTTTAACTAAAAACTCGATACATACTTTTTTTTACTGCCGGATCTCGTACTAATATTTAAATAACCGCCAAAGTCAAAAATTAGGAAAAAAAAATTAAAATATCAACTTTAAAGGTCCAGAACTTTGCGAAATGCATTTGAACTCTATAAACCAAATACATTCTTCAAAAATTCATACAATTAGCTTAAAGCTTCTCATAGATAAGTATTCTCTAAAACGCAAGGGTGACCCAATGATTTTTTTTTTTTTTCTAAAACAAGTCATATAACCCTATAACTCTTCAGGGGTTCATTTTATACTCCCTTCAGGTGCAATTTTTTATTTGTCTAGACCTCCTCTAACACCTTCCAGATGCTTCGCACCTTATGCGATATACACCCTATATAATAAATTAATTTATGACAAATAAAATTAAAAAAATGGAAAAATAGGCAAAAATGCAAATTGGCCATTTTTCATTTAATTTTACATAACTTTACCATTTCTTAATTGATTTTCTTAAGTGTTATCTTTTTGTCTTCATAATTATATAGTCTATGAGACAAAAAAATAAAATATTATAAAAAAATTCTTTTTTCTTGTATAAATTTGCAGTTGATTTTGACTTTTTCTTAATTTTTTCGAAAAAAAAAAAGTTTTTTTAGAAATCAATCTATTTCTCAGGAACTAACAAAGCAACCAAAAAGTGATGTGAATATCATTTGTAGGTAATTTAAATACCTTTCATTTAACATATAAGATAAGCGTTGGTTCTTGAGATATTTGTATTTAAGTGGAACTATCTTTTTTTTGTTTCAAGAACCGAAAATGCCCGATATCTCGAAAACTACGGAAAGGAAAAAAAATAATGTGATTTTCGGAATCAGCAGCCAATTTTACATATAAAATTAATAATGGCATTCAATGGGAATTTTGGCTGTAAACTAGTGTTATTGGACATTCCCAATATGGAGCATTCGTATTAATGGACATCAACTGTAATTTCGTTTTTTAAACATTCTTTCTTGGATTAAAATTGACCGATTTATGTAACTTTTAAGTAAGTTTTTCTGTTTCAAAAATGCTCGCGTCCCCAAAAATAAAATATTTCGAATTCACTTCAAAGAACAGAACGCCTATAACTTTTTTGTTTCTTGCCGATCGAAAAAAATTTAAAAGTATTTTGAAGGTATAGAATTAGGCTTTTTAACTATATACTTTTCACATTTCAAAATTTTTCTAATAATAATAAGAATTTATTTTTAGAGGTTTAAAGATAAGACAGCATTTTAAGTATAAGTTTGTAGTAATATTCCAAATTTAAAACTATTTTTTCGTTTTTTCGTTTAAGTACATCAATTCTTTTAATATTTAATTTAAGATATTCAATTTGAAATTTATACAATTAAGTAGACTAAACATTAGCCTTTTAAATGCTTTTTGAAATTTTCCAATCGGATAAGAAACAAAAAAGCTATAGCAGTTGTCTATATATAAATAGGCAAACGAAATCGATTCAGTCCCTGTTTCTATACCTAAATCTCAACCGATTTGCTTGATTTTTTTTTGTTGGAAAGGTTGTAAGGAGGAGCAGTGCATAGGACTATATTTTTTTAAAAGTGGGCGGTGCCACTCCTCTAAATAGAAAAAACGCTCTCAGGGCTAAACCACTGCAGCAATTTTTACGAAATTTGGTATGGAGTTAAGATTAACGCTAAGAAATGATAACATGACCATTACGCTTTTCAGTAGGCGGTACCACGCCCATTAGTAGAAAAGCGCCTTCACGGCTAAGCTATATTGATTTTTTTAAAATTGGATATACAGATAGGGCTAACACTAAGAAGAATATGACCTTTACATTAGTAAGTGGGAGGTGCCAAGCGCTCACAGCAATGATTTTTGTGAATTTTGCTATGGGGATAGAATGAGCAGGACGGAAAGATATCAAACTTTTTGCACTTTAGTAGGACTAAAACGCCTCTAAATGGCAAGCACGCTATTGCAACAAGCTGCTGCGCCGATTTTTATGAATGCAATGTTAAAGAATGGTTATTTACGATCGAGAGTTCTCAGGTTAAAGTGTTAATATCAAGGATTATTTAAGATGTGAAAAATGTAATTATAGTAAATATGTATGTTACTTAGCTGTATGTATATAAAAAAAAAAGTTAGATTTTTATCCTGAATTTTCAGAATCTCTTTGAATATTTTAGTTAAAAAAAAAAAATCCCCACAACAACTATTACGTAATCTAAATGTAAAGTCTTTCGCTTCTAGTCATTAAATGGCTATAGAAATTGTTCAAATATTGTAATGAAGTAAGAAAATAAAATAAAATAAATAAATAATAATAATAATAGGTAACCAGAACCCTAAGGAAGAATATTAAAAGCTTTTTGTGTTTTGTCGACCAAAGAAGGTTATAAAAACTTTTTGATTTATAGTCAAATCGAAATAGTCGAATTTCGGCCACAAGGCGAACTCTAGTAATAATAAAATTATGTGAAATATTTAAATTTTGGAAAATCGCTCATTTTAGAAAACGAAAAAAAAAAGACTCTTACTTGTAAATACTTACATACTTTTAGAACTGTTTAATTGAAAAGACTGCATTTTAAGCTTCAGAAAGCATTTTGACCTTTTCCGATCGGTTTAGAAACAAAAAAGTTGTGGACGTTAGAGTTTAAAATTAATATGAAAAATTTAAATTTTTGCTACTACCTCGTTTTAGAAAACGAAAACAAAGACTCTTACTTAAAAAATTTTTATCTCGTCAATTTTTATGGATGTTTAAAAACTATAATTTCTGCTTTGAAACCTTTTTTGTCCGACGAATAGTTTTTAAAACGTTGAGTGCAACCATACAAATAAAAGTTACCTCCGTAAGGTGCAAAATTTACATAAAAACTAATAACTAATGTGTTTTATTGAAACATTCCAGGCAATAAGGTGGATTATTTATACCATATCAAAATGTTGCGACCTTTTTGGTTGTTTGAGGGCGGGTGTATTTTCAAAAGACCTCAATATATCTCAATCTTTTAGCTAACCTAATTCAGCTACCGTCTTTCATGCGGAAGTTTACGCCGTTCTCAATGCCTGCAGGCAAGTAGAGGCCACTAATCTCAGCCTCAGACAAGTGGTGATCTTCTCTGACAGTCAGGCCGCTATCAAGGCGATAAGTCTGGTGAAGAAAAGGATTTTCTCGCATTTCCTCACCAAGGCGAATGTCAGATGGAAAGCTTTAGAACCATGCAGGATTTCCAAAGCAATTTGGCCTTCATTTAACCAATCAAAAACATCAGACCTGCTGTCCAGTAATCGTATTGATATTGCAAGATTCGCTGCAGTTTGCACTGGGCACTGGGCCATCGGCAAGCATGCCGAAAGACTGGGTATCCCCTTTAATTCTTTCTCTGCAACTGCCCGCTCTAGCTAGAGCCAGGCTTAAATCTCCAGGAAAACCCTTTTTCAACGATTTAAGCGAACTCGCCGATATTGAGATTGGCCCCCTGCTCACCTACATCAATAGAACAAAATGGATATAAATATCTTTTACAGTTTCCTTTAAAGGATATCTAATCCAGACCCTGACAACCCCTCCTACCAGCCAGCCCGATCACTTATGTGGTATTAAAACGGCACTAACAGTGCTACTTAGGCTTAGCATCGTTTACTAAGCCACCACTCTAATCAAATCTAATCTTTTGGTTTTTTTTGCTTCTTCTCCTCAAGATGTATATTTTATTTGTATGGTGGCACATTGGTCAAATATTTTCAACAAACCTACGGTGAACAAGGTACTCAGATAATTTGGTTTCACTCATGTGCCACGTATACCGTCGGCTGTCACGCCATATAATAGAACAAGTAACACTTATTTGTGTTTATTTCTTTCCACAAACTCATTATATACCCCTATAGATCAATATTCAACAGTTATTACATGTCGACATTTTTTCATACATATTGACTTTGTATAGTGGCACCTCATGATAGACATTTTTTTTGTGTGGTGGCACAGTGCTACAAGTAAAGTGTGTACCGCCGGCGGTACACATGGCAACGTGTTAAATTATTCGTCTAAAACTGACTTTTTTCACCTTTGAACCCCCAAAAAGGGGGATTAAACAACTCTGCCAAGTTCCAAGTCCGCAGCAATTTTTTCCTATTAAATATTTAGTTTTATTGTACTATATCAGTTACACATTTAAATGAGCAAATTCAAAAATTCAAAATTTTGAATGCGTAGTTTTTATTAAATTTAAAGATGTAGGAAAGAGGGAACGGGTCGGTGGCCACTGCTTGTAATTGTTTAAAAAACTGAAAAAGCTTGAAAAACTACATCAACATATTAATTTCCTGTAAATGGGAGCTATTTTTTTTTAATTTTTTAAATAACAAAAAAGCGAGTGAAAGAGCACTAAAAAATTCCTCCCTGTAGAGAGTAAAAATGTTCACCGCCCTGCATTCAATTTTCCTCTAAAACATTTCTCGCCAACTTACTACCCCCCTTTTTCCATTTCTTAAGGGGAATCCATACAAAACTTTGATAAAATTACCAAAAAAATTCCTCATTCCCGTGAGGGAAAAAATGTTCGCCGACCCCCATTAATTTTTCCTCCCCAATATTTTTCTGGAACACACTACTCCCTTTTTTCACCCCTTAAAGGGCCTCCCATACAAAATTGATATTTTTATCTAAAATTATTATTGTCTTCTGCCGAACGATATTAACACAAGTTAATGGATTTTTGCAAGGCAAATATTTGCATTTTAAGCTTTTTGCATGTTGGCACTTTAATCAATATGCTCTGTCAGTTTCAGCGCAAATATCTTTGAGAAGCCTTGTATATAAATATATATACATATTATCTTCTAGAAAGCTTTGCTAGTCTGCCAGCGCGGGTGTCGTGATAGTATCTTTTTAATGTTCCGGACAGCCGAAAGTAAAAAAATTTGTTTCACATTGCGGGAAATTCTTCAGGAGAAATCAAAAAATTATGCCACCCTTACGACATTACAATACTATATTCTTTCATTTTTGTTTATTTCCTTCAAGTTACCTTCCCATTTATCCATTTATTTTGTACACAATCATATACAACTTTGGTACTGTTACTACTTTATTTTATCAAGGTCAAAGGTATTTTTAACTTAAATTCACCCTTTTGTTTGCTCCAAACAATTTTACACTCAAACAAAAATCCATAACGGATAGTGACCCCACCACTCAATTCGTAAGAAAGTGAATGAATCGCCGCTCTCTGCCAATGAAAACTCAAATACATAAGAGAGAAAATCTTGCACCTCTGCAAGTAGTTCAGAATAATTTTACAAATTATGGGAAATTTTCGATGTGTTTTCGCTGCAAAAACAACAGGCATGAAATGAGTATATTGAAAATCACGAAAATATTTATTTTTTTTATTTTCATCTTCTGAGCCATTGAAGGATGGTTAAGATGAAAGAAAACCTCCGGGGGCAAGCGTTACTAATGGGTCTCAAAAATTCAGACTTTTTCTAGTAGAAAAATTTTTTCTGGTAGAAAAAAAAAGTAGAAAATCAAAGGTTGAGTAAGTATTTAGTAGAAAGGAAGGTGGCGGATCTGAGACTTAAAGCGAAACTTACGTTTTTGGACAAAGAGCAAAAAAAGTAAAACGCCTATTATATGTAAGTGAGATAATTTTTCAAGCTTTTAAAAATCCAAAAAAAAGGAACCTGGGTTATCTATACTCTAGCTATGGGTCGTAACTTCCTCGCAAAATTTTCTTCGTTATACACTTTTCATTAAATTCTTTTAGAGCACAATTCCAGTAAAACAAAAAACAAATACATAAATGAAATGAAATTTTTTTTTTAAGTATATTTTTATATTGTATGTATGAATGTATATTATTGGAGCTTGTTTTCCTTCTTCACGTTAATTTTCGTGTTTTTTGTTCGTGTTCAAGTTAAACACGGATATTTAGACCATGTAGAGGTCTTTATTTTTTTGAACTTGAATTGTTGCCGTATCGCAAATTGATTGTTTAAAATTTCACTTTTAGCACAAAACACTTTTTATTTTATGTCAAAAAAAAAAAATACACTTCTATACATAAAGAACACCACATTAAGACTGAAAATTTTTCTTTTAATTTTGCATAAAGCGGGAAAAAAATTAAAATCCCATGAAATCAGCTCACTTTTTCAGCATAATATTTCGTAAAAAAGTTTAAAAAATAAATAACAATAAAACAAGAATTATTTCTCATAAAAACAAGTTTAATTTTTAATTGCATGCATGCAACCCTTTAAATGTCTTACCTTTTGTCAGACAAGAGGACATAAGACAAGACGACGACGCAGGACGACTAAGGACTTCGTACACTTTAACAGGCAGGCGCTTGACCATAGTAGGGTGGTTGCTGTTGCAAGCAATGTCCTTGCATTTGTGTATTATGTATGTGCAACAGGTCACGTGCGGTCAAGCAAATTTTTGTGTGATATTTTAAAGGAAAAACTCGTTTCTTTTGATTTTCAACTCAAAGAAAATCAAAAATTTCTTAGCAAAAACAAAAAAAAAACTGTCCCGAAGATTAAACTGGAAATTATTCACACGCTTAGCTGAAAGCATGAAAAAATTTAATACATATATGTAATATGTCATTGATTTAATAGCTGTGGCAAATGCATGGGAATGCCGCAGAGGTAAACCATATAAGGGTCATCAAAAATAAATGCGTAAGTAAGTAAGTATGTAATATTTGTTGAGTCTTTTTCAGATCAGTTACAAATTTTAACATTTTTTAAAAAGTTACTTGAGACTTCTTAGAACTGTTTTATGTAGTGTTCTAATTATACAATAAAAGGTGTTAACTACTTGCTACGTTATAAATTATGTTTAATTCTTTTTGAGTATATAATAAGTAATAAAAAGTGTTTGCTCCCAACACAATAAAATTTTCATGAGATGATATCAACTCGATTTTTTTATTTTTTTTTTTAACTTACAACTAACTTAAAACTAAGAATTTAAATCTAATAAAACTACCGTCTGTGGGTGTTGGGAGTTGCAAGCCTATAAAATTCTGGTGAAAGTGGTGCAGTGAAGTCGATATCAACGTTAATGTTTTCATTTCTAAAACCAATTGGTGACAAATAGCAATTTGTGGACCAATTTGAATTATTATGTGAATTATAAATTTTTTTTATAAGCAAATTTTCATGGAAAGGTAGTTTGCCTATGAATTTTTTCAATAAAGATAGAGCATATTTACACAAAGGATTGACAAATGTTTTAGAGTATCTTCTCTTCTTATACGAGCTTAAATTGTATGTTTATAAATGCTAGTATCGCCGGTGGCCAAATTTTGGCCATTCTCCTAAAGATAGATACAATTTTTTCGAGTACTGTTTTGTATAAAAGAAAGCCAGAATATTAAGTGTTGACAGAGTTCAGTACTTGTAGTAACCTTTTTTACATGCAGAAGGCTAAGTGCATCTCAAAATCGAATAACATAAAAATTTTTGTAGTGGCTTAGCCGTGGTAGCTAGCGTATTTCATTTTGGGAGCGAGGCACCTTCTACTAAAAAAAATAGATTAATATTCTTTCTCAAAAATCCGTTTATCTCTATTCCAAATTAGCCAAGATAACCTATTTTCTTTAAGGCGCATGACACCACTCGCATATTAATTTTTCTTAAGCTTTCTTCCTCAGGGCTTAGCATATTAAGGCATAAGAACCTGTGTTAAATTTCAGCTGTGACAGAGTTTTATCAAACCTCATCTCACTGCAAAAATGGCACAAAGCCCTTATCTAAACAAAACCAAAACCATTACATAATAATAGGCAAGGGCGAGAGTGTGCCCACGCCATTGTAGAGCTGCAGTCCATAAGTATCGCAAATATTAAACAATTCGAAGAAAACGATGAAAGTCCAAAAGTATTGAAAAATGTCCAAAAAACGATGAAAGTCCCAAAGTATTAAAAAACATCCAAAATATCGGCAAAAGTCAAAAAGTATCTTATTTCTGTGCCAATATTTTTTCTTGGACTAGTGTTAGATATAAGCATACAATGAATATTGAGCTAGGTTTGAACTTTGTAAATGCTCACAAGGGGTCGTGGCATTGCTCTAAACTTTAAATTTGCTTTAGTCATAACTCGCAAACCATACAAGGTATTTGGATGAAATTTTGTGAGTGGATACGGCTTGATAATACCTTGTAACAGACAAAAAGTAGGCGAAGAAGTGCCACGCTCACTTTTTAGCCCTTGAAAATTTTGATTCAATATTACTCGAAAACGACTCCAACAATTTTAATGAAAATTTAGAAGATGTTATCTCTGCAAACAAGAATTAATATGTGATACGCCTTTATATTGGGAAAACTCGTTGAAGGGCGTGGCACCGCCCACAAAAATATAATACGCTATAAAATGAAAACCACTAAAGCAATCTTGCCTTTTATCAAAATAAAAATTTTGGTCAATAACTCAGGCAAAAAAAAAATGGAATGATCTTTTTAATTTTTATATGCAGTCTTATGTACTTTTTGACGCTGGATCCGTCTTCATCAGCAGAACTGTCATAATATCTTCAGGATTAAATATCCTTGCTTGAAGTTAGAGAAAACGCTGTGTTCAGTCTTACAGCGTAGCTACAAGAAAAGTTGAAATTCTTTTTTATTAATAGCATCTAATTGCCACACTCTCCTTATCAAATCTCTTCTTTTTCCAATATTATAATTATGCAGCTGAAAATTGCAACTTTTTGCATTTTTTTGGATTTTGAGCGATTTTTCGATTTTTTCATATGGCTATATCTCGGTAACGAGCCGAAAATATTGTTTTGATGACTTCAGCAATGTTGTAGCTATTGAATAGAAGAAAAAAAAATGCCGAGCAAACTTAACCGAAAAAAATTCATATAGTGCCTTAAAATCGCAAAAATGACCATCTTTATATGAGCCAACTTTGAAAACGCTCTGGCAGAATTACTTGCTTCGGCGAGTACTTTCGACCCTTATAACGGATTTTAGTTCACCGTCAATGACTTGAAAAATGTTGCACTGTGTAATGAAGCAATCGTTCTGAAATTAAGTGTGGGTAGCCTACCTGCTATTAGGCATCTCTGATCTTAAAGTGGGTGAAATACCGGAATTGCGCGTGGAACCTCCCATACAAGCAAACTACGTTAAATGCTATTTCTCGCAAATGTCACAATGTATTTTAATGAAATTTGGTATGTAGGTACTGCTTATTAATGCCTTGTAATAAACAAAAAATGGGCGGTATCGAGGAAGTGCCACGCCCTCGTTTTAACCATTAAAAATTATGATTCAATATTATTCGAAAACGACTCCAACAATTTTTTAATGAAAATTTAAGGGATTGTACCTCTGAACACTCGTTGAAGGGCGTGGCACCGCCCACAAAAATATAATACGCTATAAAAATAAAACTACTGAAGCAATCTTTCTGAATTTAACTGAGGGAGTCTACTTGCTATTAGGCACCTTCGAACTTAAAGTGGCCGAAATATCACCGGTGCGGGTGGAACCTCCTACACAAGTAAAACACACTAAATGCTATTTTTCGCAAACGGTATAACATATTTTGACGAAATTCGGTATGAGGGCCTGGATCATGAGTATCTAAAGCATAAAGCATAAGTGGGCTTTGTGCAATAACTGCCTCGCCCACTTTTAACCAAAATAAAATTGTTGGTTAATACAAAAATGGAATGAACTTTTTATTTCTAATATGCAGTCTTATGTATTTTTTGACGCTGAATCCGTCTTTATCAGCAGAACTGTCATTATACTTGCAGGATTTTGAAATATCCTTGCTTGAAGTTAAAGGAAACGATGTGTTCAATCTTCTTTTTTATTAATAGCATTGTATAGGCGCACCCTTATCAAAATATACTGTCGGATTTTTCCATAAGGGTCTTACTTTCCGAGTTGTGATCGCATAATTCATCCCATTTATTTATTTTAGGGCATTGTATTTCACCAAAAAAATTTTGAGTTTCTGATATTTTTCTGTACCATTCGAGTTTTTTCTTATTATTATTCTCATCGGTTAATTTATCATTTTGATAGCATGAACATTCTATAAAATTTGCTACTCTATCTACGTCGTCAAAGTTACCCTAGGGATTGAAAATGAGCGAAATCGGTCAATGGCCATGCCCACCGCCCATGCAAAAATTAATTCAAAATGGAACTTTAGGAGTATTTTTAACGACAATGCAACCAAAATACACATAAGTACTAGAAAGTTAGCGCAAGCTCTAGGCAAAAACTAAGCGAATTCGGACAAGAGGGCGTGGCACCTCCCATGCAAGTAAAAGTTTCATATAGCTATACTGAAAGAGTTTTTTGAGATAATCCAACTAAATTTCACCCAAATACTGAAAGCTATAAATGCACGCTCTGAGCAAAAACTGGGTAAACTCGGACAAGAGGGCGCGGCACCCCCATGAGAGCAAAAGTTTCAAAAGGCTATACTGAAAGTGTTTTTGAGATAATCCAACCAAATTTCACTCAGATAATAAAAACAGTAAATACAGGCTACCAGCAAAAGCAGGCGAAATTGGACAAGAGGGTCTCATATAATTAAAAGTTTCAAAATGCTATACTGAAAGAGTTTTTTGAGAAATAATCCAACTGAATTTCACTAAAGGCTATAAATGTAAGCACTGAGAGAAATCTGAGTGTTAATTTTTCTGAATAAAACTATTTGATGTATAAAAATCAATGATTTCTTTATTGAATAATTTTATGAACTGAAAAAAGATTACGTTTCATTTGAATTTAAAATACATGAAAACATAATTTTATATTGAATAAAATAACAGATACAAATTATGGAAAGTAGAAACCTAACATTCCCCTCGACTTATTTGGAAATATCAAGTCATATTTTTTAACCTTTCTGATCTCCGGAGGAAAATGGAATTAAGGTGTGTGGTGTAAGGCTTTTTTCGCAACCTCTTTACGTGCCGGAGTGGTGTTGAATTTTCAGTTGAACTTTTTTTGCTTCTCTGCTGATTGTTTGCTGAAGCTTCTAAAATTGGGCTTTCAAAATTAATGGGAGTTTCATATTCAGAAGAATTTCTTATAGAAATTTGAGGTTCAGGATTGGTGTCTGGTAAAACAATTTCTAAGTCTTCGTCATTTCATTGCTTTTGGCGTGTCGATGGTAAATTGTTTTGTCTTGGTCTCAATTGCTTTTGATGTCGACGTATTAAGCCGCGCTCTGTAGCGACTACATACATTCTCCGACCACAAATTTCTTGAATACTCCCTGGAGTCCAACGATCTTTGTTATTAAAAACACGCGTATTTACATTTTCATTCATCTCAAATTTAGTTCTATATGTTTCTTTTAATGGAGTAGTTGGAAATAACGCTGATAAAACTGTTCGGGGTTGTCGACCATGTAGCAGCTCCGCAGGTGATTTTTCCGTTGTAGGATTTCGAGTAGATCTATAAGTTGATAAATATTTGTACATCGCTCGTTCTCTATTATTTTCATCAACCATGATTTTACTAAAGGATTCTTTGAAAGTCCTTACAGTTCGTTCAGCTAGACCATTCGATGCTGGATGAAAAGGTGCTGTGGTCAAATGTTCTATAGAGTTGAGTTTACAAAATTGCTTGAATTGATTTGATGTGAATTGAGTGCCATTGTCAGTAACGACAGTTTTAGGTAAACCTTCTATAGAAAATATGTTCTGCAGAGCTTTTATTGTTGTTGTAGAAGTTGCCGTTGGCACTTAGACGGCATAAGGAAATTTTGAGTAAGAGTCGACTACTATAAGCCACATCCGTGAAAAAAATGGGCCGGCAAAATCAGCGTGTACTCTTTCCCATGGTTCTGCTGCTTCTGGCCAGGCTGAAAATTCTCGCTTAGGACTGGAAGCTGATTCTTGACATGTAGCACAGTTCTTACACATAGATTCAATTGCTTCATCTAATTTCGGAAACCAAACATATCTGCGGGCCATTTGTTTCATTCGATTTTGTCCCCAATGACCTTCATGAAGCATTTCTAAGATTTTCTGCTGAAGAGCTGATGGAACAACGATACGTGCATATTTTGTATTGAAAAGTAAAACTTCACCTTGAATAGTCAAACAGAATCTTCTATCAAAATATGGCTTTAAATGTATCTCAGATTTAGATAAGTATTCAGGCCAACCCTCAGTAACAAACTGATACACCGTTCTGAGTATATTGTCATTCTTGCTTTGTTCTGCAATAGTAATGGAATTGATGGGAAACTCATCAATTGTAGACTGATAAATTTTTTCACAGTTAAGCATGTGTCTTTCCTTTTCATCGAAATCCTTGTCTTCACCAATGGGCAAGCGAGAAAGTGCATCAGCATTTGCGTGATCTACCGTACTTTTATAACGAATAGAATAGTCGTACGCTTGAAGTACTATTGCCCATCTTTGCAGTCGTTGAAGAGTCATTACTGGCAATTTTTTACAAGGGTGAAATAAAGTTGTTAGCGCTTGATGATCTGTTACGAGTTCAAATCTTCTGCCATACAGATATTGATGAAATCTTGTAACTCCGAATATTATTGATAAGGCCTCTTTTTCTATCTGTGAATATTTGACTTGGCTTCCATTTAGAGTTTTTGACGCAAATGATATTGGTTTTTCAGTTCCGTCTGGATATCTGTGCGATATCACTGCTCCTATACCATATTTGGAAGCATCTGTTGCTAAGACTATAGGAAATTTATCATCATAATGGACGAGTTGAGCTACTTTTATTATTGAATCTTTAAGGTCTTGGAAAGCTTTTTCTTGACGTTCAGACCAAATAAATTTAGTGCCATTTCTTCTTAACTCATTCAGTGGTAATGCTTTTGTTGAAAAGTTTGAAATAAACTTGTTATAATAGTTTATCTTACCAATAAATGCTTCAACTTCGCGAACATTTTGAGGTCTGGGCATTAACTTGATAGCTTCCATTCTCTTATCCGACGGCATTATACCCTTAGAATTTATTATGTGCCCAACATACTCGATTTGAGTCTCTGCAAAGTGACATTTGTTCTTTCTGCATCTTAAACCATGATGCTTAAGACTGTCAAAAAGCAACTTAACATTTTTTATATGATCTTCTTCATTTTGTCCTGTTACAATTATATCATCTAAATATACTGCACAGCCAGGTATACCAGTTACGACTTTTTCCATAAAACGTTGAAATATGCCAGGTGCACTGGCAACGCCAAATGGTAATCTCTGATACTGAAAAAGTCCAAATGGCGTATTAATAACCATACATTTTTTTGAGATCTCTGAGAGTTTTATTTGAAGGTATGCATCACTTAAATCAATCTTTGTGAAGAATTGGCCTCCTTGAAGTTTATGGAACAAATCTTCAATTCGAGGGATTGGGTAACGGTCAATTTCTAATTGTGGATTAACAGTTACTTTAAAATCGGCACAAAGTCTAATTGATCCATTTGGTTTTTTTACTATCACAATTGGAGCGGCCCAGTCACTTGTATTAACTGGTTCGAGTACACCAGAGGAAACAAGTCGCTCAATTTCAGCGCGTACATCATTATGCTGTGCAAAGGGCAAATTATATGGCTTAAAAAACTTTGGGCGAGCGTCTGCTTTTAGTACTATTTCCGCTTCAAATGAGGAGCATAAGCCAAGACCATCTTCAAACAATGAAGAATATTCAACTGTGAGATTGTTGAGTGATTTTATTAGATTTGTCTCTAACTTGGTATTTAGAGAAGATGAATTGCAAACAGTAGTAACTTTAGAATCGAATGACGGTATATAAATATCAAAGTAAAGTTTTTGAAACCAGTCCAAGCCAAGTATATTTGTAGCTTTGTTGCTGTCTACAACTAATAGCGGTAGGTTGTGTAAGATATTATCGCAGAGGACGTTAACATTGATTGTTCCTTTTAATGCAAGTTGAGCGCCTGCATAAGTTTTCAAAATTTTATCGGTTGAATTACACTTGGGTTTTCCTAGTATTTCATAGCTAGAGAGACCAATCAAAGAGCATGTCGCTCCAGTATCTACTTGAAATTGAAATTGTTTTTCGTTTATGATAATATCAATTAAAATTTTTTTTGATTCGATTTTATTGTATGACATTTGATTGACTTCAAAGAATGAAGTATTTGTTATTTCTTCTAAATTATTTTTCTCAAAATTTTCAGTACTCACTGTGTTTACGTTTTCTTTAATATTTTTGTAGTTTGAATTAGATTTATAATTGCTTGACACTGCAGATAGTCTTTTTGTGTTCACAGACCCAGGTGATTGACAAACTGAAGCTACGTAACCTTCTTTAAAACAGTTGTTACATTTGGTTTTATTTTTAAAATGGAAGCATTCAAAACGCTGATGTGAAGATCCACAACCAGGACACGATTTCCGAATATTTTGAAATGATCCATTTTCCGATTTTACTCGATTAAAATTTTGTGTTCTGCTAGAAAAATTTTGTTTTTGTTGAATTGCGTTCACTTCAGTGTTGAAATTATTTTCTCCTTTAAACTCCATACAAGTTTTGACCGTTGTTTCGTAAATTGTGGCAATATTCAAGACATCTTCGAGAGAAGGATTTGCCTTCTGGAGTGCTGCACTTCGAACTTTATCATGAGGTGTATGCATAATAATCATATCGCGTATTTTGTCATCTAAGTATGATTCCTTACAGCCTTCTTTTTGGCATTCAAACATACAATCTCTTGATGCTCCTCGTAGTTCCGCAACCCAATCGTTATAAGTTTGGTCATCTTTCATTAAAGTCCTGTAAAAATTAAATCGCGCAGAACATGCTGCTTTTGTATAAAATGATCGGAAAGTTTTGATATCAATTCATTAAAACTCTTTTCATTTGCCTTCCCGTCGTACAACTTTTGAAGTAGTTCCAAAGATTCACTGCCTACCCAAGTGAGGAAACAAGCCCGTTTTGTGAGTTCTTCATGGACATTGTTTGCCAAAAAATGTTGCTCTAATTGAAATAAATAAATTGACCATTTCTCTGCTGCCTTGTTGAAATTGTGAAATATTGGAATTGACGATGTGTGATTCTCCTTTTTTAAGGCATCTGTCAGTATGTCCTTATTTTGTGCAAGAATCTGTTGCAGAAATATTTGATTTGATTGTTGAAGTTGCTGAAGAACTTCCGATAATCCACGTAAGTCCATGATGATATTGTTTAGTGGTGAAAAATTCCTCGTCGCCAAATGTTAATTTTTCTGAATAAAACTATTTGATGTATAAAAATCAATGATTTCTTTATTGAATAATTTTATGAACTGAAAAAAGATTACGTTTCATTTGAATTTAAAATACATGAAAACATAATTTTATATTGAATAAAATAACAGATACAAATTATGGAAAGTAGAAACCTAACACTGAGTGAACTCGGACAAGAGGGCGTGGCACCTTCCATGTAAGCAAAATTTTCGAAATACTGCAGTGTGGGGTATTTAATGTTAGGCCAGGCCAAAGGTTACACCCTTACTAGTTTTAACTTAATGCCATCAATTCCAAATCATGACGTAAACTTTTTTGTAAAAACAGAAATAAATTTTATTCATTTCTAACAATATGTCAGCCAATTCATATTATACCATTACTTTTACCTCGTTTTGGACAACTCAAATATTAAAACAAAAAAAATTATATCACATTTGGTTACTAAGAAAATCCTAAATGTAGAAGCTGAAAAACTATTTTTAATTTTTCAACAAATAGACTAAGAGCCAGCGCTTGGCTGACCCTCTTCATAGTATCAAAGCTGAATTTTTTTGTGAGTGTTCTTCCAATAGTAGGTATGAACTTCTGTTCTAGTGAATTCCTGAGAGGTGGTGCCTACGTGAGATATCGGGCGCAAAAGGTCGAGAAAAACAGTTTTTTGCAAATATCTCGCTAACGGTTTTATCTATAAAAAAATAACTTCCACAATTTTGTAGCTCATTAAATTTCATATCGAAAAGTGGTGTAAATTGTTTTCGCACTACCTATCGTTTAGGAGATATGGTCCAGTGAAATTGGACTTTCCAACCCAACATATTGTATAAAATCCATAATTTTTTTCTTCTAGTCGGCCTATTTTTTAGTTTCAAATTATGCACCAAAATTCGAGACCGATTTCACTGTCGTGCAAAAAGTTATTCAGGCACAAATGTCGAGAAAATTAGTATCTCGCTAACGCTTATTTCTACAAAAAAATGGTGCTCTACAATTTTGTAGCTCAGAAAATTTCATATCAAAAAGTGGTGCAAATTATTTTCGTAAGACCCACAGCTTAGGAGATATCCTATTTTAAGGTATTTTCCGCATACAAGTGTGTAGTAATATGAGTGTTGATTTTCAAAGTACTATAACTACGCCTACGTCATAGTATCATGGTTGAATTTTTTTGTGGCTATTTTTGCAGTAGTGGGTATCAACTTTTGTTTTAGTCAAACCGTGAGAGGTGGTGCCTTCGCGAGATATCGATCATAGTTATAGTAATTTGAAAATCAACTTTCAAAAAACTGATTTTCTCTACCTTTCGCACCCGATATCTCACTAAGGCACCACCGCTCATGGTTTGACTAAAACAAAAGTTAGTACCCACTATTGGAATAATACCCACAAAAAAATGCAGCCATGATACCATGACGTAGGCATAGTTATAGTAATTTCAAAATCAATTTTCAAAAAACTGATTTTCTCGACTTTTGCACCCGATATCTCAAGAAGGTACCACCTCCCACGGTTTGACTGAAACAAAAGTCAGTACCCACTGTTGGAAGAATACCCACAAAAAAATGCAGCCATGATACCATGACGTAGGCATAGTTATAGTTATTTCAAAATCAATTTTCAAAAAACTGATTTTCTTGACTTTTGCACACGATACCTCAGGAAGGCACCACCTCTCACGGTTTGACTGAAACAAAAGTCAGTACCCACTATTGGAAGAATACCCATAAAAAAATTCAGCCATGATACCATGACGTAGGCATAGTTACAAAAATTTCAAAATCAATTTTAAAAAAACTGATTTTCTCAACTTTTGCACCCGATATCTAAGGAAGGCACCACCTCTCACGGTTTGACTGAAACAAAAGTTAGTACCCACTATTGGAAGTATATCCACAAAAAAATGCAGCCATGATACGTAGGCATATTTATAGTAATTTCAAAATCAATTTTCAAAAAACTGATTTTCTCGACTTTGCACCCGATATCTCACGAAGGCACCACCTCTCACGGTTTGACTGAACAAAAGTCAGTACCCACTATAGGAAAAATACCCACAAAAAAATGCAGCCATGATACCATGACGTAGGCATAGTTACAGTAATTTCAAAATCAACTTTCAAAAAACTGGGTTTCTCTACCTTTTGCACCCGATATTTCGCGGAGGCACCACCTCTCACGATTTAACTAAAACAAAAGTTAGAATTCCTTATTAGAAGAATACCTACAAAAAAATTCAGCCATGATTCTATGACGTAGGCGTAGTTAGAGTACTTTGAAAATCAACATTCATATTACTATGAACACTTGCATGCGGAAAATACCTTAAAATAGGATATCTCCTAAACTGTGGGTCGTACGAAAATAATTTGTGCCATTTTTTGATATGAAATTTTCTGAACTACAAAATTGTGGAGCACCATTTTTTTGTAGACATAACCGTTAGCGAGATATTTGCAAAAAAATGTTTTTCTCGATCTTTTGCGCCCGATATCTCACGAAGGCACCACCTCTCAGGAATTCACTAGAACAGAAGTTCATACCTACTATTGGAAGAACACTCACAAAAAAATTCAGCTTTGATACTATGAGGAGGGTCAGCCAAGCGCTGGCTCTCCGTCTAAAACATTTTTCAACAAAATCTTTTAATAAAATTATAAAATAAAAAAAAATAATTTTAACATAAGTCAAAAACTTAAAATACTTTATACAAATTTTGTTATATGAGAAGGAAAATAAAAATACTTTAATTGCATATTTTAAGCTTTCCAAACAACCAGACATTTGATGTCTGGTTGCGTTTGAGAACCGGACCCGGGAAAAGCTTTCAAAAACCGTATGGTCCGGCCGAAAACCTTACGGTTGGCAAGCCTGACCTCAAAAGAGTTGAAATTAAACATTTTATAAAAGTTTAAAAAGTTTGCATAAACATTCAAATGTATACCCACAAAAATATTGAACATTATATTTATGAACGGATTCATTCACGGAAATTCATTGAATCTCAAATAAAAAATTTTACATTAAAATTTTTTGATTTTAAGAACGAATTTTTTTATGAACTTGCGTTCTTAGATTTTAAGAATTTTTGGTAAAGAACGTTTCATACATAAATCTAGGGATCAAAATTAAAGAAAACCTTCATGAATTTTAAGTAAAAGTGTCATCAATTTAAAATATTATTTTTAAGCTGTATTACATCTTCTTTTGGTTTTAGACAGGTGTGTGCTAAAGGGCAAATATAGTATTCTTGATAGTTCTTTCTATGTTGCTCACATTTTGCAAAATGTGATGAGTTGCAAAATATTCCGCGAGGTAGTGCATTTTAAAGTACATATTACGTTATTTTACACATGGAAATACACAAAATTTAAGCCTTCATTTAAGAAGAAACTACTAGAGCTCTTTTTAAGCCCCAAGTTGACGCCAAATTCGTGCATGTAATTTTGAGTGGGGGAGGAAGTGCCAACCTATAACTTATTTTCTTTGACGGGTATAGTTCCCAATACTCCACACCTAGTGTAGAATTTTGTGTTTCCTCACATACATCATGAAACTTCTGGCTTGTCCCCCAGCCCACCCCAATTCAAGTTTCCTGATTATAAAGATTATTTGTTGTTTTGTCCTTTACTCTTTTAATTAAATTTTGCTTTGAAAATATGCTCTTGCTATATAGAAGAAAAATGAAACTCTAACGTCTCACACCAAAGATGCTGTCAACTTCTTTCGTTTGCCGAAATACACACCCACGTAGCAGCGGGGTCGCGCGCCACCAGCACGCGTGTTTTACAAATGCGTTTCATTGGCTCGTAAAAGAAAAACCCAAGGCGCCGAAATTTTTTAGACGCTGCTGCTGCCTAAATTGCTTTCTTTAAGTATAAGAAAAAGAAGCAGAAGCAACATCAAAAATTGTTGTTAGGCAGAGGAAGGCAACAACAACAAACGTGACAACGACGTCGACGAACGTCAAGAACGGTACTGCGCTGTGCCGCGAATTTTCCACGAATGAGAAGAAAGTTTTTCACTTTCGAATTTTTCCTGCCACTTGTCGTTGCGTTGTTATTGTGTTTCCAGGGCCGTCATCAGCGGGTATAAGACGCGACAGATAAAGGCATTAATGCCAATTATAGCCGGAGAGCCACCGCTTAAAAATGACTCTGCGTTTCTAAACGCTGGTTTTGTTATAGTTGGTTATAGTAGTTGTGTACAAACATAAACTGTCGGTCAGTCAAGCGAACTGTAGAACAGGCGGCTGATATACCTATGGTCTCAAACATGTCATGATTTCGATGGTGATCAAATTAATTTCTAAAGGCTGAAACTTGTTATACAGATTGTATAATGCATATAAAAAACAATTATGTCGGTCAGTCAGTTAAACGTTAGAACAAGGCTGGTTAGCAGCCACGTGGAAGGCAAAACGCTTTTTTTTCTCAAGAGGGAGGCATCTTACGAAAAAAGTGTACATGGCATGAAATGCTTAGAATCGTCCAAGAAATACGTCTGAATTTTTTTTTTTTTTTTTTGAATAATTTTTACAGTCATTTTTAAAAATTTTTCAGAAAAAAAAAAAATTCATATTATGGACACTTTTTTCGTAAGATGCCTCCCTCTTGAGTAATAAAAAACCTAATTTTTTAAAAATTTTTTAGAAAAAAAAAAATTCACTTGTATTCCTTGAAAGATTCTAAGCATTTTATGCCATGCACACTTTTTTCGAAACATGCATTCCTCTTGAGTAAAAAAGGCATTTTACCTTCCACGGGGCTGCTGACCAGCCTCTTTCTAACGTTTAACTGACTGACCGACATAATTGTTATTTATATGCATTATACAATCTGTATAACAATTTTGAGCCTTTAGAAATTAATTTGATCACTATCGAAATCATGACATGTTTGAGACAATATATCAGCCGCCTTTTCTTCAGTTCCCTTGATTGACCGACAGTTTATTTGTGCACACAACTACTATTTATAACCAACTGTAACAAAACTAGCTTTTAGAAACGCAAAGTTATTTTTAAGCGCTGGCTCTCCGACTATAATTATTTAAATATCACAGCGCAATAGAACGTAGACGTTTGAAATAAGTAACTCTTGACGTAAGGAATGCTTTTAACTATTCAATCTGGCCATGATGAGCACATCTTCTCTTCTTATACGAGCTAAAATTGAATGTTTGTTTGTTTCTTTGTGTCTTTGTACTTATTTCGGTGCCAATATTTTTTCTCGAAAACGGCTACAGCGATTTTAATGAAACTTGGAATAGTGTTAAATATTAGCATACAATGAAGAATGAGCTAGGTTTAAACTTCGTAAATGCTCACCAGGGAGCGTGGCACCGCTCTAAGTTTTAAAATTGGATTAGTCATAACTCGCAAACCATGCAAGGTATTTGAATGAAATTTGGTTAGAGAGTACGGCTTAATAATTCCTTGTAACAAACAAAAAGTAGTGCCACGCCCACTTTTTAGCCTTTGAAAGTTTCGATTCAATATTACTCAAAAACGACTCCAACAATTTTAATGAAAATTTAGGAGATGTTACCTCTATAAACAGGAATTATTACGTGATACACCGTTTTATTGGGAAAACTCGTTGAAGGGCGTGGCACCGCCCACAAAAATATAAGACGGTATAAAAAGAAAAATAATAGAGCAAAAATTCTGAAAATAACTGTGAGGAGCTTAACTGCTATAGGGCATCTCTGATCTGAAAGTGGGCGAAATATCGCCGTTGCGCGTAGAACCTCCCATACAAGCAAAACACGTTAAACGCTATTTCTCGCAAATGTTACAAGATATTTTAATGAAATTTGGTGTATAGGTACTGCTTGTCAATGCCTTGTAATAACCGAAAAGTGGGTGGTATCGAACAAGTACCACGCCCCTTTTTTAAACATTGAAAATTTTGATTCAATATTACTCGAAAACGACTTCAACAATTATAATGAAAATGTAAAAGATTGTGCCCCTGAAAATGAGTATTAATATGTGATATGCCGTTATATTGGGAAAACTCATGGAAGGGCGTGGCACCGCCCGCAAAAATATAATACGCTATAAAAAGAAAACCACTAAAGCAATCTTTCTGAATTTAACTGTAGGGAGTCTACTTGCTCTTAGGCACCTACAAACTGAAAGTAGGCGAAATTCGCTGGTGCGCGTGGAACCTCCCATACAAGTAAAATACATTAAATGCTATTTCTCGCAAATGGTATGACATATTTTGATGAAATTTGGTATACGGATATGGATAATGAGTATCTCAAGCATAACGAAAAGTAGGCTTTGTTCAATAATTGCCACTCCCACTTTTTATCAAAGTAAAAATTTTGGTTAATAACTCAGTCACAAAAAAAAAATGGATTGAACTTTTTATTCTTATATGCAGTCTGCAGTCTTATGAATTTTTTGACGCTGAATCCGTCTTCATCAGCAGATCTGTCATTATACCTGCAGGATTTTGAAATATCCTTGCTTGAAGTTGAAGAAAACGATGTGTTCAGTCTTACAGCGTAGCTACAAGAAAAAGTGAAATTCTTTTTTATTAATAGCATCAAATAGCCTTATTAAAATATCCTTTCTGATTTTTCTAATAGGACTCTTATTTTCCGAATTATGATTCTTTGATGATAAGATATATCAGCCCCCATACAAAAGACGAAATATTTTGTGTACGTGACATATCCCATTTATTTATTTTAGGGCATTCTATTTCACCGAAAAAAAAAAAAAAATTCGAGTTTTTTTGATATTCGATACTTTCCGAGTTTTTTGTTATTATTATTCTCATCGATTAAATAATAAGGTCAGATTGTTGACCGAGCAGGGATCGGTCTCCAGGTACTTGAGATAAAGAAACACCAGAATTCAAGCATCATCAGTAGTTTTGCTCTAGTTTGACGGTAGTGCAGACGAGCAGAGTTTTTTTATAGCGGATTAAATTCTCGTATTCAGCCTCAGGTTTTCTTTTTGGATTTAAAAAGAAATTTGTTTCTTTCAAAATAAAAATCGGGCGACTTAATTAAATTAACATGCGTATGCTCCTGATTGCTTCTCCACCATTTTTTCCAATACACAATTCATGTATATTGGGGGAAAGAACAACAAAATTTCGCCGCCACCGCCGCGTCAACATTTTTTCCACCGAAAATTTTCTTCAACCAATCCGGAAAATTCTTCGTGGAAAAGCTCTGAATTCTTATTGGCTGCGCACAACTTTTTTGCAATTTTACGACGCGGAAAAAGAAAGCAAATAAGAAGAGAAAAAGAAAAATACACAATAAAAAAAAAATTAAAGAAAAGGAAATGAAAGCATGGCACACACACAGCGTCGGCAGCAGGCAGCAACAGCATAAGTTACTTAAGATAAAGTTGATGCGTCGAATACGTCCCTTTGACTCCCTCCAAATATAGTTTCAAATTCGACTCTGGTAAGGTTTTTGTTATGGTTTTATTTTTTTGGAAAAATTTTTGGAATCTCAATAGAATTAATAAAAACAGCAAGTTTATGCAGGAAAATTAAAGATTTTTAGTTTTTTGTCTTGATTTTTAAGTACCTTTTGCAATGAGAAAGTTTATTTTTGGCAACTGCTTGATAAATTAAGTTGTCTAAAATAAGGGTGGTTGTAGCGAAAATTTGGGGGATTGCGTGGGTGGGTTGGTTTTTTGGTTAAAATAACTTTTCTACAGATGTCCTACGATGGAAAACCTAATTCGCATTGTCAAATTGAAATTTTTTCACAGGTTATTCGGAATAACCACCGCACAATCAAAACAATTGTAAATGATGTTTTTTTAGGGGCACACAACTTCTTGAAAAAAATTTTTAAGTTTATTTGGCGTTATAATGGCAAAATTTGATAATTGACAAACTTTGAACTTCGATATCTACAAACTTGAGTTTTTCATTTTACGATTATAAAATGCCATAACTCAGTCAATTTTTGGAATTTTCCATTGATCGAGGTGTCTTATCATTCAAAATTGTATGTTTTTATGAAAATGCAAAAAAAAACCGTTTTTTTTTTTTTGTGAAGATAATGTACCAATTCCAAAAGTATTTATAAATTTAAAAAATTTTGGTGAAAAAATTTTTTTTTAAAGAAATATTTTTTTTATAAAAAGAACATTTAAAAATTAGTAGGATAAGTTTCTTACAATTATCAATTTACAAAGTTTTGTGTGAGCTATAAATTTTTGAAAATACACCCTTTTTATGAAAATCACAAAAATCGCCAAATTCAACACCCTGTATTTTAACAATAAATGGCACTAAGGCCAAATCCTCCCGCATTATTAATCTTGTCCGCGGGTACTACCATACTGCCAAAGTTGAGCGAAATCGGAAACAAAAAAATCTTCGGCTGGTACACTTGGCGTGTTTTGCTATTATATTTTCGTATTTTTACCAAAAACGTGTCTCAAAAACAAAATCTGTTGGCAAAACCGAAAATATAATTTCTTTAATTTTTTTAAGATTAATTAATATCTACGGTAAATTAAAAACTTAAAAAAAAAGAAAATATTTGTTTTCCGCTCACGGTGCAGATGTGTAAGACATCTTTTAGACAAAAAAAAAAATTTAAATTTAATATTGTAATACGGTAAAGCCACACATGATTGTACAATCAAAATTTTAAAAATGATTGGTGCTGAAGACTTTAAAAAATTTCAATAGTCAGTATCTATTTCATAAAAACATTTAGTCCAAATATTTAGGAATATGAATCTGTTGTACTTTTTAAAGTTTAGTTTCAACTATGGTGATCCATGGGCAGGTAAGCCAAATTAGAGCAGAATTAAGCAAAACATGAGGAAAATTGTTTTGCCAGTTAACCCAAATCGCCCTGGTGTGTTCATATGGCAACGCTCGATGAATATGTTTGTAAACGATCGCAGTATGTGATCAATTGAGGATATCGTAATTATTAGGATCTGTATGAACGCGCAATCGTATGTCCTTTTGCAAGAATTTATTTGCGCGTCATATCGTATTCATATGTGAGTGCTAGTGCATGATAAAAAGGAGAAAAATTTTAGCTACCCAAAATGACCTATATGAAAAAATAAATGCTTCTGAGAAATATATATTTATTTTTTGAACAGAATAAAAAGTGTGCGTTTTTAATAGTATTTGATAGAGAGAATAAAGTTACATAAACGTTTTTTTAAAAAAAATATATATTGTGGCGTTTTTTTTCAAGCTTTTTGAGCAACGCTAGGCAGGATAGGGGACTGGTTAACGATGCAGTGTTTTTAACGTTTTCTTGGAACCTTTGAATTTATTAACGATATATTCATTGAAAATAGATTGTTAATCGTAGTTCAACCTTTTCCTCTTTGTTTTTGAACTATAAAAAATCACTTTCCTTACAAGAAGCGTTGTATTTTTTCGAAGAACTATGTTTTCATGACAAAAGCAGAGCTCCAACATATTTTCAAGCACTTTGTATCGTGCCACCTATAATTGAAGGTGATTTAACCCTTTCGGTTATTCTATGTCATATGGCATAGTCGCTTTTCAAGGTCTGTTTGAAGTCATAAAAACTTAAAAGTTATTTTTTTTTTAATTTTTATTATTTTTTTCAAATGTTTTGAGTTGAAGACAAAAAAAGAATTATATTTATTGGTGGATGCAGTTAGCTAGCTGTATGACTAAAAACAATGAACAAAAATATTCAATGACATAATTTGCAAAAAAATATCACTTCATACTTTTATTATTTTTATTAAACAAATAGTTTTGATTGATAATTTTATGTATGTCATTAAGAAAGCTGAATATTGGTTTAACAAGTGTAAACAAATTTAGACCTTTAACATGATTCAATAATGCTGTACGATTTTTTTTATTTCGCACTATGCCATATGGCATAGATTTTATCCAACGGTGCTAAAATATTTCATTTGGTTGAGAAGAACTGCATTGGTTGGAAAGTGTTTTTATTAATAAATTTAGTGTCTAATTTAAAAAATTACAATTTTCGAAGAGTTAACTAATCCAGATGTTGGAAATAACTTCCGTCCCCGCTATAGAGTTATGCGATAGAAATTGTCTATGTACGCACACTTCCGGTTCCGGCATACATCTGAATTTCCTCGGACAGTCAACCAGGTCGGAAATCTTAAATAATGTTTTAAATTTATTCAAGGCTTATCTCAAATTGATTTGAATTACTCCAAGCCGTATCTAGGAGAAATTATGTGACTCTAATCTGGAAACCAAGACACGGGGCTTATGAAGGCAATGAAAACGCAGGTCATGTCCCGCATTGGCAAGAACTAGACTGAAATCCATTGGTCAGCCGTTTTTCAGTTCCTTAAAAAAACAAAAATTCACCTAAGCAGGTAACATGAAAAGATTTGCTGTGCTGACAGGATCCTTCATTTTGGACAAACACCCAATTCAAAAGACCAGAGTTTATGAATAGACTTTAATAAGAGAGATTGTGGTATTATTATGGACCCCTGCGGCATTGCGGTCACCCTAACCTAACCTTACATTGGCCAAGAGAGGGGCATAATATACTTCCAGAACCCTTCTGCAAAGTGAACAACACCTTTAAAAATAACTTAATTCAGAAATGGGAGGAAAATAGCCTTATTTTGATAAGACTAGTGCGAATCTCAAGAAAAGTTCCAGCCTGAAACAGGTGAAAAGACTTTAGTATGGTAGAAGCAATTTGAAACATCAACTGAAAAAATATAAAAATCTACACTGAAATGATGAAGGTATTCCTTAATATGTGTAAAAGCCTCATGAACCTCGCAAGCTCGTAATAGTTGTCAAAATCAATACGAACTTTGACCGTTTTACGAGATTACGAGGCTTTCGGTGCTTTTAAACGTTTTAAGGAATACCCTAAATGTCAGAACACTATATAGGTACTTATTTACTACCCAAAAATATGGGCCCCGTAAACAACGATGTCAAGAGGATTTTGAAGAAGCAGAGCATATGCTGGTATTTACCCTGCAGTGATCAGACGCATATTTAAGTGCCCAGGTTCCGGGTTTCTAATTCCACTGCAGTGACAAAATCTATAAACAGTCTAGATCTGTTCTGATTGAGAAAGAGGATGTAGGGGAATGTCGTATGGGTTGGGACGCCGTATAAGTTGGGACAGCCGTTTATCTTGAATTTCCGATACTGGCGACACCTATGTTTCACCTGTCGAAGTAAAGTCTGTTTATAACGTTTCATGTGCAAAAGATCGAAGAACTCTTGTTGATTATATCCATTCCAAACAAAGAGTAAATTGTCATATCAAAAAGATCTTTTCGATAGTTTCTGCGTGTTCGTAATTTGCCGAACTTAAACCAATTATTTCATGTAAGTATGTATGTTAATGTGTCTTGTATTCAGTGTATTTTCATTGCGTGAAAGAGTAATTGAAATGTTTTGTTGTGGCAAATATTATTTTTGGGCTTTCACGAAATGGCAACTTTGTAAAGGTTGGGACACTCATGTCGTATAAGTTGGGACAGCACTTTTTTTTATTTCAAGGCATTGCGATACCATTTAAATTATATTTTTACAATATTTGATGAATGCAATTGTATTTATAATAATTAAAAAGCATTTATTAAAGAATTTTTGAAGATTGTGACGCATTTATGTGCAATGAGTTTGGCAAGTTCACTAACGCGCGAAAAACCGATCGTAGAATTATTGATTTCAATGCATTGGTCGCAGAAATCAAGGAAATAAAATTGGCTAAGGCATTCGATTCACCAGAAAAGCTCATAAAGTCCCAAAAAGCAGTTTTGCGAGGTATACCCAAAAAGTGAATGATTAAATTAAGGACATTTCAACCATTGATGGCGATGCATTGTTAAAGCTGGCTAAAAGAGTTGCTTTGCACGCCAATCCGTTGATGGTATCTTGTTTCTCGCACAAGAAGTACCTTAAAAATAAAATATGCGGAACAGTTTCTTCACCTGTACAAACTGCGAATCATATTAGGCGGAATGATATATTTTTACCCAAATTGTTTCTTTGAAACATGACGTTTCAATAAATGTTCTAATAAAAATAATATCATGCAGATTAGCTTAACTTTTTGGCTCACTTTGTGATTTTTGAAAGTGTCCCAACTTATACGATAAATTTTTTTTCGGCAAAAAAGTTGTCTTCATTAAAATGGCTATAACTTTTGACTTGATCACGATGGCAAATACCTTTCTATGAAAAAGTTGTAGCCGATGATCATACTTTTTTATTGGTTTATTTAAATTAACAACTTTTCCATCCGTTTCAAAACCACTGACCAAAAACAAAACCCGTCCCAACCTATACGACATTCCCCTACAAAATATATCGTGATGAAATTCATAGCTTTTAAAATAATAATAATTAATTTGGATGCTAATAATGATTTATTTGGAGAAAATTTAGATGCAAAAGATAATTTATTTGATCGGAATGAGGTTGCACACCCATAATTTCAAAAAAACCCATTAAAGTCCGATTAATATGGAACGAATATAGAAACCATGGAGCGCTCTAATCAAAAAAATCCAAATTATTTGCTCTAAGAGGATTAAGTGTAGGGTATTTCTTATTCGGCCTAAACCTATAATATGGCAAAACACCTTCCTAAAACTTTTTTACTAGAAAATCTTTAATATGTCATGATTTGAAATGATATTTGAGCAGAAAATCATTGGAATTATATAAAAAATTTAAATGTAAGTTTTGTTACTTTTATTACCTTTGAGTTAGAGCTGCGACATCGACATGTTGATAAAACATCGATGTTTTACAAAAACATAGACTGTTTTTAACATCGATGTTTAGAGTTCGATTTTTTTGCAAAATCGATTTTTAGCGTCGATGTTTTTATTCGATGTTTTCACAAATTTTGTTTAAACAATGCGCATTCAAAATTCTTTTAATGGTAATGAACAATTTTTCAAATCAGTTTTTTGCAAAATATCTCGCTAACGGTTGCTGTAGGAGAAAAATATTGATGGACTATATTGAAGTTTAAACAATTTTTTGCTATAAATTGGTTTTTTGTAATTTTCAAAGGGCGCAATATTTGTTCTGGAATCGTTATATTGTAAAGAATCAAATTTTGATTAATTTAGAAAAAAAAAATTATGTAAAAATATTAAGTTTTAAGGTATGGACCCGGTTTCAAAGTTTGGAAAAAAATTAAGTATTTTAATTTTTTCTTTTAATCACTTTTTATTGGATGCAAGAAAATGTATTGCTAGTTATTATTAAATGCATCATTAAGAACTAATTTTTGCTTTCAAAATGAGCTATGAATTGGTTTTGTGCTATTTTTCTTTGAAAATTTATGACCATTTTAAAATGACATCATGAAAGTTAAAAACCATGTGTGGATTCTCTATAGCAATTGCCATATTGCTACACCTCTTATGATGTTATTTTAAAATGGTCATAACTTCTTAAAGAAAAATCATACAAGACCACTTCATTGCTCAGAACAGTACTAAATGATGCATTTAATATAAAAGATCAAAACGATTTCAGGTGTGTTCTATATGACCTTAAAAATCGTGTTTTTTAAACATTAGGGGTAAGATATCTCACAAACCATAAGAGATACAGCAATTTTGCTTCCAGTTCCGGATTAAACATCAATAAATACATCTAAAATGACTATTTTAGTTTTGGTTTGTAGTGGTTTTTTTCAAAATACCGTTTTCCGACCTCATTTTAAAACCATTCGATGAACCAATTTTGGAAACTTTTTTCTTATTCAGTAAATGCTCACGTGTAATTTAACATCTTTGTGCAGTTCACGACAACTTGATTTAAACTTTTTCCTGGGCTGCGTGCACGAAATTCGAAATTTTAGATTTTCTCTGCTGGAACAGCCCAAAAACGTACTAAAACGAAAAAAAATGTTATTTTCGTATTCAGCGACCCCAAATTAGTTTAGAAAATATGACTACCAAAATGGTTTCTTATCAAATTAAAAATTAAGAAGAAAAAAATAAAATAAAACATTTTTTCTAAACTTTGAAACGGACTCTTTTCTTTTTCTTAAATACTAATATTTTAAAAAATTTTTTTTTTTTTAAATTAATCAACATTTAGTTTTTTACATCATAAGGATTCCAGAACAAATATTCCGCCCTTTAAAAATTACAAAAAACCAATTTATAGAAAAAAGTCATGACAATTTTCTTAAAAAATTTAAATTTTTGTACCGAAACCGCAACAAATTTAATTTTTGAACCAAAACTTTCTAAGAATATAATGTTGACCTAGTTATTCTCCATAAAAGTGGTCTTCAAAACATCACGAAAAACTGAATAGTTTCCAAGTAACGGGCAGTCAAAGCGACTTGCCTTTGTTAAGTCAATTTTTCGACCTTTAGTCGAAAACCGGCTGGGTTTTTCCCCTACCGATTCCTAATTTTTTTTTGATATCTTATTTTTTTGACCTCTCGTTTCAGGAAATGGACTGGGAGCAAACAAATTCATAATTTCGCACATATGGGCGCTCTAGTGCACATACAATATACCGTTTAGGAGTTATTCCATAAAATAGAAAAAAACGTAGAAAAACATCAAATATCTCAAAATTTGAAAAACTGACTTAGTAAGTACATTTCACTTGTATAGGGACGATATAATACACGGTCCGACATAAAAAAAACACATTTGAAAATCCAAAAAATTCTTAAAGTAGACGTTAAAAAAATTCGCGTATCTCGTGGTTTTTCTCCAGCACGTCAGATTCTTTTGAAGTGCTTAAATCCTCTGTGTCCATCTTGTGTTAAATCGATGAATTTAACTACTTATATGATCCTTAAGTCTGAGGTGTACTATGTGTTCAGTAAACTTATGCAGGATATTGCAAGGAATATTTTTGTAGAACATTTTAACTCTCTACAACCCCCACACATGGGTAATTTTTACCCTTTTCTTAAAGAGGTACAAAAATGACACCTAAAACATGGGAATATTGAGTCAATATGTACTGCAGAACTATTTGCTATAAAATTTCATTACAAGTTGCTGAACACTAAAAAGTCTAAATTTTATCCCGAAACCCAAAAAATCGTTGAAATCAATTAGAATTTCTCACATTGCATATTTATTACATCCCTTTTCTTAAGTTTTAAGAATTTTTGGTCTATGGTAACTCCTAGTGAAATTTTCCGAAGAATATTTTTGTAGAACTCTTTAATTCATTGTAGCCTAGTTTTTAGAAAGATAGTTTAAGAGTTTTACAGTGGGGTGAAACGTGTAAGGCCGGGCGGGGATTTTGTTTTTATAAAACGATACAAAAAGAAAAGTTTACCAACATTTTTTTTTGCGATTATTTAAGCAATAATTATAAAAAGTTAATACAACACAAAATTAAAAATAATTGTAATATTTTGCAAACCATTTTTCTAAACTAATTTTAGGTCGCTGAGCACGAAAAGCGCAATTATTTTTTTTTTTTTTCTTGGGACCGTTCTCGAGTTATTCGAAAATTTCTATTTTCGAGGTTATAGCTTCATATACATCAATATATTTGAATAACGCCAAGTCCGATCGATTTTATTTTTCCACGATTACAAAGAGTGACTAATGGCGCTTCTAACAAGTTTGCCAATAATTATCCCCCAAACAAAATTGACTGAGTTATAGCAGGAAGTTTGAAATTTCACAAATTTTTCACAATTAGTATTTTGTATGAATGTCAAACACTTTGTTTGCATAGGCTTTAAATGTTTGCAATTAAATGTGCCATGGAATTAAATGACTAAAAAAATGTATTTAAAAACAATATATGCCAAAAACAAAATGTTTCATTTGACGATGATATGAAAAATTGTAAAATTTTTTCTAAATTTCAATGTTGTTGGGGGCATAATCCTTGGTATTCGTTAAATTAGTTTAGAAAAATGGTTTGCAAAATGTTACAATTATTTCTAATTTTGTGTTGTATTAACTTTTCATAGTTATTGCTTAAATAATGAACAAGTCAAAAGTACAAAAAAATTTATGGTAAACTTTTCTATTTATACCTACACACAAAAAAAAACAACATTAAAAGTTCAATGCATTTGAGCCGATACCTTAGAGCGCTATAGTCCTATCTCCATTTTTCCAATTGTTGGGAAATGCAAAAAGAAGATTTCAAACAGTGGTTATTTCGGATTGGCTGCTATTTTGATATAACGATACATGCAATATTTTTATCTATAGTATATTTTAACATAATTTAATGTTTTTAACCAATTTTATTAATTTCTAACGAAATTCCAGCCAGTTTATAGTATGTCATTACTTTTGCCCTTATATAGAATTCCACTACTATTGAAATAAACGACGTATGTAGTACATTTTTTGAATTTTTTCCACTAAAATGTCGTAAAAGTCATGAAACGCGTAGAAAAGACGTAGAAAACACGAAAAAACGATTTTTTTTTTTTGAGTTTTTGGTTCCGACAAACAAGAGTGGAGCCTTGGGTGTTACCAAATTGGTTCACTTAAATGTCGCAAAAAGTCATGAAACGCGAAGAAAATGCGAAAAAACGAAGTTTTTTTTTAAATGTGACTTATTTGAATATTCATTGGAGATAGGACAGTAACGCTCTTGAAAAAATTACAGTTTAGAGATAGGATTTTTCTTAATTATCGAATATTTTGGTATTTTAGTGGTATTTAGACATCACACAGTTTTCCACACGGTAAAGAAGCCCACAATGATGCCATAACTGCAAAAATCTCAAAATCGCAAAAAGTGGAGATAGGACTATAGCACTCTAAGGTATCGATAAGAATCATTTCATAAAATATAAGAACGAACACACCGGTCTAGAAAAAATTTAAATCAAAAATTTAAGCACACGAAATTTTCCTACAGAATATGATTCTATGACCTATAAAGAGAGTGTAAAAAAAAAATGACTCGTGAAATTTATAGCCGTTTTTTTTTTTTTTCAACCTTTTAGTTTTTTTAACGATTTTTGAGTATATCTCGGTGTATATATACATATTATGTACACACATATATGTATATACATACATATATATACTTGTATATGTATATATGTGTAATATATATATATAGATATATATATACATACATACATACATACGTATAAAAGGTATCGCTTCCGCACCATTTATTTTTAAAAAAAATCGGTTTTTTCGTATTTAAGAAAAACACAAACAAAACCCGGAAACGAAAGTAGTTACTCCAGATGTGATTTTTGATGCTTAATCCGATTCCGGTATTAGAATTGCTCTATTATGTCTGGACTTTGAGATATCCTTACATATATGTTTAAAGGACACCATTTTTTTTCCTATTTTTGAAGTTATATAACAAGATAAGGTAATATTATGCCGTAAAATCTGGTACGACAGTTAATAGCCCTAGTTTTTTCCTTGAAAACTCAATCAAACCGATAACGATATCTTTTTTTTTGTCGGATATATCTTTGCCTAAAAAGTTAAAAAAGTGCAAAAACACGATTTTTGGCTATATTGGATGTTATATACAGGACAGACAAAATTTTTTTGGGAGTTTCTATCACCATAAACATTTGGTACTTTCTTTTGGCTTTAAATTGAGCTATTAAATGTTTATCTGCAATATTTTTCTGCAAAGTTATGTTAACTTTAAAATCACACCATGAAACTTAAAGCGAATAATCTCGGTTTTCGGCTATATTTCAGGTTGTATACAGTACGGACGAAATTCGTCTGCTCTTTTTTACTAACCGAATCATTTAAAACCATTCTTTATCTTCAAAATAAGCTATCAAGAGGTCTCTTTTGATTGTTTTTCACAAAGTTATGACCATTTAAAAATTACATTATGGACTGCAAACTCACAGTGTACGAGTATTCCTTATATTGCTGTAACATGTCATCTTAAAATAGTCATAACTTTTTAGAAAACAATTACAAGAGACCACTTGTTAGCTCATTTTGAAGATAAAGAATGGTTTTAAATGATTCGGTTGGTAAAAAAGAGCATACGAATTTCGTCCGTACTGTATACAACCTGAAATATAGCCGAAAACCGAGATTATTCGCTTTAAGTTTCATGGTGTGATTTTAAAGTTAACATAACTTTGCAGAAAAATATTGCAGATAAACATTTAATAGCTCAATTTAAAGCCAAAAGAAAGTACCAAATGTTTATGGTAATAGAAACTCCCAAAAAAATTTTGTCTGTCCTGTATATAACATCCAATATAGCCAAAAATCGTGTTTTTGCACTTTTTTAACTTTTTAGGCAAAGATATATCCGACAAAAAAAAAGATATCGTTATTGGTTTGATTGAGTTTTCAAGGAAAAAACTAGGGCTATTAACTGTCGTACCAGATTTTACGGCATAATATTACCTTATCTTGTTATATAACTTCAAAAATAGGAAAAAAAATGGTGTCCTTTAAACATATATGTAAGGATATCTCAAAGTCCAGACATAATAGAGCAATTCTAATACCGGAATCGGATTAAGCATCAAAAATCACATCTGGAGTAACTACTTTCGTTTCCGGTTTTTGTTTGTGTTTTTCTTAAATACGAAAAAACCGATTTTTTTAAAAAATAAATGGTGCGGAAGCGATACCTTTTATACGTATGTATGTATGTATGTATATATATATCTATATATATATATTACACATATATACATATACAAGTATATATATGTATGTATATACATATATGTGTGTACATAATATGTATATATACACCGAGATATACTCAAAAATCGTTAAAAAAACTAAAAGGTTGAAAAAAAAAAAACGGCTGTAAATTTCACGAGTCATTTTTTTTTTACACTCTCTTTATAGGTCATAGAATCATATTCTGTAGGAAAATTTCGTGTGCTTAAATTTTTGATTTAAATTTTTTCTAGACCGGTGTGCGAAATTCATAAATTTTTTTATTTTTTGAAAAATTAAAATAAAAATTTATAAATTTATTTCTTATATTTTATGAAATGATTCTTATAGTCAATAAATGCTGTTCTTGGCTCAAATTCAATGAATTTGTTCATTAATTTTATGTTCTATTTTTAGTGTGTAGCATGAAAAACAAAATGCCACCTCGACTATATAATTTCATTGACTCTAATAGAAATCCTAGGTTAAAAGCCCGAGGCTTTTCACTAATATAAGAATATTTAAAAAGTTATGGCCGTTATAATTTGAAATTGAAGTAGAATATTTAAATTAATACAGAAAAAAGCAATGCTTCAAGACCGCAGCAATTTTTTCCATTTATAAATTTATGAATTTAATTTTACTGTACCATGTTCTTAAAAAAAATTTGAGAAATTCTATATATGATTCGTTTTGTCAGAGTTTGCAACGAATTGAAAAAGTAATCGATGTTGCCAAACAAGTTGTGGTTCAAAAACAAAACCTGTCCCATACCCGGTGGCTCTTCCCTATATTTTATATTTATTTTTCTCCATAATATAGCTTTGAATTAATTTGAATTGCTTAACTAAATAAATTAAACTCTTTAAAAGCAACAAAATGAATTTCTAAAATGTTTTGAATGGCAAAGTTATGGTTTTGGCTATGTAAGTTAACCAGTCCTCTATCCTGCCTAGTGTGTCCATATGGAAACAAAACATTCTGAGTATCCTGTAAGCGGGATCTAAAAACTAATGATGCAGTTTTTCTACATATGCCTAAAATAATATACCTCTAAAAAATCTTTTTGAAATTCGAAAAAAAATTTACGTAGGTTATTCGGGTTAAAATGTACATTGTCTAAAGTAATCAGCAACCAATCACACAGAGAGTTAGTAAATGGTACCGCTTTAAGAAAGGTTAATGAAACTTTCCAATTTTGGAACTTGAATGTGGAAAAACTTAGTTTGAATTCAATAATTGTAGCCGAGGACAGTGACGGTAAAGCAATTTTGACCATTTCAAGGCTACTGTATCGTAGGCCAATGCTTCAATAACGATAGTTACCTATATTACATTGAGTAAACGTTAGACAGTAATGAATTATTCCATTTTAAAATTTTGAAATTTTTTTTATATTCAAAATTAGTGGGACGCGAAATTTGGGCTTTTTTGAACATGAAGAATTTGTTAGAAAAGCAGATAAATTACTTTTCTATGAGTAAAGCACAAAGGACAAATAAAAACAGCCCATCTGTAGTGAACCGAAATTCGAATTTAACGAAAATTTCAGTGATTTTCAGAATCTTGCTTCACATTTGAAATAAACAAGAAGTTTTTTGGACCTAACAAATAAAAAAGTTAAATGTTATTATTTTTCTCAAAAATTTATTTTGAGCCCTTGCAAACCAATATCCGATGAAAAATTACAGCTCTATTCTTAATTTAGTGAATCAACGTATGAAATTTCGGTTCTGTTAATTTAGTAGTAGTAGTTTTTTTTTAATTGCAACATCCAGACCCCCAACAAGTTATGAATAAAGCGAAATCATTTACAATCCCCAAATGATATCTGTTAAGATCTTCATTAGGTTATATATAAGAAAATAAAAAAAAAAAATTTTAATCAAACCCATATCAAATTTCATTTATTATTCCAACCCCATGCCTTTATGTAAATATGCGTTAAGAATGTTTTTTTTTTCATTCTTTTATAATGGTATTTTAGTATTAAGCTTTTTCTACCCTTTTAGGCTTTTGCTTTCAGCTAGAAGATGCAAAAGAAAATTTTAATCTTTCGTTCTGTACAAACACCTACATTAAGGTGTGAGTATAGAACATTTACTTTACACTGATAAAATAATCTGTGGAATTTTAAGATTTTGAATTATGTATACTAGGGTGGGCCAAATTGTATGGACGAAATTTTATCGACCTCGGCTACCCCCTGTGTGAAAGGTCATTTGATTCTATGAATATTTGCCCAAGGAAATATACCTCTGCGTTCAACTTTAGTTCGGCGCATTTTCGATCGAAAATTTTACCTTGCATATAATATTTTTTTTATTTTCATACTAAATTTTGAAAATTCTTATAGAGACAAAAGCAATGTCATAATATGATTTGTCTGCTATTTTATCAGTAATCAATATAATTGGGTTTTGTTTACATAAAAAATTCACTTGATGGTATGGCATTGTATGTATGTATGTATGTATTCTCCTTTAACTCCTAGGAGGAGCATAGGGCCAATATGAAATCTCTCCATTTGTCACGATCCCTTGCGATGACTTTGATCTCTTGCCATGATTTTCCCGATTCTTGGATTTCCTTTTCCAACGACCTTTTCCAGTTGGTTTTGGGTCTACCACGTCCTCTACTGCCTTGTGGATTCCACTCAAGGGCCTGGCGACAAACTTCGCTGTGTGGTTTCCGGAGAGTGTGACCAATCCATCCCCATTTGCGCAGCTTGATGGTATGGCATTAATGGTATATATTTGAAAAAATAATATGGGTCAAATAGCCGATTATTATAACCCACCTTCAAAATAAACGTTTCATATTTCTAGATGAATTTTTTCAAACAAAACACCAACCTAGGCTGAAAGTTCATTCAATTCTATGAATATTTGCCCAAGGAATCATACCTCTACCAACTTTAGTTCGGCGCATTTTCGATTGAAAATTTTACCTTGCGTTTAATATTTATTTTTATACTAAAAATGCGCCGAACGAAAGTTGAAGGTAGAGGTATGATTCCTTGGAATTCCATAGAATTGAATGAACTTTCCGCCTAGGTTGGTGTTTTGTTTGAAGAAATTCATCTAAAAATATGAAACGTTAATTTAAAAAGTGGATCATATTAATCGGCTATTTGACCCATATCACTTTTTCAAATATATGCTATTAATTCCACACTATCAAGTAAACTTCTTATATAAACAGAACCCAGTTTTATTGATTACTGATAGAAAAGCAGCCAAATCATATTATGACATTACTTTTGTCTCTATAAGAATTTTCAAAATTTAGTATGAAAATAAAAAAAATATTAAATGCAAGGTAAAACTTTCGATCGAAAATGCGCCAAACTAAAGTTAAATGCAGAGTTATGGTTTCTTGGGCAGTTTCCAAATCGGCCCACCCTAATGTATACTCCTATAATTTTTGGTCAAAAGTCAGCGGTCAAAGATTACGAAAACCTTTCGTTATCGTATCGTATCTCGTTGACGGTTGCTCCACAGAAATAAATATTTGACAAAAGTTCCATAGCTTCAAAGATTTACAAAAGCGGTCTGCTTCTAAACACTAAAACATACCATAAAATGAAGGTTTTTTTTTTTCTTTCAACAGAAAGTAGGTCATAAAGCGTTTTTGTAGTTAAGTAGTTTTGGCCAAATACAAAAAACCTGTACTCAATATCTTTCCATAAATGGTCTAAGCATGAAAATCGGTTAAGAAATGTCCAAGTTATATTTACGTTTATCACAATTTACCGATTTTTCACAAAACCGGTTTTGACATGAAATTTGAATTGAATTTATGTTTTGCCAAATAAAAAATTTGTTCAATCAAAACATAAAAACATTTCTCTTGTGTAATTTTAATTTTCTTGTACTCGCTTACTACTTTTTATATAGTTAGGATACATCCTTACACTCATATTTACATGGGTATGTGCATATGTATAGATAAAGGAATATATTTCACATAAAGATGTTTATTTAATTAGTTTTTCGGCTCTTTTTAAAAACACATATACATACATTCATACCTAACCGTTAGGAATCTACAATATTTTTGGTATGCTGCTTACATGTCACTGTTCGACAATTTCGAACTTTTTGTAAAACACATTAGAAAATCCAAACAATTCTCTAATTAGACGTTAAAAAAAATACCCGTATTTCTCCAGCACGTAACATTTTTTTTTTAATCGATTTTTGCAGTTTTTTTATCCACTGTACATAAAGAAACCCAAAATACCGCATTCTTGTGTTAAATCGATGAATTTAACTATATGATCCTTACATCTGAGGTGTATCATGAGTTCAACAAACTTATGCAGGATATCGCGAGGAATATTTTTGTAGAAAATTTTAACCCTGTTTAACCCCCACATGTGGGTAATTTTTGCCCTTTTCTTAAAAAAGTACAAAAATGACACTTTAAACAGGGGAATATTGAGTCAGTATGTACTACAGAAATATTTGCTATAAAATTTCACTATTCACAATTACCGATTTAACACAAGAATGCGGTATGTTTGTTTTTTTCATGTGCAGTGGATAAAAAAACTTCAAAAATCGATTAAAAAAAATGTGATGTGCTGGAGAAAAACCACGAGATACGGGTATTTTTTTAACGTCTACTTTAAGCAGTTTTTATACCCTACACCCAGGGTATATTCACTTTGTCCTTCCGTTTGTAACGCAGAGAAGGAGGAGTGGCAGGTATAGAAAAGTATATATATTCTTGATCAGCGTCACCTCCTGAGTCGATATAGCCATGTCCGTCTGTCTGGCTGGCTGGCTGGCTGGGTGGCTGGCTGGCTGGCTGGCTGGCTGGCTGGGTGGCTGGCTGGCTGTGTGTTGAAATACACTTTTTGGGAAAACTGAGCAAGATAATTCAATGAAATTTGGTACACTGCCTCCGTCATCAAAGTTAGCTCGGGGGATTGAAAATGAGCAAAATCGGTCAACGGACACGCCTACCGCCCATACAAAAATTATATTCAAAATGCAATTTTAGGAGTATTTTTCACGACAATGCAACCGCAATACATATAAGTACTACGAATTGTAAGCGCAAGCTCTGATAAAAATTTGAGCGAATTCGGACAAGAGGGCGTGGTACCTCCCATATAAGCAGAAGCTTCAAAACGCTATACTGAAAGCGTTTTTTGAGATATTCGAACCAAATTTGACTCAGACACTAAGAATTATAAATGAAAGCTCTCAGCAAAAACTGGGTGAAATCAGACAAGGGGGCGTGGCACCTCCCATATAAGCAAAAGATTCAAAATGCTATACTGAAAGAGTTTTTTGAGATAATCCAATTAAATTTCACTCTGACACTAAAAACTATAAATGCAAGCTCTGAACAAAAACTGGGTGTACTCGGACAAGAGGGCGTGGCACCTCCCATATAAGCAAACTTTTCAAAATACTGCAGTGTAGGGTATTTATTTTTTGGCCAGGCCAAAATTTACACCCTTACTAGTTGGATTTTCTCATGTGTTTTTATGTCGAACAGTGTTACATTCCCTCACTGAGTGGGTGATTTGAATGAAATTTTCGAGTACCCCATTTTTTTTACGGAATTATTTTAAACATCGTATTTCGACATGTTTTCAATAAAAATTTCAAAATCCTTAGAGCACTTCGGAAATGATCCGCTAACGAACGATTTCCATATTGCTTTAGCCGAAGCAAATAAGGATAATTCTGAAAAATAGTTCCAAATTAATTTTTTTTTTCTGGAATTGTATTCACTAATGCATTAAAACTAACGAGTAAAAAGTACATTGCAAAATCGTATGCCCAAAAAAAGTTATTCAAGGTCAAAAGTTGCAAAAATAAATTTTTTTCAATTATTTCGCTTACGGCTGTAATTACGAAAAAATAGTGGTCGACAGTTATTTACTGAGTCAACAGTTGTTTAGCTTCAATGATTTACTACGAAAAAGTCTCAAAATTTTTTTTCCTATTGCTCATGGTTTAGGAGATACTATGTCAATTTAAAAAGTTTTAAAACTTCGCGATATTCATATGTTGTACTTTTTAAATTGAGATAACTCTCGAACGACTAATCGCACAAAAAAAGTAAGTATAGACTTGTTTGTAGAAAATTATATTCCCTACAAACCATTCCTAGCTTTTGTATTCGTACGATCTATGGTTTAGCAGATATTTTTCACAAACCGTTCAAATTTTGGAAAAATAGTTTTTTAAGGAAATCTCTAGAGCTGTTTTCGATCGATAAAAAGGAACGGGATCTATTTTATTAAAACTTACATGATCTTCAAATTTCTCTGAAAGAAGTATGATTAATTTTGGTCTAGTTTTTACGAATTTTTTATTAGTTTTGAAGACGTGAATGTTCGCAATTTTTACGTTTTTGCGAATTTTTTTTTTTTTTTTCAAGAAAAAAAATTTAACAATAATTATTTCGTATATATGTATCATATATTATTTATAGATCATGTAAGTTTTAATAAAATAGATCCCGTTCCTTTTTATTGAGCGAAAACAGCTCCAGAGATTTCCTTAAAAAACTAGTTTTTCAAAATTTGAACCGTTTGTGAAAGATATCTCCTAAACCATAGGTCGTACGAAAAAAAAGATGGAAATGGTTTGTAGGGAATATTATTTTCTACAAACAAGTTTATATTTACTTTTTTTGTGCGATTAGTCGTTCGAGAGTTATCTCCATTTAAAAAGTACAACATATGAATATCGCGAAGTCTTAAAACTATTTAAATTGACATACCTCCTAAACCATGAGCAATAGGAAAAACATTCATGCAACTTTTTCGTAGTAAATCATTGAAGCTAAACAACTGTTGACTCATTACGTAACTGTCGACCACTATTTTTTCGTAATTACAGCCGCAAACGAAAAAATTTAAAAACATTTATTTTCGCAACTTTTGACCTTGAATAACTTTTTTTGGGCATGCGATTTTGCAATGTACTTTTCACACGTTAGTTTTTATGCATTAGTGAATACAATTCCGGAAAAACAAAATTAATTTGAAACTATTTTTCAGAATTATCCTTAATTGCTTCTGCTAAAGCAACATGGAAATCGTTCGTTAGCCGATCATTTCCGAAGTGCTCTAAGGATATTGAAATTTTTTATTGAAAACATGTCGAAATACGATGTTTAACAGAATTCCGTAAAAAAAAATGGAGTACTCGAAAATTTTATTCAAATCACCCACAGGACAGGCGTGATGCCCTCTTGTCCGATTACACCCAGTTTTTGTTTAAAGCTTGCATTTACAGTTCTAAGTGCCTGGGTAAAATTTAGTTCTATTATCTTAAAAAACGCTTTCAATATAGCGTTTTGAAGCTTTTACTTATATGGGAGATGCCACACTCTATTGTCCGAATTAGCCCAGTTTATTTTTAGAGCTTGCGCTTACGGTTAGTAGTATTAGTAATTAAGTCTTTAAAAACCTCAACGGGCAAGATATCTACCCATTAAAAAAATCATAAAAATCGGATGATTGATTTTCGAATGGTAGAGTTCTGAAAATTTTCGGTTTTCGATTTTTCGACTATAAGCCCACAGAAAAGAGGTCGAAACGATTTTTTTTCCAAAAACCGGTGGCTTATTTTTTTCCTTGTTTAATTGCCTATAAGCTCTCATCATTGAAATCTTTCTACAAAGCGTCCCCAAGCGGGCAAAAAATTTTGGTATAAAAAACACGCTTTGGAACCACTGTGAGGCAGTGTTGCCAACTTTTAAATTTGAAAACGCACCAAATCCGGCAAAAAAACGCGTTTTTTCCCAAAAAAAGCACTAAATTCTAATTTGCAAAAAAAAATGAAAAAGTTTCGTACGTGTACAGACAAGTTTAGTAATTTTGAATAAAAACATTTTAATTATGAATCAATTCTTTTATAAAAAGACTGTTCAATAAATAATTATTAGGGTAAGGGAGGGAAATATGGACCACCAATCTTTATTTTTTAAATAAAACTCAAAAAACATAAAACAATGAAATTTATTTCATTCGTTAAAGGAAACAATTCACCTTTCTTTTGATTCACTTTTAGATAAATATCTCATCAAGATAAAGAAAAAAGTTAAAAAACTGAAAATATTCAAAATGAAGATAAAAAAAAGTGTAGTGTTATTTGGACTATATAGTCCATATTGGCCCACATGTTTATTTGGTACAGAAGTTGCATATAAAAATATTACTTCCATATCCGGCACATTTTTCATGACTCCAAGAACGTCAGATTACACATTCAAACCAAACTTCGCCAGAGTGATCTTCTGAGTAAAAGGTTTTACATTATACATGTATGCATTTTTCATCTTCTATTCATTTGTAGTTTACAAATTACAAACAATGAAAATCAGACTCGTTATGAAAACTGCCTCTAGATTCTCCATCTACAGTAGATTATAAATACATTTGTTTTTTGAGGCTTTTTTCTTTGGTGGTCCATATTACCCGCACTACGTGTTGGTGAAATAAATGGTGTTTTATCAAAAACTCTTGCGGGCAATGAACATATTTGTGCTGATAAATTATAAATGGTATTCACTGACTTTATAAAGTTAACCATTTATTTAAAAGCACCATGTCTTTAAAGTGAAATAATGAAATTTAGTCACTGGAAAAAAATGATCACCAAGCTCTTTTTTAGAAAAGAAAAAAACAACAGAATTATGCGACTTTACCGAACGATAAAATCGCACTGACATAAGCTTAAGGTATTGGCGTAACGTTTAAATATGAATAACGGCAAATCCTATGTACGCAATGGAAAATATACATGTGGTCCATATTACCCACGTAGTCCATATTTCCCTCCCTTACCTTATATACGTGTATATGTGTAGTTAAATATCAAAACTGCCTAAGTCCCTCTTTGATATGTGGGAAAAATAAAATAAATTAAAAGCAATTCAATGAAATTTATTCCATTTTGCCTAAAAATCTGAGAGGGACTTAGGCAGTTTTGATATTTAACGACACATAGGGTGAAAGCGTGGAAACGTTAGAACGCTGGATGGGAAAAGCCAAAAGATATGAAGTTGTTCTCTGAAATTGATAAAATTCCAAACTCGGAAAAAGTTTGCAATTTTATTTAGAAATGGAAAAAATGAAAGAAAATGGTTTATGTTTCAATATGGATTTTATTGAGCGTTGTTCTTACCAATATGGAGTTCACAGCAAAAGTGAATTGGAGGTCACTTAGATTTAAATTCTATACTAAAGGTTGCAAAATAATGGTTTTAACTACCAACATTGCAAATGTTTAAATTCTAAAAATCTATAAAATTATTAAGCATCAGCGCAATGTTATATTAGATGATAAAAAAAGTGTTGCCATCTGGCATAAACATAGGGTAAGGGAGGAAAATATGGACCACCCATCTTTCTTTTTTAAATAAAACCCAAAATACATAAAACAAAACAATTAATTTTTTTCATTCAGTAAAGGAAACAATATACCTTTATTCTGATTTAATTTTAGATAAATATCTCATCAGGATAAAGGAGACTTTTTTCTTTGGTGGTCCATATTACCCACAGCACGTGTTGGTGAAATAAATGGTTTTTTTATCAAAAACTCTTTTGGTTAATGAACTTATTTGTGCTAATAAATTATAAATGGTATTCACTGACTTTATATAATTAACCATTTATTTAAAAACGCGATGTCTTTAAAGTGAAATAATGAAATGTACCCACTAGAAAAAAATTATCACTGATCTTTTTTTTAGAAAAATCAACTTTACAGAAACATGCGACTTCACCGAACGCTAAAATCACCCTATTATAAGCTTTAGGTATTAGCGTTAAGTTTGAACAGGAATAACGATAAATCCTATGTATGCAGTAAGAAATAAGTAACCGTGTGTTCCATATTAACCACATAGTCCATATTTCCCTCCCTTACCCTATAATATACATAAAACTAAGATCAACATTACTTTGGCTTTAGATGACTCGAACTTGTAGCTTATAAGTTCAAAACAAATCTGCTAAATTATTTTCACTACTTTCGGGTTCGCAGCAGCAACCATTTTAATCCATATTTAATATGGAGTAAAGAATTTACAGAATTAAATGAAAGTTTGCTTCTTATTTTTGATTTAAACGCAGCCATCGAACTAAATACTCTTTCTACTTCAGCATTGGAATATGGCAATGACAACACACGTAGGACTAAATTTGCTAGATCTTTAAAAGGGTTTAGGTCTAAGGAATCTTTGAAAAATAAAGCCTGTTCACATCAGCATTTTATGAACTTTATTCAACGAGCAAAACAAAGTCTTCAAGAAGAAAGAAAAAAGCACTAGAAAAAGCACTAAAAATGAAAAAGCACTAGGCCAAAAATTTTACGGGTAATAATCCCAAAAAAAGCACTAGATCTAGCGCGAAAAGCACTAAGTTGGCAACACTGCTGTGAGGCGTAACTATAGTAAATGTTCTAAAGATTCTTATAATTTATTTGATATAATTGTGAAGGAAAACTTATGATAAAAATTAATTACGTTTACCCTTTTGGTCTATCTTTTTTGTTTCTCATCCGTAAAATCCAATTTTTTTGTTTTTTTGTTACTTATGGTCATATAAAAGTTTTAAATTTTTTTTCTAAGTACGAATTTTAGATTGTAGCCATATGGCAACAAATGTTCTAAGTGGTTTGAAAATATTGGAGAAAAATAATTTTATAAATTGTAAGTTGTATTTTATAACTTTGTATTATATAACTCTTTATTGTACATATAACATATTTACTTTATGATACTGTTGTACTATATTTTCATTTACTGTTTTAAACAATTGCAATGTAGTTATGACCTAATGTTATGTTTAGTGCCACCTATATTTCAGTTAAGTACTATTTATATTTAAGTATTAAAATATTGATGAGGCAACGCTGGTTTTAAAATAGCGTCACTTTTAGATTATTCCAGAACTGTGAAGCACGCCAACTTGTTTTAAAAAATCGAAATAAAGTTTAATTTAATTTAAAGTACAATACTAAGAACATTACAAAATTTTTATTATTCATTCTATTATGGTTTAAAATGCATTACGATAGTGAGAAATATATGAACTTATTTTAAAATAAACAAAAAATAAATTTAGTGCTGAATATAAGCATAAATACACATTTTTGTACCCTACACTCGGGGTATATTCAAGTTGAACTTCTGTTTGTAGGCGTTTCAATGCAGGCGTGGCAGATAATGAAAAGTATATATGTATATTATTGATCAGCGTCAATAGGTCTGCCATCTGTATATGAAGCACTCCACGCCAAGTGTACCAGCTCAAAATTTTTTTTCTCCGATTTCGCTCAAATATGGCAATATGGTATGGATCCGTTATGCGAGAACAACAATCCGGGAGGATTTGGTCCTAGTACCATTTGCTGTTAAAATACAGGGTGTTAAAGTTGGCGTTTTTAGTCATTTTCATGAAAAGGGTGTTTTTTCAAAAATTTATAGCTTGCACTAAAGTTTGTAAATTGATAAACCTAAGTTACTGGCCCCATTCACTTTAAAGTGTTCTTTTTATAAAAAAATATTTCTTGGTGAAAAAAATTTTTTTTCACCAAAATTTTTTACACTTAAAAATACTTTTGAATTTTTTTTAAAAAAAAGCCCCATTAGATTTTTTTTAAAAGTAACTTTAAAAAAAATTCAAAGTATTTTTAAGTGTAAAAAATTCTGGGTAAAAAAAAATTTTTTTCAGCAAGAAATATCTATATATATAAAAGAAAGTCGTGTTAGTTACACTATTTATAACTCAAGAACGGCTTTACCGATATGGCTGAAAATTGGTGAGAAGGTAGCTTAGAGCCAGGAAACGGACATAGGATACTATTTATTCCGTTAGGGTGCATATAAAGGGTGGCCCTCATACAAAAATTTGTTTTAAATCGCATTTTCTCAGAGACCGTTCATCCGATTGCGTTGAAACATTAGGAATTGGTTGAACATGCCCGCGAAGATTTCTATGAAAAAAAAAAAAAAAATTTGTCAGGGTGCATATTAAGGGTGGCCCTCATACAAAAATTTGTTAAATTGCATTATCTCAGAGACTGCTTAATCGATTCACCTGAAATTTACACCAAATCATCCTTAAATTAAATTGCATAGCTTAGGCTATACACGAAGGTTTCCGAAGATCACCCGAAGGCTTCATAGTCAAAACGAAGAATATCTGGATATACTAGAGAGGAAACATCTATGGCAAAAAAAAGCCCTTAAAATATTTTAATTAACAGTTTCCCGTGACACTCAAAGGTTGCCGAAGGTCACCAGAAGGCTTCACAGCCAAAACGAAGAATATCTAGGCAAATTAAAGGCAAAACATCTGTGGCGAACTATCAACAAGCCTTAATTGATAATTTTTTGGAATAATCGAAGGTTCCCGAAGGTCACCCGATGGTTTCATAGTCAAAACGAAGAATATCTAAATGTACTACAAGAAAAGCATCTTTGGCGAACTATCAACAAGCCTTAATTGACGGATTTCTGGGACACCCAAGCTAAGCTATTCGGAATTTTTAAGATGGTTTGAAACGATGTTAACTTTCTTTCAATAACAAAATGGGCGGAACATGCCCCTTTTCCATGTATTTCATGGTAAAAGGAATCAACATTGGTTTCGTAATCTTCCAAACGCTTATTTTTTACATTATTCTCGGTGAATTTGTGAACATAATCAAGAGTAAGAGAGTAGCTTTTTTGAATTCATTCGAAATTTTGATAAGCTTTGTTTGACGAACTTAGATCAGAGTAACGCAGAGCAAAGTAGAGCAGCTTTTGAAAAATGTCATATTACTTTTAGAGCAGAGTAGAGTAGGGCAGACCAGAAATTTCAAAAAACACAAAACAAGCAACTTTGAGAAAATCAGCAAAAATTTAGAAACATTTACATTTTTTTATTTTAAAAATAAAATATAAATATCAAAATTGACGATAAATCTTTAAAATATTTATTTTGTTTTGATTTTTCTCATGAAAATTTGCTGCTCCAACCTGCTCTACATAAAAATCTAGAGCAGAAAAGAGCAAACAGAGCAGTTTGGAGCAGACTCATCGAACACTTTTCAGAGTAGAATAGAGCAACATAGAGCAGAAAAAACTGTCATCGAACACTTTTGACTGCTCTAACTTGCTCTAGAGTACTCTAGAGCAATCATCAAACAAAGCTATTGCTGATCAACTCTCAAAAAATTTAAATTAATTTTCAATGCCATTTGTTGATCAACGCTCAACATATTTAAATTTATTATCAAAACATTTCAACGCAATTTCTGTGCAGTTATGCCTCCCAAAAAACGAGCGCTCGGTCGTTCTACGTCTCAAGCACGACAGAAAAATGCAAAACGAAACTCAGAAACAAACGAACAACGAGAAGCGAGATTGGAATCCGACCGAGAGCTTCATGCTCAAGCGCGTTCATTGGAAACTAACGAGCAACAAAATGCAAGATTAGAAACCGACCGCGAACTTCATGCTCGAGCCCGTTTATCGGAAACAAACGAGCAACGAAATGCAAGATTGGAATCCAACCGTGAAGTTCATGCTCGAGCCCGTTCATCGGAAACAAACGTGCAACGCGAATCCAGACTGCTTACCATCCGAATGTACACTGCTCGAGCCAGACGAACCACTCACGCTGACTTATATCTCAGTGCATTCCATTACAATGCTAATTATAATTACAGCATTCATCCAAGTGTGATTATTGGAAAAATGGATGAACTATGCACATATTGCAGTGCATTCAAATTTAAGAATGAATCACCAGGAATGTGCTGTGCTGGTGGAAAAGTTAAATTACCAGAATTACATCTACCACCCGAACCATTATCAAAGTTGGTATCAGGCGACACGAGCGAATCAAAACATTTTTTAACGAATATAAACGGGTTTGCTAAATAATAAAAGATGTTACCAACAAAGAATTCATCCAAAAAGCTTTCAAAAATGGTTAAATTTTGAACATTTTTGAAGCAAACGATTAATTGTCCATACAAATTTAGGATTTTTTTTTCGTAGTTTAGATTAATAAACACTTATAATCTAAGTGTGATACTAAATAGAGTGTCAATTTTTTCCTATTCGCTCAGCAGTAGTGCACACTGCAAAAATTCAAAATTTAGTTAACGGCCGCGCAAAAACGAATCTTTTAAAGTGAGTTTGCATTTTGCTATCCATGACGTATGAGTTTCAACTTTTTAAGTAATAAAACAATTTGTTTAAGCCTTCCGAGATGGATTTTTATTATCAAAACCAGGACATTCTTAAAGTTTGTGCTAAATCACTCAATAATATAAAGTACCTGGAGACCGATCCCTGCTCGGTCAACAATCTAATCTTATTAATTTAGTCGATGTTTTTATTCATAGCTATTTTTTGTTATGAATCTTGTATCTTTTCACTTCTAACGGTCATGCTTTCAAAATGATAAATAAGCCGATGAGAATAATAATAAGAAAAAACTCAGAAAGCATTGAATGGTATAGAAAAATATCAAAAATTCAAAATTTTTTTTTTAGAATGCCCTAAAATAAATAAATGGGATATGCCACGCACCCAAAATATTTCGTCTTTTATATGGCAGCTGAAATATCTTATCTTTAAAGGATCATATCTCGGAAAATAAGAATCCTATTGGAAAAATCCGAAAGGATATTTGGATAAGGAAGAGTGTAACTGTTCGATGCTATTAATAAAAAAGAATTTCACCCTTTCTTATAGCTACGCTTTAAGACTGAACACAGCGTTTTCTTCAACTTCAAGCAAAGATATTTCAAAATCCTGCAGGTATAATGACAGTTCTACTGATAAAGACGGATTCAGCGTCAAAAAGTACATAAGACTGCATATAAGAATTAAACAGTTCATTCCATTTTTTTTTGTGCCTGAGTTATTAACCAAAATTTTTATTTTGATAAAAAAAGTGGGCGCGGCAATTATTAAACAAAGCTTTCTTTTTCTTATGCTTTAGATACTTCTCATCCAGATCTGCATACAAAATTTCATCAAAATATGTTGTATCATTTGCGAGAAATAGCATTTAATGTGTTTTACTTGTATGGGAGGTTCCACGCGCACTTTCGATATATTGCCTTATTTCTGGTCGTAGGTGTCTAATAGCAAGTAGACTCCCTACAGTTCAGAAAGATTGTTTTAGTAGTTTTCTTTTTATAGCGCATTATATTTTTGTGGGCGGTGCCACGCCTTTCAATGAGTTTTTCCAATATAACGGCATATCATATATTAATACTTGTTTCCAGAGGTAACAGCTCCTAAATTTTTATCAAAATTGTTGGAGTCGTTTTCGAGTAATATTGAATCAAAATTTTCAAGGGTTAAAAGTGGGCGTGGCACTTATTCGATCCCGCCCACTTTTCGTCTGTTTCAAGGTATTATTAAGCAGTACCCATATACCAAATTTCATTAAAATACCTTGTAAAATTTGCGAGAAATAGCATTTGACGTATTTTGCTTGTATGGGAGGTTCCACGCGCAACGGCGATATTTTGCCCACTTTCAGATCAGAGATGCCATATAGCAAGTAGTTTCCCCACAGTTAATTTCAGACTGATTACTTTATTAGTTTTCTTTTTATACCGAATTCTAATTTTGTGGGTGGTGCCACGCCCTTCAACGAGTTTTCCCAATATAACGGCATATTTTATATTAATTCTTGTTTGCAGAGGTAACATCTCCTAAATTTTCATCAAAATTGTTGGAGTCGTTTTTGAGTAATATTAAATCAAAATTTTTAATGGCTAAAAAGTGGGCGTGACACTTCTTCGATTCCGCCCACTTTCTGTCCATTAGAAGACATTGATAGTCAGTAGATGTGTACTAAATTTCATCAAAATACCCTTAATGGTTTGGAAGTTATGACTAGATGAAATTTAAACTTTAGGGCGGTGCCACGCCCCCTAGTGGGCAGCTATAAAGTTAAAACCTTATTTATTCTCCATTTTATGCTAGAGTGCATCCTTTGATAAAGTTTCATTAAAATCGCTGCATCCATTCTCGAGAAAAATTTGGGCACATATATATTTATAAATATATAAATAAACATACAATTTTATCTCGTATAAGAAGAGAAGATACGCAAGTACAATTCATGTTTCCAAATGACATCATTCGGTGCAACGAATATCGTGCGCGACAACTATATGCCAAGATTTAAAGTACAATGTCAAATATATCATCATGCTGGATCATTACTAACATTGCCAGATACGGACCATAAATTTCTTCAAATTTATTTCATGGGAAACACAGATGAACAAATAGATCAACGTTGTCGATACAATAGGGGCACTTGACGAGAAGTTGTCGCTGCATTACAAACTTTATTCGATCAACACAACGAATTGATTCAATTGTTTAGAACTGCCCTTGACAAATGCCAGCAGATGAGTACAGAGTTATAATAAGAGCAGATAAAACACCTGTCGGACAACACGAAAGACGATACAATGCACCAACCATTGACGAAGTGGCAATCGTTATAGTTGGCGAAGAATTTAACGCACGTGATATAATTCTTCATCGCAGAAATGGTAATGTTCAGCGAGTCGCAGATATTTTTTTTTTTACAGAATGAACTCCTTAGTAACAAATTAAAAAAAGTGAACAAAAAATTTAAATCATTAAAAGAAAACATTTATAAATTACAAAATAAATTAAAAACAAACTAAATTTTAAAAAATCATTCCCATTGATTTATTTTTATACTAAGTCAGAAAGATAAAAAATAGGGGAGGGCAGAACTTGGTAGAGCTCGCAAACTATCGATAGTGGACGATAGTTTGATGGTTTAAAATGAAATTAACTTTTCCATAATACAGTGGTATAAATGAACGCTTTTATCTATATCTTATAAGCTATTGGGAATGAAAAAACAAAACAAACATGCCTAGCGAAGCGGGCAGGGAAGGCTAGTTTTTTATAAAAAGAACGCTTCAAAGTGAAAGGGACCAGTAACTTAGATTTATCAATTTACAATCTTAAGTGTAAGCTATAATTTTTTGAAAAAACACCCTTTTCATGAAAATGACTCAAAACGCCAACTTCAACACCCTGTATTTTAACAACAAATGGCACTATGACCAAGTCCTCCCGGATTATTGTTCTTGCACACCATAATGCCAAATTTGAACGAAATCGGAGACAAAAAAATGTTCAGCTGATACGCTTGGCGTGTTTTGCTTTATATACGTAAGTACTTTTATACAATTTTAGCTCGCATAAGAAGGGAAGCATTGAATGGTTTTATCTGAAGTCCAATTTCGGAAAAATTGAGTTTATGGTACATAGTTTTAGGTAGCTATATATGACCTCTTTTTATATTTAAAATTACAAACTCGTTAGACCACGATTTCATCATAAATTACTCAAGAGAACTTTTCATGAAAAGCATTTTTACAGAAATGCTTTTTTTGAAAGTGGAATAAGTCCATTTTTTCACCAACTGATAAAAAGAAGGTTTTGCTATTAAATAAATTTAAAAATATTGGTCGGCATTATTTAACTAATGAAAAGTGTTTACCACTTTAAATTTATCAAATTTCGTTATGCAGTTAAAAAGTGTGATAGAAAATAGTCGAGTTTTTTTCTCTAAATGGACTTATTCCAATTTCATTTATAATAAATTACAAAATTTGTAATACTTTTGTATGACTTATTCCATTTTCAGTCACAAAATAAAAGCAAAGGGGAATTAAAACTTTTGTATGTTGCTGAATTTTCGATTCCTGGCGACTTTCTCGCCTGATATTAGGCCCTCGACGATTTTTTCGGAGTTTTCGGATACTTTTCGATAAATTATGACTCTTGCCGAATTTTAGGATATTTTTCGATGCTTTTCGATTCATTCCGATTTCTACACTCTTTTTCCATAATTTCAGAATCTAGCCTATTTTTTTAGTGTTTTTAGACTCTAATTAACTTTTTTGATGTTTTTTCGATAATTGTGAAAAAAACATTAAAAAAGTCAATAGGAATCGAAAATTATTAGAAAAACATCCAATAAATGTGTTAAACCAGAAAATTATTGAAAAACATTTGAAATTTTTAACAAGGTCAGAAATTATCAAAAATATCGAAAAAGTCCACAGTAATCGGAGTTCATTGAAAATTATCCAAAAATATCGAAAGAAATTGCAGGAATCAGAAGTAATCGAAACTAGTAAGGGTGTAACTTTTGACCTGGCCAAAAAATAAATACCCCACACTGCAGTGTTTTTAAAATTTTGCTTGTAAGGGAGGTACCACGCCCTCTTGTCCGCGTTCACCCAGTTTTTGTTCAGAGCTTGCATTTATAGTTTTTAGTGAGTGAAATTTGGTTCGATTATCTCAGAAAACTTTTTCAGTACAGCGTTTTGAAGCTTTTGCTTTATATGAGGTTTCACGCCCTCTTGTTCGAGTACGTCTGGTTTCAGCTTAGAGCGTGCATTTATAAGTAGCATTTAGTATTTGAGCGAAATTTGGTTGGATTATCTCAAAAAACACTTTCAGTATAGCATTTTGAAACTTTTGCTTATATGGGAGGTGCCACGCCCCATTGTTCGATTTCACCCAATTTTTGTTGAGAGCTTTCATTTATAATTCTTAATGTCTGAGTCAAATTTGGTTCGAATATCTCAAAAAACGCTTTCAGTACAGCGTTTTGAAGCTTTTGCTTATATGGGAGGTGCCACGCCCTCTTGTCCCAGTTTGCTCAGTTTTTCTCAGAGCTGTTGCTTACAATTCGTAGTATTTATGTGTATTTTGGTTGCTTTGTCGTGAACAATACTCTTAAAATTGTATTTTGTATTTATTTTTTGTATGGGCGGTAGGCGTGTCCGTTGACCAAAAAGTGTATTTCAACACACAGCCAGCCACTCAGCCAGCCTGCCAGCCAGCCAGCCAGACAGACGGACATGGCTTTATCGACTCAGGAGGTGACGTTGATCAAGAATATACATATATACTTTTCTATATCTGCCACGCCTCCTTCTCTGCGTTACAAAAAAATCATTAAAAATTTTTAAAAAAAAATCCAATTTGGTCCTATAAAAAATAGGCCAAAGAATTGAAGGTCTGCCGTCAAACTGTTTCCAATGTTATTAAACAGTTTCAGGAGAATTTGACTATCGATAGGAAACCTGGTTCGGAAAGAAAACAAGGACCACATGATATTGGGAAAGCCAAGAAAATTTAAAGCATATTGAAAAGATCTCCAAGCACATCTGCTAGAAAAGCTGCCCGGTTAGCCCAGTGCTTTGACTATTTGGTGTGAAAAGTTAAAGCCAATGCAGGTTTGAAAACATACAAAGTCCAAAAACTTACAGACAGGAATGTTGCAAAAAATTTAGATGCCAAAAGTAGGGCTCAGAAACTAAAATCGAATTTCATACAAAAATATTCATGTTGTATAATGGATTATGAGCAAATTTTACGCAGCTTCCGGGTCAAAATTTTTATGATGCTGATGCTCGAGGAAATGTCGTAGAACAATTTAGAATCCAAAAGCAGACAAAATTACCTAAAAAATTCCTGGTATGGCAAGATATATGCAGTTGCGGCAAAAGAACCAAGTCATTTGTTACAATGGGCTCAGAATGTTTGAAAAAAAGACTTCTTCCTTTCATAAGAGAGCACAATGTGTTCACATATTTTTGGCCCGATGTGGCATCATGTCACTACGGCAAGAAAGCTCTGGAGTGGTACCAAAGTAATAACATAGTTTTCGTACCAAGAGAGACCAATCCTCGAAATTGTCCGGAGCTAAGACCAGTGGAGAGATTTTGTGCTCTTGTGAAAATAAACTTAAAAAAGCACAAAAAGGTGTCCCAAAATATCGAAGAATTTAAAAGGAAATGGGCAAACTGTTCCAAAAAGGTGTCTGAAACAACTATCAAATCTCTAATGGAAGGCTTACCAAAAAAGATCTATGAGTTCATAAATAGTGGTTAGAACTATAAAAGTTATATTTTTCTGTAATTTAAAAATATTATCAATTAAATTAAAAATCAAAACTCTAAGATCAACCGTTTAAATGTTATTGAATTTTATATATGTTAAGATTTTTTCGATCTCACTCCTTAAATGAAAGTGGAATAAGTCCATTCAGACCAAAAAACTAGACGATTTTCCATTACACTTGCAAACATTTTTACAGCATATCAAAATTTGATAAATTTACAGTGGTAAACACTCCACACCAGTTTTATAACGCTTACCAATATTTTAAAATTGAGTCGTACGCAAACCCTTTAATATCTCAGTTTCAAAAAACCCCATTCAATTATCAATTAAATGTGCATTATTATTAGGATCATACTTATATTCAAAAATATTTTTGTGAATTTTAAATTTTTTTCTGCAACGGATAAAAAAGTTATAGATTTTTCAGACGACTTACCTGAATTCCTCCCATAGTGCAACGACCTGCTCATCACCACAATAAAGCTTCCAATACAAAATGTTCTGAGTTAATTGATGTGATTTATTTAATTTCAATCAATAAATAAGTTCACAAATTGCTATTTAAAATAAATTTTCATAAATACTAACTAGCTTATACAATTGCAATTATTTACAAATTGAAATAATTGATTATATCTACATACACTCATAAAAAGTTAGAGTAACTGATGAAGAAACAAAAAATAAATTAATTATATCATGACCATAAATAAAAGGAAACTAAAACATATTGAAAATGAAGGTCATCATGAAATCAGTTCTCAGTATGATAAAGTATAAGAACCTCATTCTCTAAGAAGCATCGATTCACTTCCTTGATAGAGACATGTGATTTGATAATATTATATGCAGCTTTGCCTACTCTTCCACACTCTCAACCGAACTAGGTTCTGGCATTATAACACTAGGAGGGGCTCCATGAGTTCCGCGTTGAGCTTGTTGCATTGCAGCGTATCTTGCAAAAAAGTAGTTGAAAAAATCTACGTCAGTTTCAATTGCGCTGCCATCATATGCACCATTAAACGTATTAGCATAAGGCATGTATGGAGAATAAACTGGTGGTGGATGGCTATAAATCGAACTTCGACCAGACGCACTATTGAAGGTATTGGTATATGATGGAGCGAAGGGTACACTAGTCTGTGGGTTGCTAACTGGTGCGCCAAAGTTAATGTGAGTGTATGTAGGCTGGTTATATACAGGTGCCTGGTATACTGGTCTGGCAGCATAATATGGATTGACTGGGTACCAAGGATAAGGATGGTTATGAGGAGAATTCGGGCAAAACTTGAAACAGGGCCCCTTGGTAGGCCTTGTTGGCCTTGTTGGTCGTGTTGGTCTTGTTGGTCTTGAAGTAGATGTTGTAATTGAACTTGGCGTAGATGGTGTTGGCATTGATGAGGTTGGCGTATATGGTACCGTCGAAAACGATGTAGTTTCCGTATAAGGCGTTGTCAAAGATGGTGTCGTTTCCGTATATGGAGTTGACGAAGGTGTTGTTTCTGTATATGGTGTTGGCGTAGATGATATTGGCGTGGATGATGTTGGCGTCGATGATGTTGAGGTAGATGGCGTAGATGATGTTGGAGTATATGATGTTGATGTTAGTGTAGATGATGATGGCGTAGATAGTATTGGCGTAGATGATGTTGGCGTAGATGATGTTGGCGTAGATGATGTTGGCGTAGATGATGTTGGGGTATATGGCGTTGGTGTAGATGATGTTGGCGTAGATGGTGTTGGGGTATATGGCGTTGGTGTAGATGATGTTGGCGTAGATGGTGTTGTGGTATATGGCGTTGGTGTAGATGATGTTGGCGTAGCTGCTGTTGACGTGGATGATGTTGGCGTGGATGCTGTTGGCGTAGATGATGTTGGCGTAGATGCTGTTGGGGTATATGGCGTTGGTGTAGATGCTGTTGGCGTAGATGCTGTTGGGGTATATGGCGTTGGTGTAGATGATGTTGGTGTAAATGCTGTTGGCGTAGATGATGTTGGCGTAGATGCTGTTGGCGTAGATGCTGTTGGCGTAGATGATGTTGGCGTAGATGCTGTTGGGGTATATGGCGTTGGTGTAGATGATGTTGGTGTAAATGCTGTTGGCGTAGATGATGTTGGGGTATATGGCGTTGGTGTAGATGCTGTTGGCGAAGATGCTGTTGGGGTATATGGCGTTGATGTAGATGCTGATGACGTAGATGCTGTTGGGGTATAGGGCGTTGGTGTAGATGCTGTTGGGGTATATGGCGTTGGTGTAGTTGATGTTGGCGTAGCTGCTGTTGGCGTGGATGCTGTTGGGGTATATGGCGTTAGTGTAGATGATGTTGGTGTAGATGCTGTTGGGGTATATGGCGTTGGTGTAGATGCTGATGACGTAGACGCTGTTGGGGTATATGGCGTTGGTGTAGATGCTGTTGGCGTAGATGCTGTTGGGGTATATGGCGTTGGTGCAGATGGTGTTGGCGTAGCTGCTGTTGGCGTGGATGCTATTGGCGTAGATGCTGTTGGGGTATATGGCGTTGGTGTAGATGATGTTGGCGTAGATGGTGTTGGGGTATATGGCGTTGGTGTAGATGATGTTGGCGTAGATGGTGTTGGGGTATATGACGTTGGTGTAGATGATGTTGGCGTAGCTGCTGTTGACGTGGATGATGTTGGCGTGGATGCTGTTGGCGTAGATGCTGTTGGGGTATATGCTGTTGGTGTAGATGATGTTGGTGTAACTGCTGTTGGCGTAGATGATGTTGGCGTAGATTTTGTTGGGGTATATGGCGTTGGTGTAGATGCTGTTGGTGTAGATGCTGTCGGGGTATATGGCGTTGGTGTAGATGCTGTTGGCGTAGATGCTGTTGGGGTATATGGCGTTGGTGTAGTTGATGTTGGCGTAGCTGCTGTTGGCGTGGATGCTATTGGGGTATATGGCGTTGGTGTTGATGAAGTTGGTGTAGATGCTGTTGTGGTATATGGCGTTGGTGTAGATGATGTTGGCGTAGATGCTGTTGGCGTAGATGCTGTTGGGGTAGATGCTGTTGGCGTAGATGCTGTTGGGGTATATGGCGTTGGTGTAGATGCTGTTGGGGTATATGGCGTTGGTGTAGATGATGTTGGCGTAGATGCTGTTGGGGTATATGGCGTTGGTGTAGCTGCTGTTGGCGTAGATGCTGTTGGGGTATATGGCGTTGGTGTAGATGCTGTTGGTGTAGATGCTGTTGGCGTAGATGCTGTTGGGGTATATGGCGTTGGTGTAGATGATGTTGGCGTAGATGCTGTTGGCGTAGATGCTGTTGGCGTAGATGCTGTTGGCGTAGATGCTGTTGGGGTAGATGCTGTTGGCGTAGATGCTGTTGGGGTATATGGCGTTGGTGTAGATGCTGTTGGTGTTGATGAAGTTGGTGGAGATGATGTTGGTGTGGATGCTGTTGGGGTATATGGCGTTGGTGTAGCTGCTGTTGGCGTAGATGCTGTTGGGGTATATGGCGTTGGTGTAGATGCTGTTGGTGTAGATGCTGTTGGCGTAGATGCTGTTGGGGTATATGGCGTTGGTGTAGATGATGTTGGCGTAGATGCTGTTGGCGTAGATGCTGTTGGCGTAGATGCTGTTGGCGTAGATGCTGTTGGGGTATATGGCGTTGGTGTAGATGCTGTTGGGGTATATGGCGTTGGTGTAGATGCTGTTGGGGTATATGGCGTTGGTGTAGATGCTGTTGGGGTATATGGCGTTGGTGTAGATGATGTTGGCGTAGATGCTGTTGGCGTAGATGCTGTTGGGGTAGATGCTGTTGGCGTAGATGCTGTTGGGGTATATGGCGTTGGTGTAGATGCTGTTGGGGTATATGGCGTTGGTGTAGATGATGTTGGCGTAGATGCTGTTGGGGTATATGGCGTTGGTGTAGCTGCTGTTGGGGTATATGGCGTTGCTGTAGATGCTGTTGGGGTATATGGCGTTGGTGTAGATGATGTTGGCGTAGCTGCTGTTGGCGTAGATGCTGTTGGGGTATATGGCGTTGGCGTGGATGATGTTGGCGTGGATGCTGTTGGTGTGGATGCTGTTGGCGTGGATGCTGTTGGCGTAGATGCTGTTGGGGTATTTGGCGTTGGTGTAGATGATGTTGGTGAAGATGATGTTGGTGTAGATGATGTTGGTGTAGATGCTGTTGGGGTATATGGCGTTGGTGTAGGTGCTGTTGGCGTAGATGCTGTTGGGGTATATGGCGTTGGTGTAGATGCTGTTGGGGTATATGACGTTGGTGTAGATGATGTTGGCGTAGCTGCTGTTGGCGTAGATGCTGTTGGGGTATATGACGTTAGAGTAGATGCTGTTGGGGTATATGGCGTTGGTGTATATGATGTTGGCGTAGCTGCTGTTGGCGTAGATGCTGTTGGGGTATATGGCGTTGGTGTTGATGAAGTTGTTGTATATGATGTTGGTGTAGATGCTGTTGGGGTATATGGCGTTGGTGTAGCTGCTGTTGGCGTAGATGCTGTTGGGGTATATGGCGTTGGTGTAGATGATGTTGGCGTAGCTGCTGTTGGCGTAGATGCTGTTGGGGTATATGGCGTTGGTGTTGATGAAGTTGGTGTAGATGATGTTGGTGTGGATGCTGTTGGCGTGGATGCTGTTGGCGTAGATGCTGTTGGGGTATTTGGCGTTGGTGTAGATGAAGTTGTTGTAGATGATGTTGGTGTAGATGATGTTGGTGTAGATGCTGTTGGGGTATATGGCGTTGGTGTAGGTGCTGTTGGCGTAGATGCTGTTGGGGTATATGGCGTTGGTGTAGATGATGTTGGCGTAGCTGCTGTTGGCGTGGATGCTGTTGGGGTATATGGCGTTAGTGTAGATGATGTTGCTGTAGATGCTGTTGGTGTAGATGCTGTTGGCGTAGATGCTGTTGGGGTATATGGCGTTGGTGTAGCTGCTGTTGGCGTAGATGCTGTTGGGGTATATGGCGTTGGTGTAGATGCTGTTGGAGTATATGGCGTTGGTGTAGATGATGTTGGCGTAGCTGCTGTTGGCGTAGATGCTGTTGGGGTATATGGCGTTGGTGTTGATGCTGTTGGCGTAGATGCTGTTGGGGTATACGGCGTTGGTGTAGATGCTGTTGGGGTATATGGCGTTGGTGTAGATGCTGTTGGGGTATATGGCGTTGGTGTAGATGATGTTGGCGTAGCTGCTGTTGGCGTAGATGCTGTTGGGGTATATGGCGTTGGTGTAGCTGCTGTTGGCGTAGATGCTGTTGGGGTATATGGCGTTGGTGTAGATGATGTTGGCGTAGATGCTGTTGGCGTAGATGCTGTTGGGGTATATGGCGTTGGTGTAGCTGCTGTTGGCGTAGATGCTGTTGGGGTATATGGCGTTGGTGTAGATGCTGTTGGGGTATATGGCGTTGGTGTAGATGATGTTGGCGTAGCTGCTGTTGGCGTAGATGCTGTTTGGGTATATGGCGTTGGCGTGGATGATGTTGGCGTGGGTGATGTTGGCGTGGATGCTGTTGGCGTAGATGCTGTTGGGGTATATGTCGTTGGTGTAGATGATGTTGGTGTAGATGCTGTTGGAGTAGATGTTGTTGGGGTATATGGCGTTGGTGTAGATGATGTTGGCGTAGCTGCTGTTGGTGTGGATGATGTTGGCGTGGATGCTGTTGGCGTAGATGCTGTTGGGGTATATGGCATTGGTGTAGATGATGTTGGCGTATTTGCTGTTGGCGTGGATGATGTTGGTGTAGATGCTGTTGGCGTAGATGCTGTTGGGGTATATGGCGTTGGTGTTGATGCTGTTGGCGTAGATGCTGGTGGCGTAGATGCTGTTGGGGTATATGGCATTGGTGTAGATGATGTTGACGTAGTTGCTGTTGGCGTGGATGATGTTGGCGTGGATGATGTTGGCGTGGATGCTGTTGGTGTAGATGCTGTTGGAGTATATGGCATTGGTGTAGATGATGTTGGTATAGATGATGTTGGTGTAGATGCTGTTGGCGTAGTTGCTGTTGGGGTATATGGCGTTGTTGTAGATGCTGTTGGGGTATATGGCGTTGGTGTAGATGATGTTGGCGTAGTTGCTGTTGGCGTGGATGATGTTGGCGTGGATGATGTTGGTTTGGATGATGTTGGCGTAGATGCTGTTGGGGTATATGGCGTTGATGTTGATGCTGTTGGGGTATATGGCGTTGGTGTAGATGCTGTTGGCGTAGATGCTGTTGGGGTATATGGCGTTGGTGTAGATGATGTTGGCGTGGATGATGTTGGCGTGGATGCTGTTGGCGTAGATGCTGTTGGGGTATATGGCGTTGGTGTAGATGATGTTGGTGTAGATGCTGTTGGTGTAGATGCTGTTGGTGTAGATGATGTTGGTGTAGATGATGTTGGCGTATATGATGTTGGTGTATATGGCGTTGGTGTATATGGCGTTGGTGTAGATGCTGTTGGCGTAGATGCTGTTGTGGTATATGGCGTTGGAGTAGATGATGTTGGCGTAGATGATGTTGGTGTAGATGATGTTGGCGTTGACGATGTTTGTGTAGATGATGTTGGTGTAGATGATGTTGGTGTAGGTGATGTTGGTGTAGATGATGTTGGCGTAGATGATGTTGGCATGGATACTGTTGGCGTAGATGCTGTTGGCGTATATGATGTTGGCGTATATGATGATGGCGTTGATGATGTTGGTGTAGATGATGTTGGCGTAGCTGCTGTTGGTGTGGATGATGTTGGTGTAGATGCTGTTGGCGTAGATGCTGTTGGGGTATATGGCATTGATGTAGATGATATTGGTGTAGATGCTGTTGGGGTATATGGTGTCGGTGTAGATGATGGTGGTGTAGATGCTGTTGGCGTAGATGCTGTTGGCGTTGATGATGTTGTTGTAGATGATATTGGTGTAGATGATGTTGGCGTAGATGCTGTTGGGGTATATGGCGTTGGAGTAGATGATGTTGACGTAGATGATGTTGGTGTAGATGATGTTGGCGTTGACGATGTTTGTGTAGATGATGTTGGTGTAGATGATGTTGGTGTAGGTGATGTTGGTGTAGATGATGTTGGCGTAGATGATGTTGGCGTGGAAACTGTTGGCGTAGATGCTGTTGGCGTATATGATGTTGGCGTATATGATGTTGGCGTATATGATGATGGCGTTGATGATGTTGGTGTATATGATGTTGGCGTTGATGATGTTGGCGTAGATGATTTTGGCGTAGATGATGTTGGCGTAGATGATGTTGGCGTAGATGATGTTGGTGTAGATGATGTTGGCGTAGATGATGTTGGTGTAGATGGTATTGGCGTAGATGATGTTGGCGGTGATGCTGTTGGGGTATATGGCGTTGGTGTTGATGCTGTTGGCGTAGATGCAGTCGGGGTATATGGTGTTGATGTTGGTGTTGGTGTAGATGGTATTATTGAAGATGTTGTTGTTGGCCAACTTGTGGTTGTTGTTGGTCTTTTAGTTGTTGTTGTTGTTGAATTTGAGCAAGGGCATCCTGTGTTTGGGCTAATATGAGGACATGGCGACACAGTCGAGTATATGCAGGGCCCTTTATACATGATTATCCATTCTAAATTTATAAATATATTTTTAGTTAAGTGTCAAGATGTATTTATTTTTTTGTAACTTACTTTTGTTGCCGTGTAATAGGGCATTTGCTTTCTTTACATCGCAAGCATTTGAGAATGTATGCGTGAATCCGAAAATAGAAGCGCAGACTTGTTCATCGCCAAGATAGCATTGATTGTAAGTTGTGCTTGTGTATGTTACCGTAGTTATAATTGGTTCTTGGGAAGTTGTTGGCACAACAGTCGTTATAACAGGTGTTGGTGTTGTTACCGGAAGAGTAGTTGTAGTGCGAGGACATTCCTCTTCTTTAATTATTACCCAATCTGCAAGAAAATTTTAGTTTCACACATAATTTTTTAAGTATTTAACTTTAAGGCTTACAGCACTTTGTTTTGTTCCTTTCCATTTCTAGCCAACATCTATTTTTGAATGTTTTTAGAATGCCGTTGAATTTAGCGCAAACGGGACTATCTTCATCAGTACAGTTTCCTGCCACTACGCATGTGGAATTTTTAACAATTTCCCACACTAGAAAGTATATACAAATACATTATTTTATAGAGAATCTTATAAATGTATATATGTAGGGTATGTGATCACCTACCTTTGCCCGATTTTTTTATTTCTTCACGCAGATAGCATTTGTTATTGAAAGTTCTTTCTTCGCCTCTGTAGCGCGCGCAGATCGGACTGTAATCCGTCAGGATGCAATCGTGAGATTGCTCCCTACATTCACCCATTTTAATTACACGCCAGTCTGTAAAAAATAGTTATTTTATTGTTCCGTACATATGCGTTGAATTGAATTGCCATAGGGACTTACAGATATTTGTGCGCTTTATTTCCTCCTGGAGGGTACATTCATTTACAAAGGTTTTGTTTGTGTTATTGGCAGTTGCACAGAGAGGTTGGTATTTCATTTCGCAAACAGTAGTGTTTTGGCATATACCAGCGCTTGAAACTTTCCAGAATTCCTGCTTACCCTCCTTTTTGAGCGCACAATTTTTCTTCTTCAACATACAGTGGCTGCTAAAAGTCCGTGAAGAGTTATTGTAAGTGCCACAAACCGGAGCAAATTCTTTAGTACAAGTTTTTGGACATTCGACATCATGGCCACATGCTCCGCTGTATTGAATAAACCATTCTGGTGGGAGAAAACAAATTTATTAAATTAATTAATGAGAGAGAACTAAATTAAAATAACTTACGTTTCTTTGTTTCACATATCTTTCGATTAACCTCGCACTCATTCCATATAGTTTGACTAAATGGAGATCCAACGGAAATTGCACAAACTGGGTGATACTCTTGCGAGCACCACATATTCTGGCAATTAGAGAAACAATGCATGATATCTGTCTGCACAACTCCTTTTAGAAGAAAACATTGACATTATATATATTTTGGTAAAAATTCGTGAAAGGAGCTGGGGGTGCTAGATACTAACCATGTTTTCGCTTAGACAATTGTTTGTAATTGTGGACATCCATGCGACATGGATTACTAAAGTAATGATATTCCACACCGTCTGTGGCACAAACTGGATACACAGCATCTGAGCATATAGGCACTTCTTGTTCATCCCAGTTTACTTCATCGATAGGTGGAGGATTCCAATGATGGACACTGCCTCCGGTGGCAACTACAGCTGGTGCTACTAATAAAGAAGCCCACCAAAGTACAAGAAACTTTTGCTGAAGCATACTGTAATGCTGTAATGGCGTCAAATAATTGACTGTTGTTGTTTTACGGCTCAAACACGTTTATTTATACAACAAATTTAGAACTTATTGAGTTGAACGAACAACAGCAATCTGCAGTTTTCAGTCACATTAAAAAGCCCTAATGCACTTAGGAATTTCACATTGACCCACGCAGACTTCGCATCTTAGTTTTATCAGAGCGTACGTGTTATTGTCTTCAAGAATACCCCTACTGTTGTGATCTTCATTGGAACATATGTATGTAAGTGCTACACGTGTGATTGCATTTTTCATTCTGAAAAAAGATGAACTTTCTTTAATCACGCGAACATTTCAATTTATTGAATGAATATGGGGGCTATTCCAGTAATTACATATGATTAGCGAAGAAGCATTATCATTTGTGCGATAACTCTACTTATTATCATCTTGTGAAGATGCTGCTGCGTTTATTGAACTTCTTGAGGTTACTTTAGTGGAGTCAATGAAGCAAAAAAACGGGCAAAATGAGGAAGTCCTCAAGAACAGCTCCAATTTTGATGATTTTTTTTATAAATTTTGTTTATTTAAAATCAGAAACATTTTGAAGCGCAGTCGGAATTGTATAATTTTTTAAACAATATTTAAAAATGTTATATTTTCATAAAAAAAATTGTGAAAAGAAATGCAACAAACAAAAATCAAAATAGTTATATATAAAATTGGCGATTCTCAACCCGAATCTGGCATTAAAATTGCTGTTTCTTGTATGGTTTCTGAGATATCTTCTCTTCTTATAGGGTCTAAAATTGTGTATATAAAAAGAACGGCTTAAGCGATTTTTAAATAACTTTGGAAAATGAATCGCGGTAACATTTGATATAACTTTGGAAAATGATACGCGCTATAATATGCTAAAGAATGAAATAGACTTTGACTTAGTATATACTTATGAAGAGGCATGGCACCGGCCCAAACTTTTAATTTGATTTGGTCATATCTTTTGAACCGTATAAAATTTTTTGATGCAAATTAGTACACAGTTAATGACTTATAATGCGCAAAAATTTAGCGAAATCGGAAAAGTGCCACGCCCACTTTTTAACCATTGAAAATTTTGATTTTCATCAAAATCTGTATTCGAGTAATATTAAAATCAAAATTTTCAATGGTTAAAATGTGGGCGTGGCATTTTTCCGATTTCGCTCAATTTGCCCATTATAAGGGATTAATAGTCAGTAGCTGTGAACTGATTTTCATCAAAAAATTTTATACGGTTCAAAAGATATTACCAAATCAAATTAAAAGTTTGGGCCGGTGCCATGCCTCTTCATAAGTATATACTAAGTCAAAGTCTATTTCATTCTTTAGCATATTATAGCGGGTATCATTTTCCAAAGTTATATCAAACTCGCTTAAGCGGTTCTAAAGAAAAACATAGCAACAGTTTTTATATACACAATTTTAGACCCTATAAGAAGAGAAGATATCTCAGAAGCCATACAAGATACAGCAATTTTAATGCCAACCTCGGATTTAGAATCGCCAATTACATATATAACTATTTTGATTTTTGTTTCTTTTAAAAATTTTTTTTATGAAAATATAACTTTTTCAAATATTGTTTAAAAATTATTTATGTACATAATTCCGACCGCGCTCCAAAATGTTTCTGATAGATAAGAAAAAAACAAAATTTAAAAAAAAAAAAAATGATCAAAATCGGAGCAGTTTTTGAGGACTTCCATCTAAAATGCTTCATTGACTCCACTACTTGTACATATTTGCGAAGAAACAAAGTAAAAAAAATGTATACATACATTTGTATCAAAAGTATAATGATGATTTGCAGTCTATGCTGAAACTCGGGTTAGTTTTAAACGTCACGGTTCTTGTGGGAGAATTTAAATCAAATTTTGATGTACATCGGATTTTTTTGTAAATTCTTATTATAGATGTCAAAAGAAGTTATTCTATGCAAAAAATAAAATTATAGAGGTGGCGCTTTTTTAAAAAAAACGATAAAAAGCCCAGTGATAGGAAAAACGCTTTTTTACTCAAAAGGAAGGCATCTTACGAAAAAAGTGTACATGGCATAAAATGCTTAGAATTGTTCAAGGAATACCTGTACATTTTTTTGAATTTTTTTGGAATTTTTTTTTTTTTTTTAGAAAAAATTTTTGACCTAATTTTTAATAAATTTTTCAAAAAAATTCTACATCATGACAGAATATCCCATGAATTTTTTCAGATTTTTAAATGCATTTTTAAAGGTGGCTCAAAGCAAAAATATATTTTTATTATTTTTTTTTTTAGCATTAATTATAAAATGTTGTCAAACAATTTGAAAAATTTGTTTTAGAGTAACTTAAAAGCATTCATTTTGTTTGCTTTTTAATGAACTTTAAAACCTTTGGTCTAATATTGCCAAAAAAAAAATTTACCCATCTTAAAAAACGAAAAACTGCTTTAAAAAGGCGAAATTTAAGGGTTTTTCAAAGAAAAAAGTCATCGTGCTTTAAACGAAATGAACATTTTTTAATTTACAAGATTTCATTCGAAAGAACTCTTAAAAACCTTTAAGACAAGATATGTTAAGACTTGTTCGAGAAAGCAAGCTCGATGATATAGCGTTTGAAATGTAGTGATGAAGCCCTGTGAAAGGAAAAATGCTTTTTTACTCAAGAGGAAAGCATCTTACGAAAAAAGTGTACATGGCATAAAATGCTTAAAATTGTTCAAGGAATACATGTGAATTATTTTGGAATTTTTTGGAATTTTTTTCTAAAAATTTATTAAAAATGAGATCAAAAATTTTTTCTAAAAAAAAAAAAATTCCAAAAAAATGTACACGTACTCCTTGAACAATTCTAAGCATTTTATGCCATGTACAGTTTTTTCGTAAGATGCCTTCCTCTTGAATAAAAAAGCGTTTTTCCTATCACAGGGCTTTTTATCGTTTTTTTTAAAAAAGCGCCACCTCTATAATTTTATTTTTTGCATAGAATAACTTCATTTGACATCTATAATAAGAATTTACAAAAAAAATCCGAGGTACATCAAAATTTGATTTAAATTCTCCCACAAGCACCGTGACGTATTAACTACACAGGCCCACAAAAAAAAAGTACCATGAGCGAAAGATCAGACCACTTGAACTTTATGTTTTCGGGGTCGCTGAATCCGAATATGGTGCCAGAATAGCGAAGTTGGTTCGCGTTTTTTTCAGAAATCAACAATAATGCTGAAAATTAGAGATTTTTCCTGGTTTCTGAAAAAACGCGAACCAACTTCGCTAATCTGACACTATATTCGGGTTCAGCGACCCCGAAAACATATAGTTAAGGTGGTCTGATCTTTCGCGCAGGGTACTGGCCTGTGCACACGACTCCAAAAAAAAAAAAATTCCCTGCGCGAACGATCAGACCACCTGAACTTTATGTTTTCGGGGTCGCTGAGTCCGAATATGGTGTCAGAATAGCGGAGGTGGTTCGAGTTTTTTCACAAATCAGATATAATGCTGAAAAAAATCTCAAATTTTTCAGCATAATTGTTGATTTCTGAAAAACCGCGAACCAACTTCGCTATTCTGGCACCATATTCGGATTCAGCGACCCCGAAAACATAAAGCTCAGGTGGTCTGATCTTTCGCGCAGGGTACTTTTTTTTTTTGTGGGCCTGTGCTATTACTCATCCATATACACTATAATACACAATCGGATCAGGATGATTTAACAGACCGCGCAATCCTTTGCGATGGCTTTTAAATCTCTCCATTATTTTCTAACACGTCTTCAACAGCCTTGTAGATTTCACTCAAGGGCTCGGTACGGCGCACAGTGATGCGATTAGTACAAGCTAGACGGAAAAAACTCGAAATCGAATTTTTACATTCCGAATATGAAAAAATATCAGAAAATATATAATTAACTCATAAGTAATTTTTTACTTATCTCCGCTTTCTACATAAAATACCAAAAATCGTCAAAGTCGGCCTAAAATATGATGTTTTCCAAATTTGTGTCCATGAAATTAGTTGCTATTTTCACAATTTTTTTTTAATACTTCCCAATATCGGAAAGAGTTGAAAATCGGCACACATTACGGCCAAGATATTTTTTATGGAAATATTATAAATTCAAAACCAAATCTTTTAAAATGTTGGTGCTATAGAAAAGAATTAAGAGAGATAAATGTGAAAAAACGCCAAATTCTGCAAAACATTTTGGAAAAAAAAAAAAAAATGGTCACTCCATTTTTCTACCAAACTTTTTTTATTTAATCAGTGTTATGTCTGTTTACTATCACCATCTCTCTTCCTTATCGTTCTTGACGATATTCTAGATAAAGCTCTTAACAAGGCCAAATGGGGTATCCAATGGAACTTTACTGAACATCTAGAAGACCTCGACTATGCTGACGACATCTGCCTCTTATCGTCCAAACATTCAGATATGCAAAACAAAATTGAAGACCTTGTCTTGGAATCACAAAAGGCCGGCCTGAAAATCAACGTATCCAAGACTACAGCATGAAGCGTAAGGCAAATCGGAATGACATCACGTTTAGAGCTGGCAGCGATGACATCGAAAACGTCGAAAGCTTCACGTATTTGGGCAGCATTATCTCTATGGATGGTGGAGCAAAAGAGGATATTAACTCAAGAAGAGCAAAAGCAAAAGGCGCGTTTGCTCAACTGAACAAAATATGGTCTTCATCCGTTATATCCACCAAAACGAGATTGCGCATTTTTGATTCGAATGTGAAATCGGTTTTGTTATATGGGTGCGAAACATGGCTTGTTACTGAACAACTAACGAACAAGCTGCAAGTATTCGTCAACAAATGCTTAAGGCGTATACTAAAGGTTTGGTGGCTTCGCACTATATCAAATGCCGAACTACATCAAAAATGCAAACAGAAGGCTATAGCAAACGAGATCAAGCTGCGCAAATGGGGATGGATTGGTCACACTCTCCAGAAACCACACAGCGAAGTTTGTCGCCAGGCTCTTGAGTGGAATCCACAAGGCAGTAGAGGACGTGGTAGACCCAAAACCAACTGGAAAAGGTCGTTGGAAAAGGAAATCCAAGAATAGGGGAAAATCGTGGCAAGAGATCAAAGTCATCGCAAGGGATCGTGACAAATGGAGAGATTTCATATTGGCCCTATGCTCCTCCTAGGAGTTAAAGGAGAATACATACATAATACATACATGCATGTCTACTTTAAGCCCTGGGAATGCCTAAGTGCGCAAATTTACCTTTGACTTTTTGTTTTTAATCTATATGATGGTACTAAATATTACTGTATTAATTAGGCTCTGACCCTATGGTTTGAAATATATATAATTTTAAGTCGATGAGATTTTTTGTGGGGCTTAAATATTTGTAATATAACACACAATATTTTTACACTGAGAAAAAAAATAAATAAATACACAAAATAAAAAAAAACCTATTTTAGTGAAATGTAAATCAGTCTCAAAAACGAAAAATTTTATTAAATATTTTGGTAAACAAAAAAAAAATGATCACTTGATATTTTCACCGAACTTTTTTTTTTCAATTGAGTATTATGTCTACTTTAAGCACTAGGAGTGCCTAACTGCGCAAACTTGACATTGTATTTTTTTTTTTCAACCTATTTGATTGTCCAAAAAATGCTATTAAATTAAATTTCAAATCCAGGTTCCGAATATTTTTTCTAAATATTATGAATGGTTTTTGGGTAATTGCATTACTTTGAGCTCTAATCCGGGTAACATAACAAACACAACACGTTATGTTGATACACAGAAAAAAAAAAAAATCAATTATGGAAACAAAAATTATAAAAAAAAAACGTAGATAGCCCGAGAAAAGCAATAAATATTATTAATACATTAAAATAGTAGAAATAAATTATATTTAATTATATAAATAGTATAAATATGTATAAAAAATAAAAAGTATAAATAATAAAACTTATTATAAAAGGTATGAAGTATATGATATAAACATTGTTATTTATTTACATGGATATGAAATAAATCCACATATATTATTTTTTTTTTTTTTTTTAAGTCCTTTGTTTATTGTTTTTGTTATTTTTTTTTATATAATAAAACTGAAATATATATTTGCGTCAGCAACAAAACAAAATCTTATTTAATCATGTTATTAAAAAGTACTCTCGCAACCGAAAAAGTGCTTCTGAAGAGTAAAAAAGGTCTTCTCCAAAATTATGAAATATCATCACTGATACTTGCTAAGCTTTATTATTATATTAATATTATTTATTATACTCATATTATTTATTATATTAATATTATTAGTGCCTTAGAAATCAAATATTACACGTCTACTTAAAATTTCGTTATTGCAGATTTTTTCGTTAGTTATGGTGCAATTTTTTGTCCAATCGTGCTGAAATTTTTTATAAATTTAAGAAACTACATAAAACTTATACACTTAAAATTTTGTAACCATAGGTCGATCCGTTTTTAAGATGTAGCCCAAAATGTAAATAAGTTGTATGGGAGGTGCCACACCCACCTGTCCAAAAATTCTGAAATTATTTTTTTTGTACTTTCCCATACCATAAAAAAAAAAACTGCAAAAAAAAATAGTTTTTTCCGTCTAGCATGTACTAATCGCATCACTGCGCTGTTCTGAGGATTTTTAGGGTTACAAAATTGTCAAGAACTATTTTTCTAAAAAAATAACCGTTAGTGTGATATTTGCAAAATACTGATTTTTTCGACCTTGAATAATTTTTTATGCGTACAAGATTTCGCTAAGTAAAGTAAAGATCATTCTGGTGAAAAAATTTTATTTGCATTTGTTTTGCTGAAAAATCCGGATTTTTCTGCGCTACTTCCTATTTTATCGATATATTTTAAATAATGAATTTTTGTAATCATTTTTTTTCAGTGTTTTTTTGTTAAGGAACATAAATTTTTCATACCACCGAAACATACATGATATATATATAAAACGTTTGTATATAATATGAGGAGTGATTTTTCAAAAGGGCGTAAAACCACTTCCAACCTCGAACAAACCTAAGAATGCCATCGCCATTACCATGCTAAAATGCATCCTCTAGTTCAAAATTCTAACAAAAAATGCATTTTTCCAAGGTAAAATCGTGATCAAAAGTCGCATTTCAGAACAAAAGGGCTTATTTCCATATAATTTCATAGAAATTTTTAGAGTTTGATATAAAAAGACGTATTTCGAATAGGGACCAAAAAAACTTTTAATAGTTTTTATATGCCCCAGGCTATATAGGAGTTTACATACCATGCCTATAGACATCAAAATAAGCTTTCAAATGATGAAATAAGAGTGATTTCGAAACAAAAGGGTTTATTTTCGAAAGATTCAGAACAAAAGGGCTTATTTCCAAATGTTTTTTACTTTTTGCAATTACTACAAATATGTTACAACAAAAATATTAAGGGGATTAGAATCTTTGGTCAACTCGCTATAACACTGGAGACATTAAAAAAAAAATAAGTTATTGTAAACAGCCCATAAAAGTTTTTTCCCATTACTGAAAATTTGTTTAAAATGGTTTTACGCCCTTTTGAAAAATGACTCCTCATATGTATATATATATTTATATTTTTCATTATTCGTTACAATAATAGGTAAAATTTACTTTTCATATGTCTACTAAAAATATTTTTTTTCATTCAAGTTTTAAAGGTTTTTTGCCATTTTTTCAAAACCGGTCCATCGATTTTATTCTACTTACTCTTTTATATTCTTTAGAATTTAATATGCTTTTATAATGAATACACATAATAATCAATATTTGCTAAAATAACAATAAAAATTTAATTTTTGTGTGTCCACTCACAATTTTTTGTTCATTCCAATTTTAACGCTTTTTTTGCATTTTTTCAAAAACCGCTCTAACGATTTTTTAAAAAATTTACCAAAATATCCAAAATTTGACAGGCTTTTATAATATAAAATAATCCCAGAGGGGTGTTGTTATCGTCATTTAAATCCTCAGATCATCACCGTGTCGGGGCTAATACTATTTTTACTACTTTTCTAGTACTAAGGTTAATAAAAACGCTCTATGGCTATATTTCATATGAATCCAATACGTAAATGGTATCTTTACCGGTTTAGGAGCTATAATTTTTTAACTTAAACTATAGAAGTGGAGTATATTTCGAAATATTATTATTAAATAAGTATTAATAGGCATGAAATTCAAAATTTTGACTTAATAGTTTTGGCCTGTACTGAAAATTGTACTCTGGCATGTTAAGTATGGTTTTGTCAGATCGCGGCACATAAAAGTCTCATGAATGTTATAGTTGAACATACCATCTTACTGCCGCGAACACTTCTCCAAAATATTTACCTCTTTTACGCGGCAGCCATTTAGAAATATTGTAATAAAATTCAAATAATAAAAACTTCAATATCTTATAAACTTTAATGGCGTCATTTGTTGTTGCAGCCATGATTTGTGAAGCCTACCACCACCCACCATGCAAGGAAACAATCACCCCCAGCAACCATTATCCACCACCACCACCACTCAGCTCTTTATAAGTTGCGCCATTTCAATGTTTTTAAACTTCTTATAGAGCTCATATTCAAAACAGTAACAGCACGCCCACACCAGGACTTTTTATGCTTTTCATGGTAAATCTGCTGCTTTCTTTGAGCAAAAGATTCTATGCCTGTTGTTATTGGTATCTTTTTAATGGTTGCCGCGGAACGGCGTTGCTAAATAACCCTCAGCATACATAGTCAAGGGTGTCTTATAATTCACGCAAGATTTGAATTAAATAGAAAATACAATTTTTTTTTTTTTTTTTTTTTCAATAAAGGCAAAGATTAAGACTTTCAAGTTGTTTACCAGATTTAACGAAATTAGAATTTCTTTCACATTTTAAACATGTTCAACGAACCGACCATTTCAAAATTCAGCTATTTGCCATACAAGTAACAAAAAACTTAACAATTTTTTTTTCTTCTTGAATCAAGAATTAATATCTAGTTTATGTTGCGTTGCAATAATATGAAAGTGGCCTAAGTCCATTTCGTGGCATAAGTAATGTCATTCATATTATGTGCCGTAATAATCGGCTTTTTGCCCGATACTATTTTTTAAACATAACGCCATTAATTTCACACAATGTGGTAAACTTTCTGTAAAGACAGAGTTCACTTTTATTCGTTCTGAAAAAAATGCCAGCTAATGCATATTATGAAATTACTTTTGTCGAAATGGACTTAGGCCACTTTCAAAATAAACGGCTCATATATTGTAGTGATTTTAATATATGATATTATCAAATGAAAAACTTCAGAAATTGACAAATTTCTATGAAAAAAAAAAAACAAATACTATACAACTTATAGCATTTTCTTTTCTAAAAAAAATGTTACCTGTTTGAAGTGTAATATTTTTTTAGTTTTGCACTCTACCCTGATAAAATGTTACCTTTTTTTAAATAAGAATAGAACAAAAAAAAATTCCATACAAATCATAAAATTAATTTTCTTTCAAAATTGTGGCATTTGTTTTTATTTAATTTAATAAAATTGAATTCAATCGAGTGTTTGTAAATAAAAAACCAAATAAAAACTTTCAGTATCATCCTTTTGTAAAAAATAGACATTTAAAATTCTCACCCCGTCGATTGAAAAAAGTGTAAAAATGTTACCATTTTGCTTGCTCGATTTTGTAGAAAATTTTAGAAAAGAACATAATATTTTGGTTTTTGAGATATCCTAGTCTAAGAAAGCAAAAAATAAATAAATGAAGTATTAAAAAAAAAGAAAAAAAAAAAAAAAAAAATGCACATGGTAGCACGTCGAGCTCAAAATTGGCGCGAATTCCATATAAGTATTCCTACAAAAAAATTTTATCTACATACTTGTTAATGTTTGAACAATATGAGCGCGGGCCAATATTCACAAAAAATCATTACTATTTTGAGTAATTACAACTTACAGTTTTGACATATATAGGCTAAAGGTTCCTGAGAATTGCCTATATATGGGGCTTAAGAAAATCATCTTAAATATCTGGTTTTTAGCAAAACTATAAAGTTTACAACAAATCTAAGATAATTTTTGAGCTCACCGACCCCAAATTACTTAAAGTACCAAATTTCATCGATATCCAGTCACTCCTTTTGTTTTTGACCATTGCTTGTATAGGCTCAACGCACTGTGCGCCGTGGTGTTATATGGACTATATAGTCCATATTGCCCCATATATTTATTTGCTACAGAAGTTGCATATAAAAATGTCACTTCTATATCTGGTGCATTCTTCATGATTCCAAGAACGGTAGATAGCACATTTAATCCAAACCTCGCCACGGCGATCTTCTGAGTAAAAGGCATAACAGCATATGCATTTGTCATCTTCTTTTCCCTTTGAGGTTTACAAATTCTAAATTATCACAATCAGACTCGTCATGAAAACTGCAACTATACTTTCCATTTAAAAAGATGATAAATACATTTGTTTTTGAGGGTTTGTTTTTTGTGGAGTCAATAAAGCCTTTTAGATGGAAGTCCTCAAGAACAGCTCCGATTTTGATGATTTTTTTTTTTAAATTTTGTTTTTTTTTATTTAAAATCAGAAACATTTTGGAGCGCGGACGGAATTATATAATTTTTTAAAGAATATTTAAAAAAGTTATGTTTCCATAAAAAAAAAAATTTAAAAAAATACCACAAACAAAAATCAAAATAGTCATTTCATAAGTATTTGGCAATTCTAAACCCAAATCTGGCATTAGAATTGCTGTATCTTAAATGGTTTGTGAGATATCTTCTCGTTTTATAGGTTCTAAAATTGTGTATATAAAATGTTTTTCTTAAGCTATTTCAATGAAACTTTGGAAAATATACGCATTAGCATATACTTAAGAATGAAATAGACTTTGACTTAGTATATACTAGTGAAGAGGCGTGGCACAGCCCCAAACTTTTGATTTGATTTGGTCATATCTTTTGAACCATATAAAATTTTTTGATCAAAATTAGTACACAGCTAATGACTATCAATGTTTTATAATGAGAAAAACTTGGGCGAAATCGGAAAGTGCCACGACCACTTTTAAGGCGTTGATATTTTTTATATTTTGACTTTAATATTACTCGAATACAGATTTTGATAAAAATCAAAATTTTCAATTGTTAAAAAGTAGGCGTGGCACTTTTCGATTTCGCCCAATTTTAGCCTATTATAAGGCATTAATAGTGAGTAGCTGTGTACTAATTTTCATCAAAAAATTTTATATGGTTCAAAAGATATGACTAAATCAAATTAAAAGTTTGGGACGGTGCCACGCCTCTTCACTAGTATATACTAAGTCAAAATCTATTTCATTATTTAGATTATGCTAATGCGTATCATTTTCCAAAGTTTCATTAAAATAGCCGAAGCCGTTCTTGAGAAAAACATGACAACAGTTTTTATATACACAATTTTAGACCCTATAAAAAGAGAATATATCTCAGAAACCATATATGATACAGCAATTCTAATACCAGATTCAGACTAAGAATTGCCAAATACATATAAAATGACTATTATGATTTTTGTTTGTTGTATTTTTTTCAAATTTTTTTTTTATGAAAACATAACTTTTTTAAATATTGTTTAAAAAATTAAATAATTCTGACCGCGCTCCGAAATGTTCCCGATATTAAATAGAAAAAAAAAGACTAAATTTTTTTAAAAAAATCATCAAAATCGGAGCTGTTCTTGAGGACTTCCCCATTTTGCCTGTTTTTTGACTTCATTGACTCCACAATCTTTAGTGGTCCATATTACCCGCAGCACGTAATGGTGAAACAAATGGTTTTTTATCAAAAACTCTTGTGGTTAATGAACTAATTTGTGCTAATAGCTTATAAGTTAATGGTATTCACTGACTTTATATAATTAACCATTTATTTAAGAACACGATGTCTTTAAAGTGAAATAATGAAATTTACTCACTAGAAAAAACAACTTTACAGAAACATGCGACTTTACTGAACGCTAAAATCGCAAAGGTTGAACATGAATTACAGTAAGTCCTATGTATGCAATGGAAAATATCCGTGTGGTCCATATTACCCACGTAGTCCATATATCCCTCCCTTACCTTATTGTTATGTTTTAAGCATTTCTTGACTTCGATGACCCCTAATGAAATTTTCCGTAAAATATTTTGTGTAATATTTTAACCCATAAAATCCATTTATCGGTGGAAAAGGATTAAACAGACCCACAAAGACAGTATATAATGGGTTAATGTGTTCGAAAAAATTTTGTGTTTGCTGCTTTTCAGCTGGTATATGTAATATGACTCTTTGAAGACATTAAAATTTTTAGCAACTATGCGAAAATTGCTGTATTGTTAGCTACATTATCCTTTTGAGGGCTACGCTTTCTTTTAGATTTCATGAAAAAATATTGCGATCAATATCAGTTTGCACTTTGTAAACTCCAGTTGCAGATGATTTTAGAGTCGTGCCAGTGGAACCTTATGTGCAACATTGTTGCTATCACTTCTTGTGTTGTTCTGTTGCATGCTGCTAGATGCAAGCGGCAGACTTATCTTAGTCAAAGAGCATTGTTTGTTCCACGCATTTACGTCTAATGCTTGTGCTTGCAATTGTGTAAAAGGGCGAAGATGTTTGATTGGTTTAGTAGCGACGTATGAAACGGCGATGCGAAGAGATATATTTATTATCAAGAGACGTAAAGAAGTACTGGAGCATTTTTTTTGAGGTTTGTATTGTTCACAGACGGTAGCTTGGACGAATTTAGAAGTTAAACGGCAGCGTAATTCAACCAAAAAATCTATTTATATCTCTTCGCTCCCAGATGAGAAGTGTGTACAGATTTTTTGGTTAAATTACGCTGCCGTTTAACTTCTAAATTCGTCAAAGCTACCGTCTGTGAACAACACAAACCTCAAAAAATTGCTCCAGTGCTTCTTTGCGTCTCTTGATAATATATCTCTTCGGGCGATGTGTTGGGAATTCGCTTTTGTGTTTGCAGTTTCGCGGGAGAGAGTACCCAACAGAAAATTTCGATGCGCATCCCCAAGATGCAATAGCGATGCGCGTCCTTCTCGCATCTAAAGAGCTGATTTGTATGCGCATATTTTCTACGATTCTGCGATAGAGATTTGTAGCAACCGTGAGGTCCTCGGTTCAACTCCGGCCCAGACCTAACACAAAAGTTTTTCAACTTGCAATTTTTCAATTATAATTAATTTAGTAAAATAAAAATATTTATAATTACATCAAAAAAAAAAAATAATAGTCTGATGAGCCTTTGTGGCGAAAGACGTAAAATTCAATTAAAAATTAATTTTTTATATATTTTTATTGTCATCCAATTAGCATCCAAAGAGCATTTCTGAATACGAGAGCGATGTGCTTCGAAAGAGCATTTCTGAACGCTAGAGCGATGCGCATCCAAACAGCATTTCTGGATGCGAGAGCGATGCGCATCCAAAGATCATTTCTGGTAGCGAGAACGAAGCACTTCCTTCCAATGACATGCCGATGTTAATTTTAGCGCTTTCAGATACGAGAGAGCTGCGCTTCACTGCTGCTTTAGAGCGCTTCAGAAGCGCTATTGATGCGCTCCATTCCCCATTAGGTACTGACTTAACTACACTTGCATTGTCCACATTAGAATGAGATAGCAGATCACTTAAACTCGTTTTGGTCAAATTACACAGTCCTGCGTTTTTGAAAAAGTTAAAAAAGTATGAAATGAGAGTAGGTGATTTTTATAGATTTTTGATCGCTAAGTCCGAATATGACCTCAGATTTGCCCCATCACGTCTGAGATCCGAGTTATTCTTGATTTAAAGTGCAAGAAACGTAATATTCAGACATATGGCGTACATCATAAAAGTAGTTTAGTTCACTTTTGACAGCGGCATTGAATAGCCCTAAGCATCCTCTTTAAAGCGTACTTTTAAGTTTTTCAATTGAATCATTAGTTTCCGAGATATCATCGATTGAAGTAAAGGTATTGCTAATCCCTGTAAAGGACTATATTCAATATACCTTTACTTCAATGGATGATATCTCAGAAACTAATGATCCAATTGTAAAAGTTAAAAATACGCTTTAAAGAAGAAGCTTAGGGTTATTCAATGATGCTGTCAAAAGTGAACTAGACTACTTTCAGGATGTACGCCATATGTTTGAAAATAACGTTTTCTGCACTTTAAATCAAGGATAACTCGGATCTCAGACGTGATGGAGCAAATCGGAAATATTGGGATCCAGCGGGCAAAAATCTATAAAAATCACCTACTCTGATCTCATACTTTTTTTCATCGCAGGACTGTGTTATTGACTGATGGAGGGGAGTGTTGACCATTCATATACAATATGTTCAAGCTTTGTTTTGTTTTAGTGTTTCAGAATTTTATAAAATTTTGTGATTTCCAAAGAAGTTGGTAGCCCTTAATTTGCAAGTACTCAAAATCACCCTTAAGCGGAGGCACAAACCAGTTGCTGAGACTGTTTGATAGGCACAATAAAATACGATCAACACTACGAGACAAAAATGCTAGGTATTGTAGATGAAAATTTCGCTTTATTCTATTTTAACTAGGTACTAGAAGATATATATCCAAGGGACTCAAAGAAGCACTGAACCAATTTTTTGAGGTTTGTATTAGCCGCAGACTGTAGCTTTGACGAATGTAGAAGTTAAACGGCACCGTAATTCAACCAAAAAATCTGTATACATCTCTTTTCATCCGGAAGCGAAAAGATATAAATATATTTTTTGGTTAAATTACGCTGCCGTTTAACTTCTACATTCGTCAAAGCTACCGTCTGCGGCTAAAACAAACCTCAAAAAATTGCTCCAGTGCTTCTTTGCGCCTCTTGATAATATATGAGGAGGTCCATAACTAAACGCAATAAATCCATCTTAACAATTTTTTGGATAAACGCACAAAAGTAATTAAAGTTAGTTGGATATATGGGCACGGCCACCGTTGGGAACGTTACGTTCGCACGCACATTTTTGCCCATATCTCTTTGAAAAATAATCAAACATCATGATATCTTAAATGCATGTAATAAAGCTCCCTAAGGCCAATACTTTGTAGGAACAAAGTTTTTGTCTATCGCTCATGGCTTAGAAGTTATAAGAGTTTAAGTGCCGTTGGGAACGTTATTTTTTTTTTTCAACAATTTTTGAGGTCAGTGCACATTTTCTAAAAAGTCTGCGAATCTAGTAATGTATTTTTCCGAACATCTTTTATAATATCAAGATAAAGGATCAAAGCTAAGATTGGAATGGTAATTTTGGTGAAAAAATTGTTATTGGTGGACTTACAGACATTAAAGCAACGTTGGTTTCGTCACGCAAAAGCGTTGGGAACGTTACGCATACGAATTTCTATAAATAAAGCGTAGGCAAATACAGCCAAACAGTCCAAACATCCATAAAGATGAAAATATGTGAATATTTCATTCCTTGGAAGGTTTCCATTTACACTACATTACAAATTTTTTGTTCCAAGACCTAGATACATATTTTTTTTGAAATTACGATTTCTCCCAAAAGGATAAAGCTATCTACATGAAACTTGGTACAGATAATACTGAGAGCCATTTTCTGAACAGGATTAAAATTGAGCGTGATCGGTTAATGTCCACGCCTACCTCCCATATATGCTAGTTAAAACGTTGTATGGGAAGTAGGCGTGGAGATTAACCGATCACGTCCAATTTTAGTCTCAGGCAGCTTAGTAATATTGTCGTTATCTGTACCAAATTTCATGCATCTAGCTAAATTCTTTTGGCCACCAGTCTGGGTTCAACAAAAAAAATGAAATCGAAAATAAATTTTTTTCTGTTTTTTTCAGATTTTTATGTTGAGCCCTGACAGGTGGCCGAACGGATTAAGCTAGATGCATGAAATTTGGTACATGTAACAAGAATATTACTAGGTTGTTTCGGAAGCTTCAAAAAGCCTGTAAAGAACGAAATATTTGTGATATCCTATGCACTTGGATAGATCTCAAAATAGCAATTAACGTGATTTATGTCCATAACTTCATCTTCAATCCAACAGTTCTTATTAATTGATTAAAATTATTGTAACGAATTTCTATCCCTTTCAACACAGCGTGGATTCAGAAGAAATTTTAGTGCAAAAATATAACTTATGATTTTTGATTAAAAAATGTTGGGAACGTTACACATATTTAGTGGCTATGTTCACCATGGTAGACACTTTATTTAAGTAATTTTAAAATGGATTCAGAAATTAGACTGAAAATACTCGAAAAAGGTGATTGCATTTTAATATTTTACCCACTAACTTCCGCTACAAGAAACTTCTTAAAATATTTCGTTGGGAACGTCACGTTTTTTATTGCGGTAGAATTCATCGCCAACAAATATGCATAAGCAACTGGTTTTCCTTCAAAATATCAATGTTAATCCTTAATTTCAAATATTTTCTTTCTGCGGATATCAAAATTGCATTGATACAATAAAAATAAAGCAAATTTTTACCTTCTTTTCGGGACTTGTTTTTTTGGCATTTTTTTTTCTTTTCACAAGCAAGAGTAAGTTTTTATGAAAAAAGCACCCCTTAAATCAACTTATATACTTGAAAATAGTATTTTTGGACAGCATTAGATGTAAACTTATGAAATATGGGCAAATGAGTGGGAGATTTAAAGAAAAAAAAAAAGTTGTATAGCTTCGTCTTACGTGGCCGTGCCCATATATTTTTTCAAAAACTGTTGTTGTGGTATAGAAGGGTTCTAGGGACAATACAAATCGTAAATAAACTAATTTATCTGACAATTATTTTAAAGTTATCTAGATTACAAATATGGAAATGTTGCGTTTTGATCCGTCACATAGTAATTCTTACTTTTGGTGTTGAATAACGGTGAAACTATTGACCCTTGTTATGCTTTATGACAATATTTACATAGATTTTAATATGTAGGATTGAATTCAGTCAAATAATTTAAAAGCTTTAAAAGTGGAATTATTCCGTTCTGTTCTAGACCCCCTTAGTTCTTGAAGAGTTACCGTAACAAATATTTATTTATTTATTGAATCGTCTGGCACACTGGGTTAATTTGGAAATGTGTCATTTTGGTCTGAACCATTATTTTTGGTATTGAATAAAAGTAAAATTATTGACGCCTGGTGTGTTTTATAACAATGGTTACATAGATTTCAATACGTCGAATTGAATTCAGTCGTAAAATCCAAAAATGGAATTATTGCGTTTTGTTATGGACCTCCTCATATCTCTTCGCCAGGTAATAGGCGAAGAGATATGTAACCAAGAGACGCAAAGAAGCACTGGAGCAATTTTTTGGAGTTTGTATTGGCCATAGACGGTAGCTTTGACGAATTTAGAAGTTGAACGGCAGCGTAATTCAACTAAAAAATCTATTTATATCCCTTCGCTTCCGGATGAGAAGGGATGTATACAGATTTTTTGGTTGAAATACGCTGCCGTTTAACTTCTAAATTCGTCAAAGCTACCGTCTATGGCCAATACAAACTCCAAAAAATTGCTCCAGTGCTTCTTTGCGTCTCTTGGTTATTCGGGGTCCGCCATCTAACTTTTTTTTTTCAACTAGTGCTTATTTCGTGAATGGTAACACTTAGCTCATGTCTGATTCGACAGATAATTAGTTTTATCCTTCCGCTGAACGAATATGGTTGTGTATGCGCTTCGCTAAGTGGGCCTGCGATCGACTTACAGAAGATACCGATTTTGCCAAAAAAATCATCTTTTCAGATCAAGCTCATTTTGATCTTGGCGGGTATGTAAACAAGCAAAATTGTCGCATTTGGGGCACAGAAAACCCGCACGCATACATTAAAAAGCCGCTGCACCCAAAACGAGTCACTGTTTGGTGCGGATTTTGGTCCAGAGGTATAATTGGGCCATTTTTCTTCGAAAATGAGCAAGGAGTGGCCGCTACAGTCAATAGCGATCGTTATCGGGCCATGTTGAACGAATTTTTGTTTACAAAAATGGAAGAGGAGGATATTGGCAACATTTGGTTTCAACAGGACGGCGCTACGTGCCACACAGCCGAAGCTAGACTCGATGTTTTGCGCCCTGTTTTTGAAGATTGCATTATCAGCCGCAGAGCTGATGTCGTTTTGCCACCTCGGAGCTGCGATTTGACACCGTTTGACTATTATTTGTGGGGTGCCCTCAAAGATAAGTGTTACGCCGACAAGCGAGAGACAATTGACGCTTTAAAGGACAATATTCGTGAAGCCATTGGTGAAACACAGCTGTACACAATCGATAATGTGCTTAAAAATTGAACCGATCGTGTAGGCTACTGCATGGCCAGCCGAGGCAGCCATTTGAATGAAATTATTTTCCATTATTAACCGGAAGGATTGTACTTTCAAATAAAAAAAGAAATTTGAGAAAATATTCAGTAGTTTTTTTTTATACAATAGAATTTTCAAAAAAAAAAAAAGTTATTTGGCGGACCCTGTACATATATCTCTTCGTAATAGGGCTATTCTGGCTTAGATAGCGGAAAGTCTTTTGTACTACATTTCAGAAATACTTTCTAAGACTTCCTAAGACCTTCGGTATTCTGGCAAAAATATCTTGTAGAAAAAGCTCATAAATTCCCCACACAAAAGCTTTAGTGTCAAATCTTGACATTTGGAAAACAAAAAAAAAAAAATTATTGTCTAAACGTCAAAAAAAGCAAAAGAAATTAAGACGACAAAAATCACGTTCAACATTTAGTGGATATGGATATGGCAAAAAGAAATTTTGGTCACGATCATGATGGTAACGTGGAAAGGAAGGAACATACGGTTAGTAACTCAATATATAAAATTAAACACTACCGTGAACTCTATTTAAATAAATTACAAATAAATCAACACCTTAAGTTGAATTCACACATTTAAAATTAAATTTTAACAATTTGTATGCATTTCGGGATGTTGACAACCCATCTTCAGCAACACGAATGAAAATATTTGATTTTAAATACAATGAAATAAACAAAGTGTAAGACTTGCCATACATAAATAATGAACACAAACATAATCTCATTAGAAAGAGAAAAACAAAGTTTTATAACTGTGCACAACAATATTTTTAAAACAAAAAGAGAAACATTAATTAAATACCAATATAATCATATCGTAAATGTGTGAGACCAACAATTGAGATCAGTATAATAACAATAAGAGAGAAACAAAATTGTTTAATATCTCTCTTTTTGTTTTAAAAATATTGTTGTGCACAGTTATAAAACTTTGTTTTTCTCTTTTAAATGAGTTTATTATTTATGTATGGCAATGCAGTGTTGATAATGATGTGCTTGAAGAATTGCCCGAACTTATGGAAGATATAAGTGTTGTTGATGGCTTGTGACCTAATCCCGGTGGCCCATTCTCTGCTTTGACACCTTCAATGTGGCCACAAGAAATACTTACATAATTGGGGCAACCAGAAGCAGAAGTTGCTGAACCGAACGATCAACCAGACTCGATTTGATGAATTTGGTTTTCGTGTCGAAGAGGTGGACCCGAGCAGAGTTCAAACAAGTTACTATGTATGTATGGCATTTGTTGAGGATGCCCAACATCATTTGCAATGGATTGCATATCCTGAATTCTCACACAATAAAGAAGCAACTAAATTAACATGGAAAAATGTGGAAGTGCTGTTACCACGCACTGAAAAACTTAGGAATATGGTTCGCGAAGGTATTCCGCATTCGCTGCGTGCTCAAATGTGGATGCGTCTTTCGGGTGCGCTAGCTAAAAAGCAAAAAAGTGAGACAAGTTATCACGATATTGTAAAAGGTGACTACAGTATATAATTTGACGATTTCCATTCGATAATTTAAATTGACATTTTAATACCCTACACCCAGGGTATATTCACTTTGTCCTTCCGTTTGTAACGCAGAGAAGGAGGCGTGGCATATATAGAAAAGTATATATATTCTTGATCAGCGTCACCTCCTGAGTCGATATAGCCATGTCCGTCTGTCTGGCTGACTGGGTGGCTGGCTGTGTGTGGAAATACATTTTTTGGGAAAACTAAGCAAGATAATTCAATGAAATTTGGTGCACAGCCTCCGTCGTCAAAGTTAGCTCGGGGGATTGAAAATGGCTAAAATCGGTCAACGGGCACGCCTACCGCCCATACAATAAATATATTCAAAATGCTACTTTTGGATTACACTATGCAACAAATGAGTAAAATTTTTTTCCCCAGGCAATGCCTGGGTGGGTCATTTTGACCTAAATGTGGGGAGGCCCACATGTAAGGGTCTTAGAGGGTTAAAATTGTCTACAAAAATATTCCTCGTAATATCCTGCATAAGTTTACTGAACACATAATACACCTCAAATGTAAGGATCATATAGTTAAATTCATCGATTAAACACAAGAATGCGATTTTTTTGTATTTTTCATGTACAGTGGATTAAAAACTTAAAAAATCGATAAAAAAAAAATGTGACGTGCTGGAGAAAAACGACGAGACACGGATATTTTTTTTAACGCCTACTTTAAGAATTTTTTGGATTTTCTCATGTGTTTTACAAAAAGTGTTAGTTATCGAACAGTTTATTACAAAAAAACGAAAAAAAATAGGGAAAAACGCAATTTGGTAACTTTTCAATGAATTGTATACAACTTTTGCATTTTTCCATCGATTTTTTTAAGTGGTATCTTATTTTCTTCACAAATATATAGTCTATGATACAAAAAAAATAAAAAAATCATTAAAAAGTTATTACTTCTTGTATAAATCTGCAGTTGATTTTGATTTTTTGTTAATTTTTTCGAAAAAAAAAAATGTTTTTTTTAGAAATCAATTTATTTCGCCGAAACTAACAAACCAACCAAAAAGTGATGTGAATATAATTTGTAGGTAATTTAATTACCTTTAATATGACATTAGTTCTTGAGATATTTGTATTTAAATGGAACTATCTTTTTTTTTTTTGGTCCAAAAACCGAAAATAACCGATATCTCGAAAACGACACGAAATATTGTAAAAAAAAATAATGCGATTTTCGGAATCAGCAGCCCATTTTACATATGAAATGGATAGTGGCATTCACTGGGAGATTTGGCTGTTGCATAGTGTTATTTTTCACGATGATGCAACCAAAATACACATAAATACTACGAATTGTAAGCGCAAGCTCTGAGCAAAAACTGGGCGAATTCGGACAATAAAATCTTATATGTACAAGAATAGTATTTATCAACTAAGTGTTTAATAATATATTTGAAATGCTGTGTAGGGTATTTAGTTTTTGGCCAGGCCAAAGATACCTTACTAGTTCTTTTAAGTTTCATGCACTGTAGGAAGATAATTCGCAATTAAAGTTTGCATGACACGTTTATCAGCTTGAATCCCTAGCAATGCAGAAGAATAATATGAGGCTGGTAAAAGATCTTCTACAATAGTTGCCATCATCCAAAATGCATTCTCTTCTTCCATGGAAAGCAAAAGACAAGCAGCAATGATACCAGCCCACGCAAAACTCGACGTAGACGCGGTATACCAGTGCCACTTGCATTCGCTGGTAAAATGCGCAATAATCTTTTTAATTTGTTTGGAAGTCATAAACTGATCATTGCCAGATGCTGAAGAAAAACAAAACTAGTAATGGTGTTACTTTTGGCTGGCTGGCTGGGTGTGTGTTGAAATACACTTTTTGGGAAAACTGAGCAAGATATTTCAATGAAATTTGGTACACAAAATATATTCAAAATGCAATTTTAGGAGTATTTTTCACGACAAGGCAACTAAAATGCGCATAAATACTAAGAGAAAAAACTGAGCAAATTAGGACAAGAGGGCGTGGCACCTCCCATATAAGCAAAAGCTTCAAAACGCTGTACTGAAAGCGTTTTATGAGATATTCGAACCAAATTTGACTCAGACACTAAGAATCATAAATGAAATCTCTCAACAAAAATTGGGTGAAATCGGACCAGGGGGCGTGGCACCTCACATATGAGCAAAAGTTTCAAAATGCTATACTGAAAGAGTTTTTTGAGATAATCTAACCAAACTTTACTCAAATACTAATTTAATTTAATTTTTTTAATTTTTTTTTTATTTATTTAATTATCACATTAGTGCTATAAGACTTAGTCTTTTGATGCACAAAACAATCAGTATACATATAGGAACAAATACTTACATCTAATACAAATTATCTTACCATAACTTTTTTTCGTTTTTTCAAATATTAATTACTTTTAAAATGTGGAAGACTATGTATCATAATTTTTTTTTTTTTAGTAAATACTAATTATTTTTAAAAAAGTTGAATACATCAGTTCTAAAATTGCTCCGATTCAAATTATGCCTAAGTGAGTTTGGCAGATTATTCCACACTCTTATGGTATTGATGAAAAAGAATCTGCTTGAGTTTAAAAAATTAAACTCCGGAATGATAAAACTTGTGTATCTTTTTGTTCGAATAAACTGTAATTTATTATACAAATAAACAGGGGAGCGGTTTAAGATAATATTACCTAGAAATATACAATTTCTTGCGTACATGTAATCATCCAGTTCACAACCAAGGATTGCACAACGCTGTTCTGAAATGTGGTCAAATTTTCTCAGTGAAAAAACATAACGCACAGCACAGTTAAAAGCAACAAGTAGTTTATGGCTTGAAGCTGAATCAAGTTTACAGTATATATTTTCAGCATAAGTAATAATGGGGAGAATTAGTTGCTTAACAAGCCTAATCTTAATGTTCTGAGGAGTAAAAACGGACGATAAACGGAGATTTCTCAAAACACAGTAAATTTTGCAAACCACCATGTTAATGTGATCTACAGCACTTAAACTTGAATTAAGGTGAAAACCTAAGCTCTTAACTTTACTCACAAAATCAAGTTTATCAGGTCCAATACAGATATCTGAAAAATCCAAGCCAACGGTTATGTTTTTTGAAATTGGCAATATCTTACATTTAGAAGGATTAAGTTTGAGGTGATTTTTACTAGCCCAAGTGATAATTTTATCTAAATCTTCATTTAGACAACAACATAAATCTTCAATAAGACAACTCCTACGTGAGATGTAGAGCTGTATATCATCAGCATAGCCATGAACTTCTGAGTGTTCACATACTCGGAATAAATCATTAATAAACATAACAAAAAGTAATGGTCCAAGTATAGAACCTTGCGGTACTCCCGAGGTTATGGAGCTGTAACTTGAATAGCTGTTACCAACTTTTACCCTTTGTCTCCTTCCAGTTAGATAACTTTTAATAAGATGGATATCAGAGTTACCAAAACCAAATAACTCAAGTTTTTTACAAAGGAGAGTATGATCAATGCTGTCAAATGCCTTAGTAAAATCGAGTAGGCACAAAAGAGTAATCTTATTCTGATCAAAACTAATTCGAATATCATCCAAAACCTTAATCATAGCAGTTGAGCAGCTATGCCCCTTGCAGTGGGCGTAAAAGATTTTTGTCATTTAGGTACTGCGTAATTTGTTCAGCCATTAGACTTTCACAAACTTTCGATAACGCTGGAAGTATACTAATAGGCCTTAACTCTTCAGGAGTACTTGCATTTTTAGTTTTAGGCACTGGAGTTATAGTAGCAGCTTTCCAAATGTTAGGAAAAGTCGATGTAGTGAAACAATGATTGATTATGTGAGTGAGCGGCCTTACAATGTATGGCAAAATAATTTTTATGAACTTTATTGGTAATCCATCTTCTCCCAATGAGTTGGACCTTATTTGACAGACCTTAGAGTAAACATCAAACTCAGTAAATGGAAAAAATTGAAACTTGAACGAGTCATTTAAGCTAACAGATGAAGGTGCTGTGTGAACGGTATGTAGGATGTTATTTGCCTGACTAAAATAGGTATTTAAAATGTCTAGATCTATGTTGCAGCGCTCCGTTGTATCACCACACACCTTAAGCTTTTTCAGATTTCCCCAGAAACGTTTAGAATTTAAGGACGAATCAAGCTGTTTGTAGCAGAAAGCCTTTCTTGATTTGCGCGTTATTTCTGTAGCATTATTTCTTGCTCGCTTATAATTCAAAGTACCTGGAGACCGATCCCTGCTCGGTCAACAATCTAATCTTATTATTTTAGTCGATGTTTTTATTCATAGCTATTTTTTGTTATGAAACTTGTATCTTTTCACTTCTAACGGTCATGCTTTCAAAATGATAAATAAACCGATGAGAATAATAATAAGAAAAAACTCGGAAAGCATCGAATGGTATAGAAAAATATCAAAAACTCAAATTTTTTTTTTGGCAAAATAGAATGCCCTAAAATAAATAAATGGGATATGCCACGCACTCAAAATATTTTGTCTTTTGTATGGCGGCTGAAATATCTTATCTTCAAAGGATCATAACTCGGAAAATAAGAATCCTATTGGAAAACTCTGAAAAGATATTTGGATAAGGAAGAGTGTAACTATCCGATGCTATTAAGAAAAAAGAATTTCGCCTTTTCTTGTAGCTACGCTGTAAGACTGAACACAGCGTTTTCTTCAACTTCAAGCAAGGATATTTCAAAATCCTGCAGGTATAGTGACAGTTCTGCTGATGAAGACGGATTTAGCGTCAAAAAGTACATAAGACTGCATATAAGAATTAAACAGTTCATTCCATTTTTTTTTTGTGCCTGAGTTATTAACAAAAATTTTTATTTTGATAAAAAAGTGGGCGTGGCAATTATTAAACAAAGCCATCTTTTTATTATGCTTTAGATCCTTCTGATCCAGATTCGCATACCAAATTTCATCAAAATATGTTGTATCATTTGCGAGAAACAGCATTTAATGTGTTTTACTTGTATGGGAGGTTCCACGCGCACTTTCGATATTTTGCCTACTTTCAGGTCGTAGGTGCCTAATAGCAAGTAGACTCCCTACAGTTAAATTCAGAAAGATTGCTTTAGTAGTTTTCTTTTTATAGCGCAATATATTTTTGTGGGCGGTGCCACGCCCTTGAACGAGTTTTCCCAATATAATGGCATATGACACATTAATACTTGTTTAAAGAGGTAACAGATCCTAAATTTTCATCAAATTTGCCGGAGTCGTTTTCGAGTAATATTAAATCAAAATTTTCAAGGGTTAAAAAGTGGGCGTGGCACTTAATCGATCCCGCCCACTTTTCGTTTGTTACAAGATATTATTAAGCAGTACCTTCGTACCAAATTTCATTAAAATACCTTGTAACATTTGCGAGAAATAGCATTTAACGTATTTTGCTTGTATGGGAGGTTCCACGCGCAACGGCGATATTTTGCCCGCTTTCAGATCAGAGATGCCTTATAGCAAGAATGCTCCCCACAGTTAATTTTAGAATGATTACTTTATTAGTTTTCTTTTTATACCGTATTATATTTTTGTGGGCGGTGCCACGCCCTTCAACGAGTTTTCCCAATATAACGGCATGTCACATATTAATACCTGTTTGCTGAGGTGAAATCTCCTAAATTTTCATTAAAATCGTTGGAGTCATTTTCGAGTAATATTGAATCAAAATTTTCAAGCGTTAAAAAGTGGGCGTGACACTTCTTCAATCCCGCCCACTTTTTGTCTGTCACAAGGTATTATCAAGCAGTACCCGCCTACCAAATTTCATTCAAATATCTTGTATGGTTTGCGAGTTATGACCAAATCAAATTTAAAACTTAGGGCGGTGCCACGCCCCCTGGTGAGCATTTACAAAGTTCAAACCTAGCTCATTCTTCATTGTATGCTAGTATCTAAAACTGTTCCAAGTTTTTTTAAAATCGCTGTACCCGTTTTCGAGAAAAAGTTTTGCCCGTTCCGAACAAACATACATAAGTACATAAGTACATAAGTACATACAATTTTATCTCGTATAAGAAGAGAAGATAATTTTCATCAGAAGGATTGCGTTTCCATTGAGAATAATACTTGGAACAGTTCCTCAATGCTTGTTTTACTAGTGAGTTAAACCAAGGACAGGCTGGATTTTCCATGCGGAAAGTCCGAGTATGTAAATGCTTGCACATTAATTTCTTTATATTTCTGGTAAAAATATCCAATTTGTCATGTACACTACAACAAAAAAGGCCTTCCTCCCAAGGTGTTAACAGTGCATCATTAAACAGTGACGAATAATTTATATTTTTATAATCATAAAAAAAGTGAGATTCAGGATTTGGAAAAAAATGCAGTTGAATATCAAAGGTACAAAATATAAAATCATGGTCAGAAATAAAACCAAGTTGATCAAATAATAAAACTTTAGAAGGATCAGAAACAATAAATAGATCCAATAAGCTGGGGTTAGTGTTTTTACTGAACCTAGTAGGTACATTGTTATTTACAACGGAAAGTCCAGAAGTTTGAACAAGATTTTGAAAATCAATGGTAACTTTTTCATTACTGAGATGATTAATATTGAAGTCACCACAAACAATTAAGTTGTCGAAATTCACAATGTAGTTGGCGATATCGTCAAAAAAAGGTTGTAAGCTAAAAGTTTTACTTGGATTATACACACAAGATATGAGAGTCTTTGCATATTTACTCTTCAACTCAAGATTTAAAAATTCAATTTGACTATTTTGCGATTTACTTAACAATTTAACTGTTAACGACTTTTTATAGTAAACAGCCACACCACCACGTTTTTTCCCCTCCCTATCATTACGTAATAAGTTGTACTCATTTATATTAAAAATAGAATCAGATATATCACCGTTAAAGACCAAAAATGAGCGCTCTAAGCTAAAACTAGAAGAACTCGGACAAGAGGGCGTGGCACCTCCTATATAAGCAAAAGCTTCAAAACGCTATACTGAAAACGTTTTTCACTCAGACACTTAAAACTGTAAATGCAAGCTATGAACAAAAACTGGGTGAACTCGGACACGAGGGCGTAGCACCTCCCATATGAGCAAAATTTTGAAAAAACTGCAGTGTAGGGTATTTAATGTTTGGTCAGGCCAAATTTTACACCCTTACTAGTTACTAATTCACTTGTTAGTATAAATTTGGTTTATCTTACTAAAAAACATTCTTCAATAAGCCTATGCAGCAATTTTACAATCATAATCTTAAATAATACTACTCGACTTTTAGTCAACAAAAGTTGCGAATAACGGTTCAGGGTGATCCACATTACCCGACACTTTCATTTATCAGCAATTTTTAGGTACTGTCAATTTATCTGGCCTAACGCTTGAAAATGTTAATATTTTAGTTTATCACAATAATTATCTAATAGTAAAAACAATAGAATAACTAATACTACTTAATTGACCAAACTTCGGTAGAAATTGGCTAAAAAGAAAAAAGGTAACCACATTACCCAAACTTAATCTAATGTTAGATTATCAACTGTTAATATTTTTTTTTAAACCTACTTAGGTTTGTAAAACTTTTGATTCTACGAAAAAATATGTAATCAAAAATGTCTGGAAGGATCTATTTTCGGAGATATAGCCATCGGAAGATCGGGATATATCTTTTTTATAAATCGGTATAAGTTGGGAACCCCTGGATGGATTTTAAAAATGAAAGGTATTTTAACGGGCTATATATATATAATTGCTCTAAAAAATTTTTCAATTTGAGTCATAGTTTTATAAAATTCACCCCATCTTTTCCAAACAACCGTTATTTTTCCCAAAAAATGTATTATTAACTTCTAATTTTAACAATCAAATTAGGAAGCCCAAAGTATTTCCTTTCATTTGATATGCAACATGTATCTGAAATTGTATCATTAATAAATTTTTATGAAAAAAAAACAAAAGTGAACCAAATGAATTTTCTTGAAATTAGGAATTTTTAACAAAAACAATGCCAGAACAGACAGCAACAACAACTTAAGTACTACTACTACAACACAACCAATAACAATAACTTTAGTACTACAACTAGTACTAGTACCAGTACTACTTAAACAACAACAACTTTGCTACTAATACAACAACAACAAAGAGAACCAGCTACTTGTCCAGCGCAGTAGCTACTTATTTTAAAAAAATTTTAAATTTTTTTTAAAAATTGCAACCGCAGCAGTTGCTTATCGCGCGAAATTTTTAATAATAATTTTTATTTTCTTTCAATAAGTTTATACTATCATTTAGTACAAGGGTGTCAGCGTAGAAGAAAAGTGAGCCAATTTTGGCTCGACCCAACAACATCAATATTTCTGTACAACAATCCCAACAACATCAATATTTCTGTACAACATTCACAGAAATAATTTTTGTTGTTTTTTGTTCACGCTCGTCAAAATTTCGCGTTTTTGTTGCTTTTTTGCGTACGCACAAAATCGAACTCGAACCAACATAAAACAACAACAAAGACTACGTCGCATCAAAAACAACAAAAAATATGGGTATTAATGCGTTGATGCGCAGTTGCGAAAATGCAAGTCTTTTACCCACTAACGCCTGAACGATCAATGTGAATATTTCCATCTTGAGAAATTGCAAAAGTAGTGCGAAATTTTCGCCAATATTTTTGTTATTTTACTAATACTAAACTTTAGCAAATTTCACTTTCGCAACGACGCAAGGGCATTGCGCATCAACGCGTGAGTTCCCCTAATTTTTGTGTGTGTCCTAGTTCTTAGAAATTTTGAAAATTGTTGAAGTATTATTGTTGTTGTAAACGAGGCATGAAAAAACAACAAAAAATTGTTTTTTTGTTTGTTGTTACTCGAATTTAAAGTTGTTGTAAAAGCATCGCTGACTGCGCTGCATGCGCTTGGCTCAGTGATTTGAAAACGCTGACACCCTTGATTTAGTACAAGCTATATGTATAACAATTTCACTTTTTCACATAAACAAAAACCTGACAGCTGTAAGGGAACTCCAAGACCTCCTACGTTGCAGGTCTCAAAAGTCGTACTTATATAGACGTAACTGCTACCGGAATACCAAAACATCTTGGTTGCAACTTTCGTTGCTGTGAAGGCTGTGGTGAGCTTTTTGACAGCTCTAATACTGTTGCCAGAAATAAAATACTTCACGGTGCTCGTGGGAGGGGTTCACACCAACATAATCAGTCACTTCAAAATTTTTGTGGGGTTCAAATATATAGTACTTAAACATCATTTTACGCGTAAAATTAAAAAAAGTTCACGTGGCGCTTTTAAAAAAATCTCATTTTAAAAATTGTGCTAAAATTTCCATGTAAATCGAAAAAATAATACCAACAAATAAAAATCGAAATAGTTATTTAAGATGTGTTTTTTGATGCTACATCCGTATCTGAGATATAAATACATTTAACCTAGAGTTGCCGCAATGATGAATCTTCCAGCAAGACAATGATCCCAACCTAACAGCTAGATTAGCAAGAGTATGGTTGCTCTATAGAACCCCTAAGCAGTTTGAACACGATCAAAATCTACTGGCCCTAATCCAAATGATTATTAATCACATTATTTTGAGTGCAAAATAAGAATAATCACGTGTACCAATAAGAAAACTCTAAAAACTGCTCTTTTGGAGGATTGGACGCAAATTTGGTTAGAATTCACAATTAAACATGTAAGGGGAATGCTCGAAAAGCCCAAAAAGCATAATAAAACACAAAAGGAGACACGCAAAACATATATTTTTAATTTAAAATTTTTTAGCTACATGATTAGTAGAGCACCCACAAGCAGGGTTTTATCTGCTGACTATAAAATAGCTATAGCAACGAAAATTTGCTGAACTGTGCTGCGTCAGTTATTGCGTTTTACATTTTGCCTTACTGCTTGCTGTGCTCTTTTTCAACGAACGAAGTCAAAGCAATTCAAGCAAGCACATTTTTGTTTTTGTGCTCTGCTATTGCTTTTGTTATTGAAAAAAGCAAAGTTTTAACCAAGCAAGCACAAACAAGAAGCGAAGCGTAACTCCGTTTGTGCTTTTGCTTTTTATTTAACTCGGCTGTTTGAACTTCTGCTTTTCGCTGTACACAGCAGAAACAACTTTCAGGATTGCCACATGTTTTTTTTTTTTTAAATTTGCTTAAACCATACTTCTCAAAAAAAAATTTAATTTTAGCCTTAGACCGCTTAGATTAACTTTTAAAAAACCCAACATATTTTTTTAGGGTTGCCACCTGGTTTTTTTAATAAAGTCAAAATTTTTTTCCAATAAATTCCTTCAATCAACATATTCACTCTATACATAAATTGACACAGTGGGTCTAAAAATAACAGAACAAAATATGTATATGGCAACCCAAAATTTTTTTTCGTTGGTTTTTACTCAAGATGTTAATTTATAGAGAGAAAATGTTGATTTCAGTAATTTATTGAAAGAAAATTTTTATTTAAAAAAAAAAACAGGTGGCAACCCAAAAAAAAAATACAATGGGTTTTTGGGTCAATCCTATAGCTTTTCAATAAAGAGAGTTAAGTAAGAAAGGCAATTTTGCGAAAAAACGTCTGGCAACCCTAATATGGCAACCCTAAATTTTTGTTTCGTTGTTTTTGGACCCAAAATGTTAATTTATAGAGAGAAAATGGTGTTTTAAGGAATTTTTTGGAAGAAATTTTTTATTTAAAAAAAAAACCAAGTGGCAACCCTAAAAAAATTACAATGGGTTTTGGGTCGATCCTATAACTTTTCAATAAAGAAAGTTAACAAAGAAAGGCAATTTTGCGAGAAAACGTCTGGCAACACTAATATGGCAACCCTAAAATTTTGTTTCGTCGTTTTTGGGCCCAAGATGTCAATTTATAGAGAGAAAATGATGATTTTAAGCATTTTATTGAAAAAAATTTTGATTTTATTAAAAAAACCAGGTGGCAACTCCAAAAAATTTACTATGAGTTTTTGGGTCGATTCTATAACACACGGTGCTCTTGAACAGTCGATAGGTTTTTTGAATATGTGGAGAAAATCTGTGAATGGGGTTTCATTTGTATTAGCTTAGTGGTCTGAAAAATGCAAACCCCGAAATCGTAGCTGATCATCCCCGTGAAATATCGCAAAAATGCATATCCCATATAAAATAAAAAAAATTCAGAAAAAAAAACGCAACAAACAAATATAAAAATTGTTATTTTTAATGTATTTTGCAATGCTAAATCCGAATCCGGCCTTAGAATTGCTGTATTTTATACGGTTTTTGAGATATCTAAGCCTAAACAAGGAAAAAAAGCCGACACTATGTTTTATTGTTGTGTTTTGGAGCTATATAACAGGACGTATATCCGTAAATTCTGATGCAGAAATGGAAAACTCTAATCAATCTTCTAAACCTAATTCAAATAATGTCGATATCTTTATTTTTCTCGGAGATATCCTAACCTAAAAAGTTAAAAAAGTGCAAAAAACGTGTTTTGTCATTATTTCAGTCTACGATATTTCGGAGAAAAATTAAGATATTGATATAATTTAAATGTGGTTTTAAAGAAAAAGATTGGAGCTTTCAGATAATGTATCGAATTCTGCGTATGAATGTTCTATATTCTAGTTATATAGCTTAAAAATGTAGCAAAAACTGTCTTTTTTCCTCGTTTAGGCTAAGATATCTCAAAAACCGTATGAGATATAGCAATTTAAAGGCCGGATTCAGATTTAGCATTGCAAAATACATTAAATATAACTATTTTTATATTTGTTTGTTGCGTTTTTTTTCCGATTTTTTTTTTTATATGGGATATGTATTTTTGCGATATTTCGCGGGGATGATCAGCTACGATTTCGGGGTTTGCATTTTTCAGACCACTAAACTAATACAAATGAAACCCCGTTCACAGATTTTCTCCACATAGCCAAAAAACCTATCGACTGTTTAAGAGCACCGTGAACATTCATTAAAGAAAGTTAACAAAGGAATGCAATTTTGCGAAAAAACGTCTGGCAACCCTAATATGGCAACCCTAAATTTTTGTTTCGTCGTTTTTGGGCCCAAGATGTCAATTTATAGAGAGAAAATGATGATTTTAAGCATTTTATTGAAAAAAATTTTGATTTCATTAAAAAACCAGGTGGCAACCCCAAAAATTTACTATGGGTTTTTGGGTCGATTCTATAACATTCAATAAAGAAAGTTAACAAAGGAATGCAATTTTGCGAAAAAACGTCTGGCAACCCTAAATTTTTGTTTCGTCGTTTTTGGACCCAAGATGTCAATTTATAGAGAGAAAATTATGATTTTTAGCAATTTATTGAAAAAAAGTTTTGATATTAGTAAAAAAACCAGGTGGCAACCCTAAAAAATATGTTAGATTTTTTAAGCTTATTTTACAAAAAAAAAACCAGGTGGCAACCTGAATGTTTTTGTTTCCTTTTGCTATTGCTTCGTTCTCTTTCGAAAGCATAGCAGCAGCGAAGCAAACATTTTGAAATAATCGACTTCAACTGTAGCAGCAAGCGATCGGATTTCGAAAAAGAGCTTCGGCTCTGCTACTGCTTATGAATTGAAAAAACAGCACAGCACAGCAGACAGTTCAATTTTAAATTTGTGCTTCGACTGTAGTGCTGTGCTGCGTAATTTTTCTATAGTCGCAGCACAGCAAATCAATAGGCTAAAAAATAGCTCAGCAAAATCAAACCCTGCCCACAAGATATATGAAATGTGCGAAGTTGTGAATTTGTTTGCTCCCCGTCCATTTCCTGAAATTAGAGGTCAAAAAAATAAGATCTCAATAAAAAATTTGGAATCGGTAGTGGAAAAAACCCAGCCGGTTTTCGATCAAAGCTCGAAATTGACTAAAAAAAGGCAAGTCGCTTTGACTGCCCGTTACTTCATAACTATTAATTTTTTCGTAATATTTTTAAACCAATTTTTGTAGAGAATGACTAGGTCAACATTATCTTCTTAGAAAGTCTTGGTCCAAAAATTAAATTTGCTGCTGTTAAGGTGCAAAAATTTAAATTTTTTAAGAAAATTTTTATGACTTTTTTTCTAGAAATTGGTAATTGTAATTGTAATTTTCAAAGGGTGGAATATTTGTTCTGGAATTTTTATATTATGAAATGCCAATTAATTTAAAAGAAAAAAATTTTAAAAATATTAAGTTCTAAGGTATGGAGCCGATCTCAAAGTTGGAAAAAAATTAAGTATTTTAATTTTTTTTCTTTTAATTGTTACTTTATTGGATACAAGAAAATGGAGTGCTAGGTATTATTAAATGCATCATTTAGAACTGCTTTTTGCCTTCAAAATGAGCTATGAAATGGGTTTGTAAGATTTTTCTTCATGAAAGTTAAAAATCAAGTAAGGATTTTCTATAGCAATTGACATATTGCTATATCTTTTATAATGTTATTTTAAAATGGTCATAACTTTTTAAAGAAAAATTGTACAAGACAAATTTATAGCTCATTTTGAAGAAAAAGAACAGTACTAAATGACGCATTTAATAGAAAAGACAAATACGATTCTGTGCGTGTTCTACACAACCTCAAATCGTGTTTTTTGAACATTAGGGGTGAGATATCTCACGAACCATAAGTGGTACAGCAATTTCGCGTCCAATTTCGAATTTAACATTAATAAATACATCTAAAATGACTACTTTGGTTTTGGTTTGAAGTCGTTTTTTTTTTAATACCGTTTTTCGACCTCATTTTAAAAATCATGCCATGAACCGATTTTGAAAACTTTTTTTTCTTATTCAGTAAATGCTCACGTGCAATTTCACATCTTTGTGCAGTTCACTACAACTTGATTGAAATATTTTCCTGGGCTGCGTGCACGAAATTCGAAATTTTCGATTATCTCTGCTGCAACAGCCCAAAAACGCACTAAAACGAAAATAAATGCTATTTTCGTGTTCAGCGATCCCAAATTAGTTTAGAAAATATGACTACCAAAATGGTTTCTTACCAAATTAAAAATTAAGAAGAAAAAATAAAAAAATAAATTTTTTTCTTAACTTTGAAACGAGCTCCATTTCTTGGAAACTTATATTTTTTAATAATTTTTCTTTAAGATTAATCAACATTTAATTCCCTACAACATAAGAATTCCAGAACAAATATTTCGCCCTTTGAAAATTACAAAAAACCAATTTATAGAAAAAAAGTCATGAAATTTTTCTTAAAAAATTTAAATTTTTGTACCGAAACAGCAACAAATTTAATTTTTGGACCCAAACTTTTTAAGAAAATAATGTTGACCTAGTCATGCTCTACAAAAGTTGTCATAAAAATATTATGAAAAAATTAATAGTTTTGAAGTAACGGGCAGTCAAAGTCACTTGCCTTTTTTTAGTCAATTTTTCGACCTTTAATCGAAAACCGGCTGGGTTTTTTCCACAACCGATTCCAAATTTTTATTGAGATCTTATTTTTTTGACCTCTAATTTCAGGAAATGGACGGGGAGCAAGCAAAATCAGAATTTTGCACGTATGGGCGCTCTAATGATTAGGTACATTAAGCTAGCAGAGCGAAAATGGCAGAACTGAAAAAAAAAATGGCAGAATTATAGGCTAATTATGGGCTAATTTTGGGCCCAAACACCGAATTTTAGGCTCCTCATTTTTAAAAAAAAAATAGCTCTGCTAGCTTAAGTTTAAGCCAGCAGAGCTATTTCGAGAAAACACATACGGGACGTATATTGAACTAAAGTAAGTAGTCAATAATTATAGGCTAATTATAGGCTATTTAAATGCCCAATCGCCAAATAAAAAGCTTTCCATTAAAAAAAAAAAAATATTCTGCTAGGTTAAGGTTAAGCTAGCAGAGCGATTTCGAAAAAAAAAAACATTTTGAACTAAAGAAAGTATTCAATAATTATAGGCTATTTAAATTCCCCATCGCCAAAAGAAAAGCTTTTCATTTAAAAAAAAAATGGACCAAATCAATTTTCTTGAAATTAGGAACTTCGAATAACAACAATTCTAGAGAAAAAAAACAACAACAAAAACTACTACAACAACAACAAATTTACTACTACTACAACAACAAACGGCCGCAAGGAAAAAAAAATAATTCAGTTTATCGTGTTCAGCGAACTCAAATTAGTTTAGAAAAAATGGTTTGCAAAATGTAACAAATATTTTTAATTTTGAGTTGTATTGACTTTTTATAGTTACTGCTTAAATAATAAACAAATCAAAAGCTGAAACAAATTTTTGTTAAACTTTTCTTTTAATAGTATAAAAAACAAAATCCCACCTCGACCGTATAAATTCATTCACTGTTTCGAAACTTCTAGGCTAAAACCCCCAGGCAGTCCACTATAACGAGTTTTTCCATTTTCAGTGCTTAGAATGGGTATGTACACGTACGCAGTTTCCCGGGCACCATTTTAAATTTTTCCATTTTCCAACATCATATTTGGATTCAGCAACCTACAGAACCTCCTGAATAGCATAACTTTCCATCTTTAAGCATTTTAGAACAGTTTTATTGAATTTATCCGATTTTGGGGGTTCACGGGGGATTAAAAAGTTTTGGGGAAAAGCCGCAAAAAACTAATATGTTGGTTTTGTTTTAAATTTTATTACGAACAAAATGAGCCCTGTCGGATCAAAATCGGTGCATGTTCAACAAAATTAGAAATGAATACCTGTTTTTACCTAATTTGCCTGCACTAAATGAACTTTTTAGATTTTATTATTAATAAAAAATCAAAGTGTTAAGCATTTGTTTCTTTTTTGTTATAATTTTGTAAAGTATAAATTAAAGTCTCTGTTACCTCAATAAAAAATTAAAATTCGAGTCTATTTTTATACCCTACTCCCAGGGTTGTAGGCGCAAGCTCTGAAAAAAACTGAGCGAATTCGGACAAGAAGTAAAAGCTTCAAAACGCTATACTGAAAGAGTTTTTTGAGATAATCGAACCAAATTTGACTCAAACACAAAGAATAATAAATGCAAGCTCTCAACAAATTGGGTGAAATTTGACAAGGGGGCATATCACCTCCCATATAAGCAAAAGTTTCAAAATGCTATACTATAAGAGTTTTTTGAGATAATCCAACTAAATTTCACTCAAATACTAAAGACTATAAATGCACGCTCCAAGCTAAAACTAGACGAACTTGGACAAGAGGGCGTGGCACCTCCCATGCATGCAAAACCTTCTAAACGCTATACTGAAAACGTTTTTTGAAATAATCCAACCAAATTCCACTCAAATACTATGAACTATAAATGCAAATTCTGAGAAAAAACTGGGTGAATTCGGACAAAAGAACTTTTCCCATCTTTTCTGACGAGTCCAAGTTTAATTTATGCGGATCGAGTGGTAACAGTCTTATGAGAAGACCAAGGAGGGAATGGCAAAGCCCGAAATATACAAGAGGAACTGTCTAGCATAGAGGTTGCAGTATCATGGTCTGGGGATGCTTCTCTACGCGAGGGCTCGGTCCAATTCAAAGTGTTGTGGGTATAATGAAGTCTAATGATTATAAAGCTATACTAAAAAATACTATGATGTCATATGCAACTTGGAAAATGACACTAAAATGGATATTCTTGCATGATAACAACCCTAAGCACACGTCGAAAGTGGTAAAAGATTGGATAAAATGGCAAAATATTGTTGATCATCAATGCCCCGCGGAGTCGCATCCATTGGCATCCATGCCAAAAAGATGCACTGCTGTTATGAAAAATAGGGGTTATTCCATTAAATATTGATTTTTTTAAGTTATTAATTTTAAATTAAGATTAGTAGTTGCAAATGTTGTGCACAGCCAATACCGATACATTTTTATGTTGCACTTAAGTTTTAGTTTTGTATAAGTGATGTATGGACTTTTTATTTTCGTTTTATAAGCTACAATATAAATGACATAAAACCTCATACCAAGTATTTTATTTGCATCTGTTTAAGTGGCCGAAAATTGGTGATTCAGTTTCAAGTGTTTTTGGTTGCAAATATTTTGCACAGCACTGTATGTATTGGGTGTACAACTTAAAAACCGGAATTTGACGGTGGATGTCCGTACTAACAAATATCGTGAAAGCTCGAACTTTATATATATGTCATTTTGAAGGTACATTTGACAGCTGTCAAAATCAGTTAACAAAACAATTTTATCTTGTGTGCATCATTATTATTTTTCACGATGAATAACTTCGAAAATTGGAGAAAAAGACAGCATTTGCGGGAGGTTCTGTTGGGTCATTTTTTTGCAAAGAAAACTGCTGCGGAAAGTCATAGGGAAAGTCATAGTTTGCTTGTAGAAGTATATGGCGACGATGCTTTAGGAAAAACACAGTGTTTTGAATGGTTTAAACGCTTCAAAAGTGCCGATTTTGACATCAAAGACAAAGAACACCCAGGACAGCCAAAAAAGTTTGAAGACGAAGAATTAGAGAAGCTACTCAATGAGGATTCGTGTCAAACACAAGACGAGCTTGCCAAATCGTTGGGAGTGACTCAGCAAGCCATTTCGAAACGTTTGAAAGCCGCCGGATACATTCAGAAGCAAGGTAATGGGGTCCCCTATAAGTTGAAGCCGAGAGACGTTGAACGGCGCTTCTGTACGTCTGAAATGCTGCTTGAGCGTCATAAAAACAAATCATTTTTGCATCGGATTGTGACTGGGGATGAAAAATGGATTCATTATGACAATCCCAAGCGCAAAAAGTCATACGTGAAACCCGGCCAACCAGCCAAATCAACCTCGAAGCCAAATATCCATGGCGCCAAGGTTATGCTGTGTATTTGGTGGGATCAGAAGGGGCCGTTATATTATGAGTTGTTGAAATCGGGCCAGACAATCACAGGTGACCTGTACCGAACACAATTAATACGTTTGAAGCGTGCCATCATCGAAAAACGCCCGGAAAATGCGACCAGACACGAAGCAATAATTTTTCATCATGACAACGCTCGGCCGCATGTTGCAAGACCCGTGAAAAACTATTTGGAAAATAGTGGATGGGAAGTTTTGGCTCACCCGCCTTATAGTCCGGACTTTGCTCCGTCTGACTTTCATTTATTTCGCTCGATGCAAAACGCCCTCACATCAGAGCAAGGCATCCGAAATTGGATTGATTCATTTTTTGCCGCCAAGCCGGCGCAATTTTTTTGGGATGGAATTCATAAATTGCCTGAAAGATGGGGAAATGTTGTAGCTTCCAATGGACAATACTTTGAATAAAATATATTGTAACATTTTTCCACAATAAAGCATCAAATTTCGCTAAAAAATTCCGGTTTTTAAGTTGTACACCCAATATATTTAAATGTTTTAAACTAAACTGCATTGTAAAACCAGCATTAGTTTTATCCATTTTTATTTTAGAATAAAAATAAATTGTTTTAATTACTTTTTAATAGATTGAAAAAAGAGTTTAAATCACCATTTGAACAGAACAAATCAAAACTTTAAAATCATCAAAAAAGGAAAATCAAGTTAAAATAAGATCAGAAAAAATTTAAAAAAGGGTTCTATTATGGGTTCCTTATTTTGAAAGGCTTCCGATAAAAATTTCTCTTCTAAGGACTTAAATCCATGCCATAAAATAATATTTTCATCCCCTACTCTGTGGTTTGTGTTTTCGCTAAATATCCCTTTGCTGCATGTCACCCATTCGTTCTAAGAAAAAAAAAATAGTGGGAAAAAGAATTTCCTTTAGCGAATGCACAACAACTGTGGCTAGTCACCACAGATGGCGATAGGAGAGAAACTTATAGTTTACAATTTTAAAAGTTAATTCAAATAAAATGATGTCCAACTAACCAAAATACATATATAAGAATCTCGATTCGAAAGAACATTTTTCATACCTGTGTACAAACCCAGGAAAAAATACAAAAATGGTATACAATTTTAGTTTTGGTAGCTTTACTTAATTGGTCATAACTCCATTATTATCCATATTTTCTTCATATACCTGTTCTCAAATATATATGTATTATTGATGTTCTATAAAAGACTATGTCTTGCTGTACAACCCAAAATAAAATAAAAAAAAAATAAAAAATACCATTCCTTATTATCTTTTTAAAGATACAATTGATGTGTTTTAGACGACTGTTTTCAGTGTATGGGAAGCAACAACTAAAGTGCTTAATATAATGGGTGATGAAGATTCGAGTATGCAGAAAACTATTTTTTTTTTTTTTTTTGAGTGCCAAACACGATGTGCTATGTGAGAACCCAGAATTTTTTTCGTATAGCACAGTGTTATTAAGTACAAAGTATACTGTTGATGTTGCCATACTACACTGAATATTAGCAGTGTTTAAGCCGTGTTTAATAGGATTTTAACATAGTGGCACCACATTTTTACCGATTGTCTTTGCAAGCGGAGGGAAGTGGTGCGGAAACGAAAAGCAGAACAAAATAAGAAAAAGAAGATAGCACGCAAACTCGTTTTAGAAGAACAGCATTAACTCCGTCTTAACACGCTGCCGTCTAAAACACAGCAAATGTATGTGTTCCAAATAAGAAGCAATTTTTTAGAAATTTTTTTCTATTTCGCGTATTTACAGTCTGTTAAATAAGAGCGTGGTCATTGTTGTGAGAAAATGAAAATACCCATTGCGAATATTCTTTTTAATATTGATTTATTTGATCGAAAACTTCAATGCAAATACATTAATAGCAGGTCCAATCACCCCCAGCATCAATTATAGCTTGACATCTTCGCGACATACTTTGAACAAGATTTTGCGCATACTCTTCTGAAAACGACCTCCAAATTTTGTGAATGCGTCGAACCAGCTGTTTCAAGTTGCAGGGTCGGTTTTTCTGAATAGTTCCGTGGGAGATATTCAAACCTTTTTGGGACAATTTCGAAGCACCTTCACGAGAAGTTAATGTTGGATTTTTCGAAAATAGAGCACAGATCAGTTTTTCCTGTTTTTCCGTCACTACACCGACAGACCCGCGATTTGGAAAGTCATCGACATTTTTTTCTTCTTTGAAGCGATTCACCCACTTACTCACAAACTGTTTCGACTTTTGCATATACTTCGCAGCCGCCGCTTGGGTCATTTTGGGACCTTTGGGGTGCAAACACAAAAAAACGGCTTCAAAGCGCGACGCGTACGCGGTACTCATTTTGGAAAAATGCTAAGAACGCATTGAAAAGAGTGGTCAGCTGATTCACTTTCACGAAGCATGAAGGACAATACTGCCCTCTGTGTGAGAAAAAAAAATTACAGCATTATACTTTACCGATCGCGAGTAATCGTGACCACGCTCTTATTTAACAGACTGTATTGAATGAATTTTCGATTTTTTTTTTTTGGCCAAAAAATCGACTTTTCCCATATATGTATGTATTTCGACCCATTACACTTTCACTCAAATCCGTTTAGAAAATAAAAGTTGCGTTTTAGACAACAGTTTTCAGTGTTTGTATTAGCCTTTCTAAGAAACTTATGGGAAAGCCACACCAAAAGTGTTTAATTTAACACAGATAAATTTAGGTGTTTAATTTTTAAGCACGATGTAGATCTGTTAAATTTGCCGTTTTACAATGAATATTTATCGGATTTTAACATAGCCACACATTTTTATCGATTCTCGAAGGGACATTTGGAGTTTGCGGGCAAACGGAGGGAAGCGGTGCGGAAATTTTTTAAATTGAATATATCATATTTCGCTATTTTTTTTTTTTTTTTTCAGATATTATGAATTTCGGTTTTCGATTTTTAAGGATTTTACAATTTTTTTTGTTGGCAACACTTGTGAACACAAACTCCAATGTCAAAATGTGGCAACTCTGACTGATTAATTGTTTTCCAACTGACAGTGTCAGGTTGCTTTGGAAGTTCCTAGAACCTGCAAACCTAACCTGTCTTCTCACGTCGCTAATTTTTGCATTCTTGACAAAAAAACGGAAGTCATACAGCAAATCATGATGGATAATGAGGTAGCGCCTGAAGATGACGATGATGATTTTAGCAAAGCAAAATAAGAAGTAAAACAAAGTAAGAAGTAAGCAAAATAAGAAAAAGATAGCACACCAAGTCGTTTTACAAGAACTGTCTTAACATTGTGTTAACACGCTGACAATTATTGGAAATTTGATTATCTTCAGTTTAATAACTAGTGCGACCACAACAGGCGTTTCTGACTTCAGTTATGGCTTCAAATATAAAGCCCCCTTTGATTAAAACAAAAGAAAATTCTAAAATTCAACCTATTCATAATTTTTTTTTACGATTTTCGAGCTTATAGGGCCAAGGGGGCAAGTGCATAGTGACATTTCTTGTACATACATTTTGGTCAAAAATAAAATTCAAATTAAAATTCAAACATTAACTGACTTTCTTCACCACACCACGGAACAGCACTATATTGTTGCTCTTTGGTTGGCCCTCTCTTGCTATTTTAAATTGCTGCAACTCTTTGAAATTTGCTCCGCAACAAATGGCTTTTTAAGAGTTTCGAGTTGTTCGCAGTGATACCAAAAATAATCGTTATACTCAATTTGCACGCTCAAGAGAAGTTACTCTGTTTTATAACACACTCAAATAATATAGTTCGATTGTTCTCTCTCTCTCTCTCAGAACCTTTGTGTCATTTCGAAATTAGACACTCAGTTTTCCCCTATTTCAAAATGTGTTTGCTCTTGGTTTTTTTCTTTCACCCCACTCACCAACCTACCAAAAACGATTTCCCCAGCTTCGTTTCTTTCATTGCGTTGTTGTTATTGCTCTGTGTGAGATTGTTGTTGTTGCATACTCTCTGAAATTGCTGTAAATAAAAACAAAAGCAAATAAAATAAAACAGCAGCAATTTTGGCCATTCGGCCAAGAGTCCATTCGTTTGTACTTCGTTTTTTTTTTGTTCGCTGTTCCTTCGTTTCTTACAGTTTTTATTGGACGCAAGAAACAGCGAACGCAACGACTTTGCTGTCGGGCTGAAGGAAAATAAAAACAAAAGAATTAATATCACACTGACCAACATAAGTCTTATGCCTTTTATGCTCCGATTTATATGCAATAGATTAAAAAAAAAAAAATCTAAGAATTTGTTTACATTTGTTGAAGGTCATCCGAAGTCGCATCATGTAAAATACCTGGAGACCGATCCCAGTGTGCCAGACGGTTACGGATCCGTTGCTGATCCGTAACGGATAAAAAAGCGAAGATATGAACCGTCTGGCATACTGGGATCCCTGCTCGGAACACAAATAATCTAATCATTTCGAGTCGATATTTTTTACTTACACCTTTCTTAGGTGGCTAAAAATTTTCATATATGGCATCGGAAAAAATAAAAATATTTAAAAATGTTGCAAAAATTTAAAAAACCGTAAATAAAATCGAATAGTACTCCCACTGTTGATATTTTACTCACTTTTAATTGAAAAGTCCTTTATAGCGAGTTAACGGTATATAATTAATATCAGAGAGATAGCTTTCTTTCAATAGCGTATATAAGTTTTGTAGGCAATGCCACGCGCTTTAACCCTTTCAGGACCGTAAGGAATTGGGATCTTATGCAAATGTTAGCTATTTATAATGGTCTATTGGGCGTCCAGAAAACATATTTTAAAATTAAAATTCAAAAAATTTTAACGGTTTTTCTGGAATTTTCTGGGACATATGTATGTGTCGCTAAGGGGTATGAACACTGTAAACGCTTTATCTTCAGGTAGTTTTTATTTTATTAATTAAGAAAATTTGGCTTGACATATTATTATGAAACTTTGTATATGTATTAATTGAAGTTAGTACTACATGACAAAATTTGATTTTTTTTTATGTATCGAGTAGGCCCACAGTCCTCCGTCAAACATGATGCGCCTAAAAATTGATCCCAGTGGCGTTGACAGCATTGCAGCAAAACGGAGCGTCTAAAAGCAAAAATCCAAACATATTTTTAAAGTACATACATATAAATGACTATAGTTTGACGTTGGGGACCTTTTTACAAAAAAATTACAGCCGATTAAAAATAAATAAAAAAATTTCATGAAATTTTCACTAAATAATAGTTCATAAAAAAAAGTAAAAAATGAAAAAAAAAAAAAACAGCTACGTCCTGCATAGGAAATGCAATGCCGGTATTACCGATAGCGGGATCCCGGCCCAAAAATTGAAATTTGCCAAATACCGGTATTTCGGTATTCAAGTTTTTTTTAAACTTTTAAATAAAAAATAAAAATACTACTCCGGCTTGAACATAAAAGATAGTTTTGCCCGTTAAGAAACAAAAATAAATAATTGGCATCATTGCTCGTCACGATATAAAGAGAAAATGAATAACAAAATGAAATAAAAAATTTGACATTTCGTCAAAGCCGCCAAAAAAAAAATTACTAATTGAGGAGTGGCCGTACCAAAGGGCCTAAGTACCATTTCGGCAAAGTAATTTCATGCTTTTTATGTGCTTTATAGTCGGTTATTTGAATGTTATAATTTTTTAAACATAATGATATGAGTTTCACACTATCAAGTAAATTCTTAGTGAAAACAGAAAACAATTCTATTAACTTCTAACAAAATGTCACCCGTTTCATATATTGACACTACTTTTGCCTCGAAATGGTACTTAGGCCCATAGGTACGGCCACTCCTCAATTGTTGAATTTTGCAAATTATGCACAGGTTTTTTTACAGAAAAGTATAATCACAACAGTTATTAAATAACAAAACGATTTGTTTGTAGAGAAAACTCGATATGGTTTAACTTCCAGCGGGAAGAAAAAGTACAGGTTGGAAAGTGTAATATTTGCAAAGCAATAAGGAAGACACAAGGAGGAAGTACAAGTGGACTTCATACCCATATTAAAATCATCCATAAAATTAATTTGAATAAACGAAATGCTGCTCCATCTTGTGCTGTTGAAAATATGACAACAACAAAAAGATATATCAAGTTACTTTATAACTGATAAAAAAATGTCTTTGGAGGAAGTTTTAGCTCGGCTAACAGCTTCTGATGGTTTGGCTTTTAGAGTAATTTCTACTTCTAAAGAGATCAGAAAGGGCTTAGTCGCTAGAGGATTTGACAACATTCCCGATTCAAAAATTAGTATTAAACTACAGTAAAAATATTCGAACTCAATTATATAATCAACTGTCGTCCCTCTTGCTCGAAGGTAAGAGATTTAGTCTCACTTTTGACGAATGGACTTCTGTCCGAAATCGATGTTATTTAAACATAAATATCCATTCGAGCAAAGAGATTTGGAATATTGGTTTATGTCGTGTGCATGGGTCTCTTCCTGCGGAGAAATGTATTGAGTTGATCGAAAAAAAGTTAAGCAATCATTATATTTCATTACAAAAACACATTGTTTGCATAACCACAGATGGAGCTTCTGTAATGAAAAAGTTTGGACGACTAATTTCTGCAGACCAACAACTTTGTTTCGTTCATGGCATCTAACTAGCCGCAAAATGTTAACTACACTGTTGATTCTGGATCAGAATCCGACAACACGTGTGATACAAATAATTCAGTCGATGAATCAGATGTCGATGGCTTGAGCATAAATGAAACTACAAATTCAAAGCAGGGCACCCTAAACCAGCATCAAGTTAGACCTGTTATTGAAAAAGTTCGGCGGATTGTGAAAATATTTTGTAAGTCACCAACAAAAAAGATTAAATTTTGCAAAAATACGTAAAAGAAGAGTTCGAAAAAGAACTTCAATTAATTTTGGATTGCAAAACTCGCTGGAACAGTATGCTCGCTATGCTAGAGCGCTTTTATAAATTAAAAACTACTATTCAAAAGGCTATTATTGATTTAAATATCAATGTAGATTTTCGTCTGTCCGAAAATGACTTTCGTTTGATTAATAGTATAATTCAGTTTTGCTTCCAATAAAATAAACAGTAGAGGCATGCTGCCGTGAGGATGCTAACCTTTTATCCGCCGACGCAGCTTTTGTATTTTTATTTGAAGAACTTTCAAAACTAGATTGTCCGCTCGGAAATGAGCTTAAAGAACAGTTGGAAACTCGTATTATAGAAGAAGGACCGAATTATCAAGTGTTTCACAATACCTTCATAATCCAAATAAGTATGAAGAGCAGAAATGTCCAGTTTTGAAAAAAGTACCAAAAAAATAATTATGTTCATAATTGTTAGCATGCTAGAACGTTTGGGTTCTGATCAATGTGCTGAAAAACCAATGTCCGGTAGCATAACTAAAAGTTATGCCAGAATTGTGAAACAAGAGCTGAGTTATTTTAAATATCAGAGGAAAATACTTAAATTTAATTTATAACAATTTGCTATCGATTCCGCCAACGATAAGGTCTAGGCTGGAAGGCGAAAGCCTTGGTGAACTGTCGTTTCTACGTTCCTATTTTAATAAGAATTAAAACCTTAAGACTATTTTTTTATGTTATTCAGTATAGTTTGTATGAATTGAAGACTATATTTATTTTTGTTATTGTTTTTTTTATTATTAAATAAAAGGCGTTATTCTTGTTTCTTTTATACTGAACCAGATCATTCGGCTGCCATTACCCATACAAACCCTCTTTTTTATACCTTTTTGATTGTTGCACACAATACCGGTGTACACCGGGAACCCGGTTTTGAAAAAATGTCGATACCGGTATTGATTTTTTGGTTCCGGTATTGCATTCCCTAGTCCTGCATTAGAGACATGTTTTTTCTACAAAATGCCGTTGGGATCAACTCGATTGGACAAAAACTCTTCAAGTTATGCTGTCAACGCGGTTAAAAAAAGTGTTTTCGTGAAAACGGTGTTTAAAGTTTTAGAAGAGACAAATTGTATCAATATCAAATTGTTTCATGTAGTTCATACCCCTTAGCGGAGACTTTTTCCCCATACATTTTTATATGGGAAAAGATGCCCTTATTTCAAAGGGTGATAGCTCAGAAAGTAAAGGTCTAAGTGAAAAAATTTAAAGGTATGGTTTGATAGGTAAGATTAGAGCTATTTGATGCCATCAAAAGAATTAAACTACACCATCTCCTGGAACTACACCGTAAGATCGAAAACAGCTTTTTCTCAGCTTCAAGCACGGATGTCTCGAAATCCTGAAGTATATGAGCAATTCTGGCCTCGGATTTGAATTCAGTGACAAAAAGTACGTTACAGTACATATGTCTACTAACAGGTTCATTAAATTTTTTTGTTTTGTTTGCCTGTAAAATTGTAGTACAAAAACGAGTTGAAAAGTCTCCCTTTACGACCATAGGGACACCGGTGTCCCTTTTTTAACTTTATGATTTATCAATATACTAAACTTAAATAATGGTTCCATTTATATACAGTGAAAGTCGCCTATAACAACTCCGCTTATAACGTCGAACCGCTTATAACGACCATTTCTCAGTTCTTTGGTTGGTTTCTTCATAAACCTATGAGCATTTTGTCGGTTATAACGACCGTCGGATATAGCGACAAGCCGGATGTAACGACCGCATTTTGTTACATATTTGTTTTTTCTGTCGCTTATAGCGACGACATTTGAAAATGAATAAAAAAAAAAACAATTGAAAATAAGTAGTAGGTTTTTTAAGAATTTTATTTGAACTTTTTTCGTTGAAAAGAAAAGGAATTTTTGCGTTTTTTTTTTTTAAAATTAGCAACAAGCAAAATGTTGAATCCGAATCTGGCCTCAGAAGGAGAGATTTCCATGTTCTATTAGAAACCCCCAAATGTATTAAAATAAAAATAATGATAATGTGATAACCACAAAAATCTCGAAAAACCAAACTTTAAGGGTAAGATTTCCCAAAAACCGTACAAGATATTGAAATTCTACGGTTCAGCACTGAAATTTACATTGCAAATTTGTTTCCTTGTTTTGGTTTGCTCATAAATTAGTAAAAACCCATAAAAATTAATTTTTTTTTTTAACAAAAAAAGTTCAAAAAATCCTTAAAAACACAATATTTCGATAAGGCGATCAAGTAGATTTTTCGAAAATACCATTTTTAAATCTGCAACAAATGGGAAATGAACTGCATACTCTATTTTCTAAGATAATTTTTGTCAAACCTTTTTTTTTTTATTCAGAATCAATAAGAAGACCATTTGGTAACTGAAATTCAACCCTGAAAATCGATTAGCTCGTTGACCGATTTTAAGAAGCTTTTTCTGTATATTTGGACTCCAGTGAATAACTTTGCATAAAAAAACATGGACTGGGACGACATCGAGATAAAACCTAGTTCAAATGAGTCGTCATGTATTTACTGCATGCAAAAAAGGGTTAATTCAGTTTTGTTTTTAAAGAATTTCATTGAGTACGTAATTTTAATAAAATTTATAGCAAATGCAAACACCGTTTTATCTTTTATTTATTAGCGTTAATATCGGATATAACGACCGCCGGTTAAAGCGACCGGTTTTGCGCGGTCCCTTGACCGTCGTTATAAGCGACTTTCACTGTATAAAACAACAATTAACTTACCTTACAAAATTATTTTACACTATAATATGATTGAAAAGAATTTAACACCTATAAATTATGCTGTAAGGTATAGCAATAGTGCACCACACAAACTGTCACATTAGAATGATCATACAAAAATAACGGTTCTATAAATAGGCAAACGAAATAGGTTCAGTCCATGTTTCTATACCTAAATTTCAACCGATTTGCTTGATTTTTTGTTGTTGGAAAGGTTGAGAGAAAGAGCAGCACATAAGCAGGCCCGTGCGCACGGGGGTGGATTTGGGGGTTCAAACCCCCCCAGGAAGATCTTTTACCCAAAAAAATTTAATAAATATTTATGAATTGAAAATATGTATTGAAATAAAGTAGAATTAATCTAATTAGTTCACGTGCCTATAATTTTATTTATAATATCATAGTCATTTTGACTATTTCTGTGGGTTAGCTCAATTTCAACCAAAAAACGGTCTTCCTCCACCTTTTTAAGAATTTCGTTCACTTTTTTTGGGCATAGTCGACAAGATTTACATCAAAATTTCCAGAGCGAAATCGATCATGTCTGAAAAAAGCGTTTTCTGCACTTTAAATCAAGGATAACTCGGATCTCAGACGTAATAGAAAAAAATGGTTAACAGATTCGGATTTTTGAAGTAAAAGACTTTGGCTTTAAGTTTCGTTATCAGATTTTGTGGCTTAAGTTTTCCTTATTTTGTTATATAACCTCAAAAATCTCGAAAAACAAAACTTTTAGGTTAAGATTTCTCGAAAACCATACGAGACATAGCAATCTGGCCTTAGGGCCAGATTCGAATTCAACATCAAAACTTGCATTGAAAATAATTTTTTTTTTTGTTTTAATTATTTGTTTATTTTCTTAAAAAACGCAAAAATTCATTTGTTTTTTCAACAAAAAATTTCAAAAAAATTCTTAAAAATACAATGTCTCTTAAGATAGAATTTTCAAAAATACGATTTTTGAATTTAAAACTAAACGTACTCAGTTTTTAGTTAGTTTTTGCCAAAACTTAGTTTTTAATACAGGAACAATGTAATGACCATTTAGTTACCGAAACTCGACCCTGAAAATCGATTTTAAAATAAACTTTTTCTGTATACTTGGGCCCCAGTAAACAACTTAGCAAAAAAAAAATCTGGCCAACAAAGCCTTAAAGCAATTAAATATGAAAAATGATTTAAATCAATACACATTTCATTGAATTAATCTATTTATTAGGGAACAATTACTAATTTTGTTTTAGTTTGCTTGCAAAACTACTTTCCAAGTTTAAAATTTATTCTGATTTTCTAAAATCTTAATGCAAACTAGCCTGACTGATAGCTCAAACCATTTTTATTAAAAACACCAGGAGTTAGTGCTATCGACTTAATTTCATAAACAAAGTAAAAAAAAAAATGGTAAGGGAATGTATGCAGGTATGAGACGGGTTTTGTTTTTGAGCCATAACTTTTTACTAGTCACACCGTTTCAGGTGTTTTATTATCGTTCAAAAGGTAAGAAATGCACACAACTTTCTTCTGAAGAACGTAGAAAGTTATTTCATCACATTCAAAAGTTATGGCCAGTTTTCTAAGTACTTTTTTTTAGCAATTTAAAATTTGTATCGGGGTATGAGACACCTAGAAAAGTTCAATGAAAATCAGAAAATATGAAATAAAAACCTCATGACTGTACGTTAACACATGAATCATTACATAAATGTCGATATTTGACAGTTGCACATGATTTGGGTTCGAAAAAAAAGTGTCTCATACCCGGATACATGATGTGTCTCATACCCGGATACATGATGTCTCTCATACCCAAATACATGACACTGTTTAAGAAAAACTTAAAAGTAATGTTTTAACCATTTATATTTGCACAAACCCAAATCGTATCACAAAGAAGATATAAAACACTAAACGCTACCGCATGACACTTCCCATTTCCAGTTGATTCAATCCAAAATATAACACTTTGAAACAGAACATAAAAAATTTTTTACAGTCGAGTTGCGACATGAGGTGTATAACTTAAATATGCAATAGATCTTTTCACTTCGGTGTTGGCTAAAAATCTTGGTCATAGCAAGAGGACAGTTCGACAGTAGTCAAATTGGCAATATTAGTTTTGCATCATAGAAAAAATCGACTGTCTCATACCCGGAGGTGTCTCATAACCGGTGACTCTCCCCTACATATTATTAAAAACGGACTTAGCATTTTTTCTTTGAAAATTTTAAAAAATTTTGGACTTGGCACTTTTGCATTTCTTTTAATTTTCACCATTTAAACATGATATTTTGATGTCAAATTTTTTTACGCTAAGTGTTGTTTTAGTACCTTTCGAATGGCATACATATACTGAGCATTTTATAGTGTCATTACGTTTTTTTTTGATAAAAACCCCCCCCCCCCCCTAAGAGCAAATCCTGCGCACGGCCCTGCACATAAGGCTATATTTTTTTTAAAGTGGGCGGTGCCACGCCTCCGAATAGAAAAAATGCTCTTACGACTAAGCCACTGCATCGATTTTTATGAAATTTGGTATGGAGATAGGGTTAGCGCTAGGAAACGATAACATGACCATTATCACAGGATTGATTTATATTGATTTTGGTATTGGGATAAAATGAACAGGACGGAAAGATATCAACAAGTTTTTGCTCTTTAGTAGGTGTTTAAAGGCTCTAAATGGAAGGCACGCTATTGAAACTAAGCTGCTGCACCGACTTTCATGCATGCAGTTAACCTGAACCCTAAAGAAGAATATTAAAAGCTTTTTGTCTTTTATCGACCAAGGAAGGTTATAAAAACTTTTTGCTTTATAGTCAAATCGAAATGGTCGAATTTCGGCCACAAGGCGAACTCTAGTAACAATAATTAGAGGAAAGCTGAAAATCGGTACGGACCATAGACACACCATTACAAATAAACTGCCAAAAGTCTCCATTAATCACATGTGAGTAAAAAATGTTATTCAAGGTCAAAGGTCACAAAAAATAGTTTTTCGGAAATACTTCGCCAGCGGTAGCTTCTAGAGAAAAATGTTCCTCCGCAATTTTATAGCTTATAAAATTTACTACAAAAATGGTCTACAAAAATCGTTTTCATGCGATTTATAACTTAGAAGATATTCTTATTTAAATTGCGGCAAAAACTAGTAAAATATGCGTGCCGCGTATAAGTGCGCATAGTGATGTGTGGAGCTTTAAATTTAAGGGGACATTCGCCTTTGTAATTGAAAAAAAAACCCTTTTAAAATTTTTATTATGAAAAAAGTATTATATTTATTGACAAAATTTCTTTTTGACATTGTTAAATATTGTCTAAAAAATATGAAAAAATTTTTTTTTAGTTTCCCTTGGCTGCTGTAGAGGGTGTCATCCAAAAGTTACTTTTTGAACGGTAGGACATGTTGTAGACCTCCTGTAACAGATTTTTGAAAAATTCAAAATGGATTTTATTCTTGAGACTCAACACTATGCAATAGGCCTCTAAAATTTATATGTACTTTTTTATATTTTGAAGCTTTTTTATGAATATTTATGAAAAATGCGAAAAAATGGCATTTTTTGAGGGTAAGTCACCCCCGTAGAAAACAAGGGGAGGGGGTATTTTTTAAAACTTCCAGAGGCTTATTGTTTAATACTTTTTATGAATGCTCTTTGGTTTTTTAAAATCGGTCGAGTTGATTCGGAGAAAAATGTCCTACCAGTTTGAAAAGTAACCTTTTGATGACGCCCTCTACAGCAGCCAAGGGAAACTAAAAATAAAAAAAAAAAAAATTGTTTTCATACTTTTTAGACAAAATTTAACAATGTCCAAAGAAATTTTGTCAATAAATATAATAGTTTTTTCATAATAAAATTTTTAAAAAGTGTTTTTTTGTTTTTCAATTACAAAGGCGAATATCCCGTTAATAAACTCATGAACGGTGAGTCACAAGTAAAAATTAAAAATACGGCTTATAAGAAATTGCTTGCTTTACAAAATGCAGTTTTTTTTTCTTTCGAGCAACTAATAGTTTCGGAGATATTTTTTGACAATCCTAAAATTTAGAATAATATCTCGGAAACGATGTGCCCTAGGAAACATTTATTTCATCCATTTTGTAGTACATGCGATTCCCTGTGACGGTCCCTACAAACACTTTTTTCGTGCGACTTACCGTTCATAAGATATCGGGACTTGAAAATCTTTTCGAAAACCAACTTTCAAATAAATTTTAATTTGCACACTCGTTTGCTGCACGGTCTTTGCTTTGCTGCTTTTCATTTACTTTGTAGTTTGCCACGTCGACTGTGCACATTAACGTTTTAAGGGATATCACATGTGTTTTTTTAGTTTTGCTTAAATGATTAAGTTAAATCGTACTTTTTAATTAAAAAAATTAATTTTTGTTTTATAATGTTAAAATAAAAATTTTAAAAGTCATTAAAACATTTTTAGGGTTGCTACATGACAATTTCCTCAAATTTTTTGCTTATATCGTACTATTTTTGGAAGAATTAAAATTTTTGATATCAAAAAAGGCTCAAATACACTTTTTCAAAATTATAAATAATTTTATTATGAAAAAAATATTATATTTATTGACAAAATTTCTTTTTGACATTGTTAAATATTGTCTAAAAAATATGAAAATTTTTTTTTTTAGTTTCCCTTGTGACTCACCGTTCATGAGTTTATTAAAGGGATATTCGCCTTTGTAATTGAAAAACAAAAAAACACTTTTTAAAAATTTTATATTGACAAAATTTCTTTGTTTTTTTTTAAAGTATGGTTATCTTCTTGATTGTTGTTCGGGCTCGTGCACATATTACGTACCGCAATTTTGGACTTATTTTTGGACCCCCCCTCCCCGGTCGAAAGTGCGCATTTTTGATTCGAATGTGAAATCGGTTTTGGTATATGGGTGTGAAACATGGCTTGTTACTGAACAACTAACGAACAAGCTGCAAGTATCCGTCAACAAATGCTTAAGGCGCATGCTAAAGATTTGGTGGCCACGCACATCAAAAATGCAATCAGAGGGCTATAGCAAACGAGGTCAAGCTGCGCAAATGCGGATAGATTGGTCACACTCTCTGGAAACCACACAGCGAAGTTTGTCGCCAGGCTCTTGAGTGGAATCCACAAGGCAGTAGAGCACGTGGTAGAACCAAAACCAACTGGAAAAGGTCGCTGGAAAAGGAAATCCAAGAATCGGGAAAGTCGCGGCAAGAGATCAAAGACATCGCAAGTGTTTGCAACGAATGGAGATGTTTCATATTGGCCCTAGGCTCCTCCTATGTATAATAAATAATATAAATTTCTTCTTATAATTTAACAAGGTTCCAAGATCTTTTATGCGTGCGCCTGAAATGGCAGGTCTATCTTACAAAAAATGGCATGTATATAGAACAAGCAATTCCCTATAAATAGGTATTTTTACATTTTTTGTGCAACTCACCTATAATGAATTATCGCAATTTAAAAATCATCAGACACGTCTTTTAACCATACTTAAAAAACAGGTAGCAACCCTGAAAAACTATTTACAATTTTAAAAAAGTTTATTTGAGCGTTTCTGAAATCAAAAATTTTAATTTTTTCAAAAATAGTACGATGTAAACAAAAAATTTTAGGAAATAGTCATGTTGCAACGCTAGAAATGTTTTTAGGACTTTAAAAATTTTTATTTTAACATTTTAGACAAAAATAAATTTGTTTATTTAAAAAGCATGGTTTAAGCTAAAAAAAAACTCATGTGGTACCCCTTAAAACGATAATGTGCGCAGTCGACGCAGCAAACTACAAAGGAAATGGAAAGCAGAAAAGCAAAGACCGTGCCGCATACTAGTGTGCAAAGTAAAATTTATTTGAAAGTTGGTTTTCGAAGGATTTTCAAATCGCGATATTTCATGAACGGTAAGTCGCACGAAAAAAGTGTTCGTAGGGACCGTCACAGGGAATCGCATGTACTACAAAATGGATGGGATTTGGGATTGTAAAAAAATATCTCCTAAACTATTAGTCGCTCGAAAGAAAAAAAAACTTGTATTTTGTGAAGCAAGCAATTCCCTATAAATGATATTTTTACTTTTTACGTGTGACTCACCGTTCATGAGTTAATTAAATTTAAAGCTCAACATATCACTATGCGCACTCATACGCGGCACGCATATTTTACTATTTTTTGCCGCAATTTAAACAAGAATACCTTCTAGGAAATTTTATAAGCTATAAAATTGCGGAGTAACATTTTTCTCTAGAAGCTACCTCTGGCGAGGTATTTCCGAAAAACTATTTTTTGTGACTTTTGACCTTGAATAACTTTTTTAGCTCACATGATCAATGGTGACTTTTGACAGTTCCCAACGGGAAACGGAAGCGCATTGAAACGACTTCAGTTGCGCTTCTAAGGAAGCAAAAAGCTGCTACCAGTGCTGTTCTCACTGCTTATCTTTTTTAACACAGCATGTCCTAACGGAGATGCACATCTTCAGAAGCACATGAAATACGCTTTAAATACGCTTCCGTGGAAGTTTTTCAAAATTTTATGTTCCATTCCACAAAAATTACTTTTTTTTCTTACTTTTGGTAGATTTTTTAACTTTTATAAGCAATAAAAAAAAATAGAATTTGAAAAATTTTTTATGCTGCCAGAGATGTGCTATGGCGCTCTTTTTGGAAGCAGCTTCATTTCTTCCCGTTGGGTTTATTTGTAATGGCGTATCTAAGGTCTGTAACGATTTTCAGTTTTCCCCTACTTATTGTTATTTAACATCAATTTTCCCTAGTATAATGGCATATCACATTTTAATCCTTGTTTTCAGAGGTATATCTCTTATATTTTCGTCAAAATTGTTAAAAGTCGTATTGAATCAATTAACCTTCAAAGTTAAAAAGTAGGCGTGGCTCTTCTCTGATACCCACTATTCAATTAATTAAAAGGCAATGATAAGTAGTAAGTTCAACCATTAGCGAGAAATAATATTTAACGTAATTGGCTTGTATGGGAGATTCCACTCTCACCGGCGATATTTCGTTCAGTTAATTTCAGAAAGATGGCTTTAGTAGTGTTCTTTTTATAGCGTATTATATTATTGTGGGCGGTGCCACGATTCTCATCGAATTTTTCCAAAATAACCACATATCACATATTAATCCTTGTTTGCATTAGTAAAATCTCCTAAATTTTTATTAAAATTGTTGGAGTCGTTTTCGAGTAATATTGAATGAAAATTTTCAATGGTTATAAAGTTTGAGTGGCACTTTTCGATACCGCCCACTTTCCGTTTATAACAAGGCATTTTTAAGCACTACCCACCTACCAAATTTCTTGTAAATACCTTTAATGGTTTGTGAGTTATTACAAGATTAAATTTAAAATTAAGGGCGGTGCCACGCCCCTCCGTGAGTAGCTAGAAAGCTAAAATCTAGCTCATTCTTAATTTCGTGATAGTATCTTTCAATTTCCTATGTTTCATTAAAATCGCTGCAGCCAAAAAAAAATTTAGAGCGCTATAGTCATATCTCCAGTTTTTTTCAAACGCAGAAAGAAATTTTCAAATGCTGATTATTTTAAAACTGCCAGCTATTTGTACATTTAAAGTTGATTTCTACATTCTCCTATTAATTTTTTAAAAGTTGTTGGACAGTTGTGAATGTGCACTCACTTAAGAAGCCCACAACGAACCCATAACTAAAAATATCTCACAATCTCAAGCGAATGGAGATAGGACTATAGCGCTCTAAGGTATCGATATATACAATTTTAGCTCGTATAACAGAAGATTTCGGTTTGATACTGTTTAAATTTATAACGATCTCAAAAATGCTCCGAATGAAACGTGCAATATATATCAAATTTCTCGTCTTGAATATAGGTACACACATACATACATATTTAAAAAAACATAGTACTTCGAACTTAAAATCAACTACCTACATACATATATAGGTAAACTTGCCAACTATACTGGATTTAGTAGTGTAGTACTGCTTTTCAGCTGTCTGTACAGCTAGAAAATTTGTACTGTTTATACCCTACACCCAGGGTATATTCACTTTGTCCTTCCGTTTGTAACGCAGAGAAGGAGGCGTGGCAGGTATGTACTTATGTATTCTCCTTTAACTCCTAGGAGGAGCATAGGGCCAATATGAAACGTCTCCATTTGTTGCGATCTCTTGCGATGACTTTGATCTCTTGACACGACTTTCCCGATTCTTGTATTTCCTTTTCCAGCGACCTTTTCTAGTTGGTTTTGGTTCTACCACGTGCTCTACTGCCTTGTGGATTCCACTCAAGAGCCTGGCGACAAACTTTGCTGTGTGGTTTCCAGAGAGTGTGACCAATCCATCTCCACTTTGCGCAGCTTGACCTCGTTTGCTATAGCCCTCTGATTGAATTTTTGATGTAGCTCGACATTTGATATAGTGCAAGGCCACCAAACCTTTAGTTTACGCCTTAAGCATTTGTTGACGGATACTTGCAGGTGGCAGGTATAGAAAAGTATATATATTCTTGATCAGCGTCACCTCCTGACGCAATATAGCTATATCCTTCTGGCAGGCTATCTGTCTGTGGAAATATTTATTACGGGAAAACTAACCAAGATAATTCGATTAAATTTGGTACAATAGCTTTGTCGTAAAAATTAGCGAATTCGGTCAACAGACACGCCCATACAAAAATTATTTTCAAAATGCAATAATAAGAACATTATTTGCAAAAACGCAAGCAATACTAAGGATAGCAAGTACAAGCCTTAAGCAAAAACTAGGCAAATTCGGACTAGAGGGTGCGGTACCTCCTATTAAAACAAAAGTTTCAAAATGTTATACTGAAAGCGTTTTTTTTCGATAACCCAACCAAATCGCACTCAAACACTCAGAACATTAAATGCAAGCTCTGAGAAAAAACTAGGCGAAGTCGGATAAGAGAGCGTAATACCTCCTAAATAAGTAGAAGTTGCAAAATGCTATGCTGAATGCGTTTTTCAAGATAATGAAACCTAATTTCGCACAAATACTAAGAATAAATGGTCCAATATTTTAGCAGAAACTAAGTGAATCCAGTCAAGCGGGAGTGACACTTCCCAAACATGCAATATTTTCAAAATACTGCAGCGTAGGGTATATTATTTTTTGGCCAAGCCAAAGGTAACACCCTTACAGGTTTTTTTTTTTTTGCTTTATGTAATACCTGCCTGGTTAACCAGCCTAAAACAAGAAAATCTTGACAATCACAGATCAAAGTTCACACCTTTTACCATATGACATTTCATTGACAATTATTTGTCGTTTACCAAATCACAACACTATTTTTACTAATAATTTAATTTTTTTTTTTCAAGCAATTGATACTGATTCATTTTTAATTTTATCTCTTATTTGCTTTTTATTATAAATTTTTTATTTGTTTACATTTTACATTTGTCAAAAAAGATAAAAAATTTCATAATGTTCCTGGGATTTTTTGAATTCAAAGTTGCCACCTGCAGATTTTTATGGTTAAACTACCTAATCTTTTAAAAATCAGTTAATGTTTCTCATACAAATCGAAAAGCTTTTTTAAGGAAAACTAGCCTGGTTATTGCTTAATCAGATCTCATCTGGTTAACCAGGCAAGTGGGAATGGGGTATAAAGCTTGTTTAAAATTATTTTGTTACATTTTGATCTCAAAATAAGATACAAAAGTTAAGTAAACTTAAGTTACGATTAACTATTTCAATTGATTAAATGTAATATCTATATTTGAACGTCGGTGAATGAGAATATACTCGTATATATAATAAAAATGTTGTTTTATTGTTCAATAAACAAGAGAATCATTCTAATTGACGAGGTACACTATGTATGTATGAACTGGCGTAGCTATGGGGATCACCGCCCCAGACGGCACGTCAAGGAGGTGGCAAAGTTCAAGGGGCCGCAAAATGAGTTCTTAAAATATAGATATTGGGTTTTTTTTTTGGTCACACAAAGTGGGCTCCGGGAGGCAAATACATTCGCTGGGCCACTTGTATACTGCTTTTTCTGCATTAAACTTGTGCTTCAGATGTGCAATCAGAATACTGGCTCTCTGTCTATCAGTGAGAATTAAAAATTTTCTTGCGAAAACTATAGTTTTGCATTGTATTTTTTCAGGCACAATGCAAGTCCTCTAGGAACGGGAGCTTATGCCATATCCATATTCTTAAATGAACACAGTGTTTGTGAGACCTAAATACAAAATTTTGGTGATTAGAACTTCTAACATCAGTTTCCTGTCTTGATGATTCGTCTGTATAAGACATGGAACTATCTCCCAAGACAACACTCTACAATTACAGATGAATTAACTTACGACAGCAGCTTCTATCTCCAAAGAATCTTCCAAAGCTTAGCTTATAAGTTGACTCTAGTTGAGATTAAAGAGCGTGGACTTGTTAGTGCTGCTGCCGTTAACTCATCAATCAATCTAAATGGTGAAATAAGCAACTGGAATTTTTCGAAATCTTCCAAAAAAATTTGTATCGGCCGATTTGCCCGAACCATTTGATATTTGTTCTCACGAATAACATTTCGACATGAAATCCTAACATATTTCCTGATAGCAAGATCGAAACGGGAAACTATGGAATGAATATCTTTATGATCAAAGAAGGTTTTGTTCTAACATTCGTAGGTGTCTATCGAATGATCTTGTTATATGTTCACATAGTTATTGATAAATCAACCCGATCGGCGCAGCTACAAATTTCTGTTAAAAAGATTTTCCCTTGTTTTACATTGGTCTTTAAAATCTAAGAGTACTTGGAATATGAAGATAGCCACGATTGGGAATGTGCTCCATCTAGAGCTCCAGGTATACCTAGAGGTTATACGAAAATCCTTCGAAATCAAATAATTTTAAGCACCATTTGTGGGATTTGTTTTTATACACAGCTAAAGATACGACTTAAGTTTCGTGGCATACAAGATTTTAGTAAAAATTGGTAAAAAATTCAAATAGGACGAAAAAAATATATAGTAACAGTTACAACATTTTTATGCTTTGTATCCCAAGACGGCCTACAGACACGGTGTTATTTGGGGTGAGTGAGGAGGAAGTTAAAACATTATTTTATCAAATTGAGTATTTTTCTTATAGTGCACATAGATAGCTACATTCCATAATTTTTTTAATTCTTATGGAGTTAAAGAAAATTTTTAAAAAATTTTTGTTTCTAGCGAAAAATACAAAATAATTAATTTTTCACTTTTTCAGAAAATTTCAACTTTGACTTACAATAACGGCTTTTGCACGGTTTGCTGCTTTACGCAACTGCATTTATTTTAAAGAATGGGAATTTTTCTTTATAAATCCAAAAAATCAGCTACAAAAATTATAACATACGATTTATGGAATTTTTTTAAATTAGGCTGCCACAGGCCTTCTTGGGAACAAGAGGGTTAAGAAACTTATGTTTTCATAAAAAAAAAAATTAGAAAAAAATTCAATAAACAAAAATCAAAATAGTAATTTTATATGTATTTTGCGATTCTTAATTCGAATCTGGCACTAGAATCGCTGTATATTGAATGGTTTCTTCTCTTTTTATAGGGTGCAAAATTGTGTATATATACTTATGAAGAGGCGTGGCACCGCCCTAAATTTTTTATTTAATTTGATAATATCTTTGGAACCGTATGAGATATTTTGATGAAATTCAGTTCACAACTACTGACTAAAAATGCCTTATAATGGGCAAAAATTGGGCGAAATCGGGAAAGTGCCACGCCCACTTTTTACCCACTGAAAATTTTGATTTTCATCATAAGCTGTTCACAAGTAATATTAAAATCAAAATATCAAAATTTTCAATGGACTGGACCCTCAAAAAATGTTTTAAAGCTTAAGTTACTCAAATGAATTATTTAAAAATATTTTGTTGTGGATAAAATTACTCTTGTCAAAAATTTATTTACTTTCCAATCCTTGAAAATGAAAATATTTAATATTTTTGAAATAGACATTACAGTTTTTTAAAATCTTATGTGGGATCTAAGGAAGAAATTTGCAGTAAGATTCCAAAACTTTGCAGTCGTGATTTCCCATCTGCAGAATGAACTGTAGGGCTGCGAAGCTGTTCGGCCCTTCATAGCCCTTACTCCAAATGGAGACAGTAGACTTGCATGAATGCACTCAAGCGCGTACGCAAGGGGGGCAGCTTCCCCATCCCCCCCCCAGCTCTAGCTTTAGAGTTACAAATATATCATATTCATTCATTTTTACAGTAGTTTTTACAACTTTTCATATTAAAGCTAAATAAAACACGATATTTTGGACAATAGTTTATACAGATACACTTCTTTTATTTTTACTATACTATTTATCTTCTCTTCTTATACGAGCTAAAATTGTATGTTTGTTTTTTTGTTTTTTCGTTTCTTTGTACTTATTTCTGTGCCAATATTTTTTCTCGAAAACAGCTACAGCGATTTTAATGAAACTTGGAATAATGTTAGATATCAGCATAAAATGAAGAATGAGCTAGGTTTGAACTTTGTAAATGCTCACCAGAGGGCGTGGCACAGCCTTAAATTTTAAATTTGATTTAGTCATAACTCGCAAACCATACAAGATATTTGGATGAAATTTGGTGTGCGGGTACGGATCAATAATGCCTTGGGCGGGATCGAAGAAGTGCCACGCCTACTTTTCAGCCCTTGGAAATTTTGATTTAATATTACTCGAAAACGACTCCAACAATTTTAATGAAAATTTAGTAGATGTTACCTCTGCAAACAAGGATTAATATGTGATGTGCCATTATATTGGGAAAACTCGTTGAAGGGCGTGGCACCGCCCACAAAAATATAAAACGGTATAAAAAGAAAACTAATAAAGCAATCATTCTGAAATTAACTGTGAGGTGCGTAATTGCTAAAAAGCATCTCTGTTCTGAAAGTGGACGAAATATTGCCGTTGCGCGTGGAACCTCCCATATAAGCAAAATACGTTAAATGCTATTTCTCGCAAATGTTACAAGGTATTTTAATGAAATTTGGTATGTAGGTACTTCTTAATAATACCTTGTAACAAACGAAAAGTGGGCGGGATCGAATAAGTGCCACACCCACTTTTTAACCATTGAAAATTTCGATTCAATATTACTCAAAAACTACTTCAACCATTTTAATGAAAATTTAAAAGATTTTACCCCTAAAAACAAGTATCAATATGTGATATGCCGTTATATTAGAAAAACTCGTTGGAGGGCGTGGCCCCGCCCACAAAAATATAATACGCTATAAAAAGTAAACTACTAATGCAATCTTTCTGAATTTAACTGTAGGGTATCTCCTTTTTATTAGGCACATACGACCTGAAAATGGGCAAAATATGGCCGGTGTAGGTGAAACCTCCCATACAAGTAAAACAAATGGTACAACATATTTTGATGAAATATGGTATGCGGATCTGGATCATGAGTATCTAAAACATAACGAAAAGTGGGCTTTGTTCAATAATTGCCACGCCCACTTTTTACCAAAATAAAAATTTTAGTAATAACTCAGGCACAGAGAAAACGGAATGAACTTTTTATTTCTTATATGCAGTCTTATGTACTTTTTGACGCTGAATCCGTCTTCATCAGCAGAACTGTCATTAAACCTGCAGGATTTTGAAATATCCTTGCTTTGAAGATAAAATATTTCAGCCCCCATACAAAAGACGAAATATTTTGGGTGCGTGGCATATCCCATTTATTTATTTTAGGGCATTCTATTTTACCAAAAAAATTTGGAGCTGTTGATATTTTTCTATACCATTCGATATTTTCCGAGTTTTTTCTAATTATTATTCTCATCGGTTAATTTATCATTTTGAAATCATGAACATTGGAGGTGAAAAAATACGAATTTCATAGCAAAAAATAGCTATGAATAAAAACATCGACTAAAATAATAAGATCAGATTGTTGACCGAGCAGGGATCGGTCTCCAGGTACTTTGTTTAATTGCAAACAATTTCAAAGTAAAATCGGATAATATTTTAAAAAGTTATTAAGGTTTCGCTGAAGTAGGACTATTCGTTTTTTTATCGAAAAAATAAAAAGGTACAAAAAAATGTTTTTTGCTCATAACTTTTTTTTCTTCTCAGAAGGGATACCCAAAGCTGCTTAAAACTAAAGACTATGTTTTTGCAAAAAATGCTGCGTTAAAAAATTCAAAATTTTTTGTGCAGGTAGTATATCCGGTTCCAAAAGTCGATTTTTTTATGTTTTTCAATTACGTGGTCGGAAAAGCGTTCGTTTACTCAAAAGGAAGGCTCTTACGAAAAAAGTGTAGAAGGCTTAAAATCGTTCAAAGTATCAAAGTATTTTATAAATTTTTTCAGACCTTTTTAACTTTTCAAAAATTGGTCACAGAAAAAGAAAAAAAAAAAAATTTACAAAAACTAAACAGAAAATGTGATATGTATTTAAAAGATAACATACCTAAGCAAATTTTTATTTAGAAAAATATTTTAGTACCTTCATAAATTATTATGAACTTTTATTTAATATTTTAGTGCACAAAAATATACAGCTCTTACATTGAAATTTCTTAAAAAAAAAAAAAAAAAAAGATTCGCAAAATTTGAGTTTGGCCCCCCTAGATGAAATCCTGCGTACGCCCTTGAATGCACTCCTTTGCAAACATATAGAACTGCATATATCGCAGAATTTTGGAGTGGGCTCCACATTGTTTGTAAAACTAATTAAAATACTTAATTTTTTTCCAAACTTTGAGACCGGCTCCATACCTTAAAACTTAATATTTTGATATAATTTTTTTTTTTTCTAAAAAAAATGTCTTGAAAACATTAAGAAAATATTAATAGTTTCGAAGTAACGGGCAGTCAAAGTAACTTGCCTTTTTTTAGTCAATTTTTCGACCTTTGATCGAAAAACGACTGGGTTTTTTCGTAATTTTTTTTTTTTTTTGATATCTTCTTCTTCAAATATGCTACTCATTACGAGTAACATAGGTCCCTAATAACGAGAGCTGCCGTAAACACTAGGTTTTTATCACAACTCTCAGCGTAGCGTCTTTACAGACTTATAAAATTATTATATATCGAAATTTGCAGTCTGACTGAAATTGATTTTTTCTTTTTAACCTATAATTAGGTTATGTACGATACACGCGCCTTAAAAAAAACACGTGTAACGGGTCTAACTTTAAGACGCGAACGATTACACACGAGAGCACGTCTGTACTCGGTCACGGACAAATCGAAAGACCTTTTTGAGATCTTATTGAGATCCATTTTTGACAGGAAATGGACGGGGAGCAAACAAATTTACAACGTTGCACATTTCATACATCTTGTGGGCGCTCTAATATATGTATATATATTATATATTATATATATGAAACAAATAACGCCAAGTGTACCAGCTGAAAATTTTTTTGTCTCCGATTTAGCTCAAATTTGGCAATATGGTAGATCTGGTGTGCAAGAACAATAATGCGGGAGGATTAGAATTATTATTAATATTATTATTATTGAAAGAAAAAAAAATTTTTTTTTAACTTTCCAAAAAATTCCAAAAAAAATGCACACGTATAGTAATATTTTTTTGTAAAATGAATTGGACCAGTTTCAAGGGCGTACGCAGGATTTCATCTAGGGGGGGGGCCCAACTCAAATTTTACGAATCTTTTTCTTTTTTTTTTATTTCATTGTAAGAGCTGTATATTTTTGTGCACTAAAATATTAAATAAAAGTTCATCATAACTTATGAAGGTACTTAGATAACTTTCTAAATAAAAATTTGCTTAGGTATGTTATCTTTTAAATACATATCACATTTCTAAACTAATAACTAATTTGAGGTCGCTGACTCCGTTCTAGATATAATCGACACTTTCGATTTTTGAGGTTATAGCTCTAATTTTATAAAAAAATATTTCGAGAAACCCAATTTTGATTGAATTTTTTTATATACTATTTTAGGGAAAAATTCTAACGCTTCTTTTAAATGCATCAATAACTAAAATCCTATTCAAATTGGCTGAGTTAAAGTTAAAACTGAGCGAAAAGTTCATTTTCATAGTAATTTTTTACAATTTTGCAATATTTTTTGTATTTTTATTTATAAGTGTATTTAATTTTAAATATTTTAAGCCCAAATTTACTAAAATCAGATCATATTTTAAAAAAGTTATTAAGGTTTCAGTGAAGTAAGACCATTTTGATCTTTTATCGGAAAAATAAACAGGGTAATTCCATGGTAACTCGCGTTACAATTAGAACACTTTTTAAGACTTTAATGGAGCTTTTGAGGCTCAGCCTTTGGATTAACTAATAAAATTGGATTCTTTATAAACAAAATACTTTATTCTTGTTGCATATTAGTTGAAGTTTTCAGTGGTAACTTAATATTTAACCAGTAAAATAGTGAATAGTGCTGGTAACTCGCGTTACCATTTTTGGACAACATGTTTAGAGCGTAAATTTCTTTTGCAACTTCCTGCGAAATTTGTGGGTAAATTTCTTTACATTAGACAGAAATAAAGCCAGAAGGGTATCAATAAGTATTTCTTTATTAGAAACAACAATATTAAGTGGTATTTTTTAAAATAATGCGAAAATTATGTGGTAACTCGCGTTACAAAAAAATTGGTAACTCGCGTTACTATCGATTTTTAGACCAATACAGACGGCCTTTTCAAGTTCATAGGTATAAAAATTAAAATTGGGTCAAAATACAAGAATAATAAAGAACTACTTCTGGCGTTTATACACAGGAACCAAAACTAGATCAAAATTTAATAATTGTTTAACTAAGTCTATTATATCGCGATTGAAATTATTTATGGTTTAAATACAGATGGTATATTATCATCACAACTATTACTGTCACCACCAGATTCATAACTTTCCTCGGAGAAGTACCGTTTTATTTTTATGCCCATTTTTACTTCTTCTGATATGCAGACTTTAACTAAAAAACGCGATAATATCGAATTGCAATGTCCAATCTTAATTTTGACACTAAATGCTGATGTTTCTTCAATTAAACATTACTTTGGATATAGTTGAAGGTTGAAAAGAAACCAAAAATTTTTCAATACCTTGTCCACATTTACATGGAAATACCCAACAGGAACAATAAACTGGGTCAATTTTTATGAAGCAAAAAAATTGTATAATCTTTACATGCTTAGAATCGTACAAAGTGCACGTGCGAATTTTTTTAGAGTTTTTGGAAATTTTTTTTTTTCTTTTTCTTTGACCAATTTTTAAAAAGTAAAAAAAGGTCTGAAAAAATGTATAAAATACTTTGATACTTTGAACGATTTTAAGCCTTCTACACTTTTTTCGTAAGAGCCTTCCTTTTGAGTAAACGAATGCTTTTCCGACCACGTAATTGAAAAACATAAAAAAATCGACTTTTGGAACCGGATATACTACCTGCACAAAAAATTTTGAATTTTTTAACGCAGCATTTTTTGCAAAAACATAGTCTTTAGTTATAAGCAGCTTTGGGTACCCCTTCTGAGAAGAAAAAAAAGTTATGAGCAAAAAACATTGTTTTTTGTACCTGTTTATTTTTTCGATAAAAAAGGAATAGTCCTACTTCAGCGAAACCTTAATAATTAAATAAATAAATAGTAAAGTAAAGATAAAAAAGTATATTTGTATAAACTATTGTCCAAAGAATCGTGTTTTATTTGGCTTTAATATGAAAAGTTGTAAAAACTACTGTAAAAATAAATGAATATGATATATTTGTAACTCTAAAGCTAGAGATAGGGGGTAGCTGCCCCCCTGCTCCCGCTTGCGTACGCCCTTGACCAGTTACTAACATATATCAATTTACAATATTTGATGGAAGCTATAAATTTTTGAAAAAACACCTTTTTCATGAAAATGATTAAAAGCGCCAACTTCAACACCCTGTATTTTAACAACAAATGGTACTAGAACCAAATCCTCCCGGATTGTTGTTCTTGTACACCGGATCTACCATATCGCCAAATTTGAGTACAATCGGAGACACTTCGCGTGTTTTGCTTCATATATATTAATTATATAATATTACCTTATTACGCCCACTTTTTGACCAGTGGGTATATGATATTCATTTTTGGTATCTATCAATTAAATTTCATCAAAATAAGTGGTACAGTTTGTGAGATATCATGGTATAAAGATATAAATAACGAAAAATGTCGCCATAAAAGTGAGCACGGTGAGCTTGAAAATGGGGTAAGTGGAGCTAAAATGGATCCAAAATCGGCTAATGCAGAAAGTTTATGTATTGTTTCTAGATTATAAAAATGTTAAAATTAAAATCCTACCTGCTCGACTTCGGAAGTTATGCACATTTTTGTGTTCATGGTATGCACTTGCATGAAAACCATATAAAATTAAAAAAATGAAGAAAAAAAACAGAACAAACAAATATAAAAACAGTTACATTTAATGTATTTTGCAATGCTGAATCCGAATCCAGCCTTAAAATTGCTGTATCTCATACGGTTTATGAGATATCTTAGCTTAAACAACGCTATATGGGTGATTCTTAGATAACTGTGCTTTTTCGAGTTGTAAAATTGGCAGATAATTTTTTTGGATTTTTGCAAGTTTCTTCATGCTATCTTGTGTAAACACACTCTTAAAACTCACCTTTTAAGTAGATCAACAACAAGTGTGAATTTACGGCTTTGAGGTCGAAATTAAGAAATTTTGCTGCCACGTTTGTGACCAAATTGCCACGTTTGTGACATTTTAGCCACAGTATGGAAAAATTATGGTTTTGAAGCGTTTTGATGAGAGATATATTGCATATAATGACAAATTTACAATTCAAGACTAATTTTGCAACAGTGTCATGTCTCCGGTGGTCCATTTTTTTTATACCCTACGGCCCTAAAGATCAACTATGGTTCCCAATCCTCTGTTTTAATAGCCGTTTATGATGGATTAGGATCTCCTAATTACGAATCTGATCTTAATTTTTATACCCTACACCCAGGGTATATTCACTTTGTCCTTCCGTTTGTAACGCAGAGAAGGAGGCGTGGCAGGTATAGAAAAGTATATATATTCTTGATCAGCGTCACCTCCTGAGTCGATATAGCCATGTCCGTCTGTCTGGCTGGCTGGGTGGCTGGGTGGCTGGCTGGCTGGCTGGGTGGCTGGCTGGCTGGCTGTGTGTTGAAATACACTTTTTGGGAAAACTGAGCAAGATAATTCAATGAAATTTGGTACACTGCCTCCGTCATCAAAGTTAGCTCGGGGGATTGAAAATGAGCAAAATCGGTCAACGGACACGCCTACCGCCCATACAAAAATTATATTCAAAATGCAATTTTAGGAGTATTTTTCACGACAATGCAACCGCAATACATATAAGTACTACGAATTGTAAGCGCAAGCTCTGAGCGAATTCGGACAAGAGGGCGTGGTACCTCCCATATAAGCAGAAGCTTCAAAACGCTATACTGAAAGCGTTTTTTGAGATATTCGAACCAAATTTGACTCAGACACTAAGAATTATAAATGAAAGCTCTCAGCAAAAACTGGGTGAAATCAGACAAGGGGGCGTGGCACCTCCCATATAAGCAAAAGATTCAAAATGCTATACTGAAAGAGTTTTTTGAGATAATCCAATTAAATTTCACTCTGACACTAAAAACTATAAATGCAAGCTCTGAACAAAAACTGGGTGTACTCGGACAAGAGGGCGTGGCACCTCCCATATAAGCAAACTTTTCAAAATACTGCAGTGTAGGGTATTTATTTTTTGGCCAGGCCAAAATTTACACCCTTACTAGTTTTCTATTACATCAGTATCCTTAGTTATCCTTGCTCAAAAGTGAAAAAATCACAGTTTTGACATCTACTTAACTAAAACAGCAACAAGTAAAATTAATTTTTGTCAATGGATTCAGACAGCCGAATTTATTATCAACAAGACAAAATTTACCGTTTTTCAATTGGATTCCCAGTTTCCGAGTTATAAGCCTTTAAAAAAAGGATACCTCTCAATAACACACAAAGGACCGAAAAATTAACAAAAATGGTAAGTTTTATTATTTTTACCAGAAATATATTTTATCACGAAAATTTTAAGCCCTTGCAGACTAAAATCGGATGAAAAAATAAGGCTCTATTGTAGATTTAGTGAATGAACAGATGAAATTTTGATTCTGTGAATTTGCAAAGTAGTAGTTTAGTAGGCTTAGTCACTAAATCTAGAATAGAGCTGTCGTTTTTCATGCGATTATGGTCTGCAAAGTCACGAAATTTTTGTAATTAAATATGTTATTGATAAAAATAATAAAACTTGATTTTTTGTAAGTTTTCGGTCTCGAAAAATCCTTATATGTTATCGAAAGATGTCCTTAATTTAAACGCTTATAACTCGGAAGCTAAGAATCCAATTGAAAAACGGTAAATTATGTCTTGTTGACAATAAATTTGGCTGTCTGAATCCATTGACAAAAATTAATTTTACTTGTTGTTGTTTTTGTTCTATAGCTTTAAGTAGATGTCAAAACAGTGATTTTTTCACTTTTGAGCAAGGATAACTCAGGATTCTGATGGTGTAGAAAAATTTTTGTATTAAAAACATAATTAATAGCCTTCAACTAAACATCTGTATAATCAAACTATATATGAAATATGTTTTTTTGCAGACTGATAAAAAGTGCCACGTTTGTGACATTTTTGATGCGCCACGTTTGTGACATTTTTGCAGTTTATCGCTCATTGTAAAGCACGCTTTTGAGTTCAAGATTTTTCCGAAAGAATTTGGGGTCATGTCTGCAAATCCTACAAAAAAATTGTTTCATGCATAAAATAAAATGTCCTACCTGGGAGTGCCGAGTGCCACGTTTGTGACCATAATTTTTAGAAAAAACGGTTTTTGTTTATAAAATGCCCTATAAAACACAAACAGATTTCTTTTTGGACGCGTTCGGACATGATGACCTTTGGGTGATGGATAGTGATCAGAATTAATGCATGTGTATTGCAATCTATTGACTGAAACAGTAGTACCATGCAGTAGTAGCATAATGCTTTTAAGAAATTTTTTTTTCCAAAACTAGGGGACAGTTTTCAATTCGAAATTGTGCCCTCTAAAAATTGTTTAAAGCTGAAGATGAGCTCAGAATATTGTAGCCTTAAGTATTTGCTTAATATGTGTAGTAACTTGTTTTCTGTTCTATTTCCGTTTTTTGGTCGTTTTTCATCGTTTTGTGTATAAAAAGTAGGGGTAGGACATGCCACGTTTGTGACATTTGGGGTATATTTGCAAACTTCCACAATAGACCAATAATTATTTGGTGGTAAAATTGATCCACTCTATTAGAAAAACATAGTTTCTAACTTATAGCGTAATTTTTTGTGAAAAAAAAGCCTACTGTATAGGTGAAATCTCCAGAGGACACAAAAAGTGCAGTTATCTGAGAATCACCCATATAGCTTGAACACGGAACATTTATACGTAGAATCCGATACAATTACTCAAAGCTCTAATCTTTTGCTTTAAAACCTAATTTAAATTATGTTGATGTCTTTATTTTTCTCGGGGATATCCTAACCTAAAATGTTGAAAAAGTGCAAAAAACATGTTTTTTCATAATTTCAGTCTACGATATTTCGGAGAAACATAAAGCTTTGACATGATTTAAATGAAATTTTAAAGAATAAAGATTAGAGCTTTGAGTAATTGTATCGGATTCTACGTATAAATGTTCCGTGTTCAAGCTATATAGCGTCAAAATATAGCAAAAAAGGTATTTTTTCCTTGTTTAAGCTAAGATATCTCAAAAACCGTATGAGATACAGCAATTTTAAGGCTGGATTCGGATAAGCATTGCAAAATACTTTAAATGTAACTGTTTTTATATTTGTTTGTTCTGTTTTTTTTTTCTTAATTTTTTTAATTTTATATGGTTTTCATGCAAGTGCATACCATGAACACAAAAATGTGCATAACTTCCGAAGACGAGCAGTTAGGATTTTATTTTAACATTTTTATAATCTAGAAACAATACAGAAACTTTCTGCATTAGCCGATTTTGGATCCATTTTAGCTCCACTTACCCCCTTTTCAAGCTCACCGTGTGAAGCGACCTTTTTACTTTTCACTTAGGGTGGCCAAAGAAGTTTCACTAAAAAATTGGGACACCATCCTACTAACTACGAACTCAGAATTACTGTTGAAAAAATTTTAAAAATGCATATTTTGTTTATTGGTGTAAAAAAAAAACAAAAAATACAACCACAGTATAAAAGAAGTTGCTGCTGCTTAGAAGTTTATTTACGAGTATATTGTTGTTGTTGTTTTTCTTGACGTGCAATTGGTATTGTTGTTGTTTGTTGTTGTTGTGCTATGTGTATTTAGTAGTTTTTGCGTTTTTGGGTCAATATAGCGGCGCTTATGCAACGTTTCCATTGTTGTTGGTTTATTTTTTCTTACTTTCTTACTCTTATTAAAACAGTTGTCGGCAAATTAATGAGTGAGAATTTATGTTTGAGAGAAGATGGATAGAAGAAAGAAAAGGATAGAGAGAGCTAGGTAGATTTTTGAGTGCACAATTGTGCTATGGCCTGCCGACCACTGATTTAAAACGATCAGAGAGGGCAGTAACAGCAACGAAAAAAAAGACAACAGCGGTGAAAACGTTGTTGCTAAGAAAAATGAAACCTACAAAAGAAATACATAGTAAGACTGTTAGGCTTGGCCTGGCTAAAAATTAAATCATTTACAGCGTTTACAATAGTGATGAGAAAAATCAGTTTTGGTTCTTGGTCACTTTTTAAGATCAGTGTTGGCTTGAGCGGAACTTAGGGTGACCAGATTTGCAATAGGAGAAAACTGTACATAATGTAGAAACAAACATTTCGAAAAAAAAAACTTTTCTAATTCAATTCATAACTTTGATACAGTACATTTTAATGAAAAATATGGGTATTACTCCAGGCTACGGACGTGACAGTCGTACGAATGTTTATCAAAAATATCCAAGTTCAATAAAAATCTGTGCTGTGTGCTTAGGCTATTGTTTAGTACTAAAGGAGGACTTTATTTGGGAGAAATGACGGAATCGGTCGAAAGTGCAGTACCAAAATACAAGCCAACAAAAGTCTATACGGACGTGACACAAAATGGAAGTGTTTTTGAAGTTCTTATACACAAAAATGCAAAATATGTAAGAAATTTTTTGTTCTATAAATGCAAAAATTATGCTGAAATATGCTTCTTCATAATGCGCTCTCCCTCAAAAAAAAAAATATCTCTCTTAGTTTCTGTTACGAGTATATAAGTAGAAACGTAATAACGGACTTGACATTTCGAACGCGAAAAATTTTTCTGTACATATTATGTACAATAGTAAAATACATAATTTTAATGCATGAATATAAAGGAAATTAACTTCACGAGTGTTATCATTAACGCATTTCAAAAAAAGCATTTTGTAAAATACATTTTTGTCTTAAGGCCTTCCTGTCAAACTTTTCTTTTTAGTACAAGTCCAATTTCATTGACTACATCTCTGTGTGCAAAATTGCGAAAAAATAAATATCTAAGTATTTACAGCCAAAGTCGCTCACAAAATTAGCAAAATTTTTAAGAGAAGTGAGGAATTTTGTTCTTGTGGGCGTGGCCCGCCCAATTTTTCATTGGATGTTATTTCTACCAATACCCTTTACATACTTATGTACTTACTAATTAAATATGTTTTTAGGGGATTATGATCTTGCTGAAGGTATAGAGTTTCGATCAGGTGTGACCGCTAATACATTAATGGTTATTAAAAATGATGTTTTTGGACAACGGACGCGACATTAGAACTTCACTTAAGACAAAGCGAAAAATTACTGTTATTTGAACTCCAGTTGAAATTTTAGCATTTATTTGTATAATTGCTATTGTTAGGTAAATTTTAAGGCAAACTAATACAAAATTAAGAGAAAATACTATTAAATTTGCTTAAAACTAAATTGAAGAAAATATCATCTTTGCTGCCATTTTTTGTAGGTTACCGTTGAGAAATGCTATATGTATTACTTGTATATGAAGCAATCTACGCCAAGTGTACCAGCTCAAAAGCTCTGAGCATTTTTTGCCTAAGACACTTTTTCTTAAGATGCTTTCCTCTTGAGTAAAAAAAGATTTTTGCCTTTGGCGGGCGTTCAGAAGCCAAAAACTCCCATTTAGCGTCCGGATCCCATCTTGAGTCATACATCATTTTAAAGCTTATAAATTTTGCTTTAATTTAAAGTGTTTTTAAAAAAAATCTAAGTGGGTTTTTTTTTTTAAAAAATTCGAAAGTATTTTTAAGTGTAAAAAATTTTGGTGAAAAAAAATTTTTTCACCAAGAAATATTTTTTTAGAAAAAGAACACTTCAAAATGAATGGGACCAGTAACTTAGATTTATCAATTTACAAACTTTAGTGTAGGGGAACTGATGCTATTGTGGTATAGTTTTTCAATATGCGACCATATCTCCGATTTGGGGGAGAACCTGCGAACGTCACTGCTTTTATCCTGTCAGAAAACATGAAAAACCAGGGATGTGTTGCTGTCATGGACCAAACAAAATTTTTTCGATGTCAGTTAAACGAAACGTAAATCGCGTGTGGTCGATGTATTTTGCGCATTTTTTGCAAAAAAATTTTGTAAAGAAAAAGTTGCGTTTTGGTGAAGTTTGAAAGTAAAAAATATTGCGAATTAAGTGTTTAACTTTCTAAATTCACAAAGTATCCAATTTAATTTTTACAATTTTGTAATTTATAAAAATTGGCCAGTATGGTAAAGTCGGGCTTCGCTAATGTGGTATATGAACATTTCTTGATGTTCTTAACATTATTTGATGGCTGTTTATTTTTTAATTAGAACTATGAGTTTGAGAACCAATGTAAATGTTATTATGAACTTATTTCATGCCTTTCAAACTTTATATTTGGTTGTATGGTTAAGTATACCACATTACCCTTCTTGTATGTACCACATTACCTGCCCATTTTACAAGTACTGATCAGTATATACATATGCCACATTACCTGCCAACTTTTTGAAAACAGCTTTGACTTTTTTCAGATTTTACTCAATAACTTTTTTTAATGAAATTGCACACATTTTATTGAAATATATTCTGTAGCCAATACTTCAATGAACGGTTCTCTTTCAAATTCCACCTAAACATTAGCTATACCACTATAGCATCAGTTCCCCTAAGCTATAAATTTTTGAAAAAACACCCTTTTCATGAAAATGACTAAAAACGCCAACTTCAACACCCTGTATTTTAACAACAAATGGTACTAGGACCAACTCCGCCCGGATTGATGTTCTTGCACACCGGATTTATTTTGAGCTGGTACACTTGGCGTGGATTGCTTCATATAAATATAAATTTGAATATTTCTGCTTAACTACGGGTGGTTAAACAAAACTTTAGAACAAATTTAAATTTTCCCTCTCCGTAGACTTATCTGAAGAAATACCCATTTCAAAAAAATGTGAAAAGCGTTGAAAACAACACTGATCTCGGTGTCCAATAAAAAGTATCTTACAAGTTTTTATAACTTTTTTGCAAAAAATTCACGATTTCATGTCTCTTCGCTATAGTTTTGAAAAAAAAAAAACAAAATATTGAATACAATACAGTTATACCCGTAGTAAGTCCATATTATCAGTTCACATTCTAAAATTTTTTAATATAAGACTATTTGGTTCCTTTTTCCAATATGAAAACATTAAAAAGAATACTTTTTCAGTGGGTGTGTTTGAATGAAGTATGTACATATATAAAAAATAAAATTGTATACTTTTTCAAAATTCGGAAATATACCACTATTTAGTCCATTTTGCGTCAACTCGCTTTTATTTTTGCACAGCTTCAGAAAAAATTCAAACTGAATGAACTCGTCAAAAAGCAAATCCATATCAATATTTTTTATAAAATCAAGTTTTATGACAATCGTGAAGTTAGAGTGATCAACAAGTTATACAGTGTCACTCAAAATGTATTATTTTTATAAAAAATTCAGTCAAGCTGTATTTTGCGTACGTACATAAGCAAATTATATTTTCCAACACAAAAACAGTACTTTATTGAAAAAAAAGTACTTTTGAGTACTGTTTTGGGTGTTGCTCATAAAACAGTACTTTTTTTAAAAAACAGTACATGTACTGTTTAAAACAGTACGTCTGGCAACCGTAGCGGCACTTTAGTACCGAATTTGATGCTATGTATTTGCATAGCTAGAATATAAAAAGTCTTTAAATTAACAAAAACGCTTAATAACCATTCAAAATTTTGAATTTTTAATTTGATTTGGTCATATCTTTTGAACCGTATAAAATTTTTTGATGAAAATTAATGCACAGCTTCTGACTATCAATGCCTTATAATGGGCAAAAATTGGGCAAAATCGGAAAAGTGCTACGCCCAGTTTTTAACCATTGAAAATTTTGATATTTTGATTTTAATATTACTCGAATATAGATTTTGATGATTATCAAAATTTTCAATGGTTAAAAAGTGGGCGTGGCACTTTTCCGATTTCGACAAATTTTTGCCCCTTATAAGGCATTGATAGTCAAAAGCTGTGCACTAATTTGCATCAAAAAATATATATGTGACTCACGAAATTGATCACGCTTTGGCAATGAATGCAAACAACTAACAACTAGTAAGGGTGTTACCTTTGGCCTGGCCAAACATTAAATACACAGTAGTATTTTGAAAGTTTTGCTTATATGGGAGGTGCCACGCTCTCTTGTCCAAATTCACCCAGTTTTTTCTCAGAGTTTGAACTTATAGTTCTTAGCATTTAAGTGAAATTTGGTTGGATTATCCCAAAAAATGTTTTCAGTATAGCGTTTTGAATTTTTTGCATATATGGAAGGTTCCACGCCCTCTTGTTCAAATTCTCCTGGTTTTTGTTCAGAGCTTGCGCTTACAATTCGTAGTATTTATGTGTATTATGGTTGCATTATCGTGAAAAAAACTCAAAAAGTTGCATTTTGAATATATTTTTTGTATGGGCGGTAAGCGTGTCCGTTAATAGATTTCGCTCATTTTCAATCCCCCGAGCTAACTTTGACGCCGAAGGCTGTGCACCAAATTTCATTGAAATATCTTGCTTAGTTTTCCCAAAAAGTATATTTCCACACACAGCCAGCCAGCCACCCAGCCAGACAGACGGACATAGCTATAACAACTCAGGAGGTGACGCTGATCAAGAATATATATTCTTTTCTATATCTGCCACGCCTCCTTCTCTGCGTTACAAACGGAAGGACAAAGTGAATATACCCTGGGTGTGGGGTATAAAAAGGAAGTACCTGGAGACCGATCCCTGCTCGGTCAACAATCTAATCTTATTATTTTAGTTGATGATATTATTCATAGCTACTTTTTGTGATGGAATTCGTACCTTTTCACCTCCAATGTTCATGCTTTCAAAATGATAAATTAACCGATGAGAATAATAATAAGAAAATATTTGGAAAGTGTGGAATGGTATAGAAAAATATCAAAAAATTAAATAAATGGGATATGGCAGGCATCCAAAATATTTCGTCTATTGTATTGGGGCTGAAATATCATATCTTCAAAAGATCTTACCTCGGAAAGTAAAAGACCTATTGGAAAAGTTTTGATAAGGAAGAGTGTGGCTATTCAACGCCATTAATAAAAAAGGTTTTCACCTTTTCTTGTAGACACGCAGTTAAGACTGAACACAGCGTTTTCTTCAACTTCAAGCAAAGATATTTCAAAACCCTGCAGGTATAATGACAGTTTTGCTGATGAAGACGGATTCAGCGTCAAAAAGTACATAAGACTGCATATTAAAAATAAGAAGTTCATTCTATTCTTTTTTTGTGCCTGAGTTACTACTATAACTAAAATTTTTATTTTGGTAAAAAGTGGTCGTGGCAATTGTTGAACGAATCCCACTTTTCGTTATGCTTAAGATACTCATGATCCAGATCCGCATACCAAATTTCATCAAAATACGTTGTAGCATTTGCGAGAAATAGCATACAAGTGGGAGGTTCGACGCGCACCAGCGATATATTGCCCATTTTCAGGTCGTAGGTGCCTAATAAAAAGGAGACTCCCTACAGTTAAATTTACGAAGATTGCTTTTGTATTTTTTTTTTGTAGCGTATTATATTTTTGTAGGCGGTGCCACGCCTTTCAGTGAGTTTTTCCAATAAAACGGCATATCGCATATTATTCCTTGTTTTTAAGGGTAACACCTCTTAAATTTTAATTAAAATTAATGGAGTCGTTTTCGAATAATATCGAATCAAAATTTTGAATGGTTAAAAAGTGGGCCTGGCACTTTCTCGGTATCACCCACTTTTGTTTATATAAAAGGCATTTGCCAGCAATAGCTGTGTACCAAATTCCATCAAAATATGTTGTACCATTTGCGTGAGATAACATTTAACGTGTTTTACTTGTATGGGAGATTCCACGCCCATAGGCGATATTTTCTCTACTTTCAGTTCGTAATGGTGCCTAATAGCAAGTAGACTACCTTACGTTAAATTCAGAAAGATTGCTTTAGTAGTTTTCTTTTTAAAGCGTATTATATTTCTGTGGGCGGTGCCACGCCCTTCATCGAGTTTTTCCAATATAACAGCATATCACATATTAACACTTGTTTTCAAGGGTACAATCTCTTAAATTTTCATTAAAATTGTTGGAGTCGTTTTCGAGTAATATTAAATCAAAATTTTCAACGGCTAAAAAGGGGGCGTGGTACTTCTTCGATACCGCCCACTTTTCGGTTATTATAAGGCATTAATAAGCAGTACCTACATACCAAATTTCATTAAAATATCTTGTAACATTTGCGAAAAATAGCATTTAACGTATTTGGCTTGTATGGGAGGTTCCACGCGCAATGGCAATATTTCGCCCACTTTCAGAACAGAGATGCCTTTTTGCAATTACGCACCTCACAGTTAATTTCAGAATGTTTGCTTTATTAGTTTTCTTTTTATACCGTTTTATATTTTTGTGGGCGGTGCCACGCCCTTCAACGAGTTTTCTCAATATAACGGCATATCACATATTGATCCTTGTTTGCAGAGGTAACATCTCCTAAATTTTCATCAAAATTGTTGGAGTCGTTTTCGAGTAATATTGAATCAAAATTTTCAAGGGCTGAAAAGTGGGCGTGGCACTTCTTCGATCCAGTTCACTTTTTGTCCGTTACGAGGTATTATTAACCCGTACCCGCTCACCAAATTTCATCCAAATACCTTGTATAATTTGCGAGTTATTACTAAATCAAATTTAAAATTTAAGGCTGTGCCACGCCCTCTGGTGAGCATTTACAAAGTTCAAACCTAGCTCATTCTTCATTGTAAGCTAATATCTAACACTAGTCCAAGTTTCATTAAAATCGCTGTAGCCGTTTTCGAGAAAAAATATTGGCACAGAAATAAGTACAAAGAAACAAACATACAATTTTATCTCGTATAAGAAGAGAAGATACAATTTGCATTTATTTTTTATCGTACGAGTATTTCAATGTATATGTACATTAGTGTGAGACAAATTCGACCAACCGTCTGCCGGAAACGTAATCTACAGAATATTTTTCCAATAAACCATAGGTCTAAGATCAATATCAAGCTCCCGCTTTAAACGAGAAGTTTTTTGTATCATGACTTTCATATATATCAATCATTGGTCTTATGAGCTTTCTGAATCCATTTTTATCATGAACGATTTTAAATATTCAGGTCGAGTTTTGAACAGCTTTTCCTGAAAATGGTCGAAAATTCTGAAAATATTTTGTTCAAATAAGACTTTTTGATCGAAAAATTAGAGCCAGCAATTTTTTTAATTGAAATCGCTTTATTTTGGTGTTTAAAAACCAAGTCAAAAATCTTCATCGAGATCACTGGCGCGTAAAAAGTTGTTCAGGCTCAAAGGTCACGAGGATATTTGCAAAAACAACTTTTAATGAGGAAGTGATATGGATAATGATTTTTGGCATTTGTTATAAAATACCAAATAAAGATTCCAGTCAAAAAATTGCTGTCTCTAAATTTATCATCTTTTTTCAAAAAGAAAAAAAAAAAACCTTCAAAATTCATAAGAACAGATTAATTTTTTTAAGATGATGCAATAGTGTTTTCTAAAGAAGGTATCTTTTTAATATAAAAATGTTATAGAACAATCTTAACGTTAAAAATCGGGGGCTTGATATTCATTTTTGACCAATGTTTGACTGGCCAAATTTGCTTAGAATTTTCCGTAGATTACTTTTCCGTTAAACGCTTGGTCATATCTTTTCCATCCGAACAATTTGGCTCACACTAATGATTTGAGATCATTAGAGCAAATTATCACTGAACACTGTTACCGATACCTCTTTTTCATTTCAAATTTGTGTTTGTATGCAATATTTATATTCACGTTGGCAACATTATTTCGATTTTGCTAGTTTATTTTTATTTAATTTTTTGGTGGAAACCGCTTTACAAAATAGTTTTGCGAAATACAGAACACTTTCTCAAATACGAAGCTGAGAATTAATTAATTTCGGACCGATGAGCATGCATTTTTGAACCACGTTTTTCAACCTTCAAAAATATATCGAGACCTCTTCCCGTCATCTCTCAGAGCTAGGGTGGCGGCAATCTTCATGTCGATAGTTTAACTTTACAATTCTGCCGGTTACGCGACGAATTTTAAACATTCGTCCAAAACGCACCGCTCTAGTGAATAGTTGCGTACCTTTCGTAACGTAAAAACTCAGCTTTGTCATGACGAGTTTCGAGAACGTGAAAGAACGTACATTGTTTGATATCACGAATTCCATGAACGTGTAACTAAACTTATTCGCTGCTACGATTAAAATATGTTAAATGTTCAAATGAAAGAGTTTAAAAAATATGAGTAAGTTCCGAAATTTAATGAGTTAATTCAAACTTGACCACTCGTGCCATCGTATGAAAATCGCTTGATCTCACGTTCCAAAGCAAAATTTAAGTATTGAAAATGAAAACCGCACACACAAGTAACGGTATATGCGAAATTTTGAAAAATTGCGTGTGGCCACCAGTAACAAAAGAAAACGTTGTAGTCTGAGACTCTTGTGAACTGGGTCCAAACCCAACGATAAACGTCGTTGATTGTTTCCTCAGTTTTAAAACATTATTTTTTAATTAATAAATTTAATATTCTGGGTCCAAACCCGACGATAAACGTCTTTGTTTGTTTCCTTTGAATTTTATTATTAATTTTTTATTTATTTTTTTTTTCATTGAACTTTAATTATTTTTGCTTCCATATATTCTCTTCAAAAAAATTTTATTAATTTTTTTAATTAATTTTTAAAAATTTTATTTGATACTAGCCTTCTTTGCCCGCTTCGCTAGGCATGTTTGTTTAGTTTTTTGATTCCCAATAGCTTAGAAGGTATACAGGGATAAAATTTTGATTTACGCCACTGCCACGTCACCAATAAAAATTTAGATATTTTGAGAAAGTTAAAAACCATCTTAAAAATTGGCAATGGCATAGCTGAAGTGTCCCAGGATCCATCAATTAAAGCTTGTTGATAGTTTGTCTTGGATGTTTTTCCTGTAGTACATCTAGATATTCTTCGTTTTGACTATGAAGCCTTCGGGTGACCTTCGGGAAGCATCGGGTATTCCAAAAAACCATCAGTTAAAGTTTGTTGATAGTTCACCATAGATTTTTTTCCCTCTCGTATACCTAGATATTCTTCGTTTTGACTATGAAGCCCACGGGTGACCTTCGGCAAACTTCGGGTGTTCCAAAAAACCATCAGTTAAAACTTGTTGAACGCTTGCCATAGATATTTTTCCTCTCGTGTACCTAGATATTCTTCGTTTTGACTTTTAAGCCTTCGGGTGGTCTTCGGAAACCTTCGTGTATAGCATAAAAACATTCCCATACCTAATATATACTCATTTCCAAATTTTCAGCTCAATTGGACGAATGGTTTCTGAGTGATAATGCTTCAGACACACAGACACACAGTCATTTTTATATATATAGATGAATTGTGTGACAACAAAATTGAGAATGAATAAAAATTTTAAAATATTCTATAATAGCCCAGGAAAATAAGACGAAAAAAGAGCTTCTGTGCGAAAAAATTCCCAGTGGAAATTTTTCACCGGAATTGTCTTTATTTATGCATGATACACAAACTGTGAAAAGTCCATTGCAAATTCGTGTGCGCATAAAAAGTTATTAAGGCTCAAAGGTCGCTAAAATCAGTTTTTTGCAAATATCTCGCTAATGCTAACTTTTACAGAAAAATGTTGGTCTTTGTAGCACAGGAAATTTCCTACAAAAGTACGTTAAAAGTATTTGCGTACGACTTCTAGTTTAGGAGATCACCCAATTTAAAAAGTTGTTAACAGTTATGATATGAAATACTACCTATTAGTTCATATTCAAATATCTTACTTTTTAAATTGCAATAACTCTTCAATGAGAAGTTGTACAAACAAAATTAAAATGCCGTTTGAAAGATAATTTAATTTTCTGTATACCGTTCAAAAATTTCTTTCCGAACGGCTCATGACCTTAAAAATATTCTTGAATAACCGTTAAGGCTTCGAAATTACTGGTTTTTTAAGGATATCTGCGAATTGGTAAGTACTACGATAAAAAGTAACGGGACCAAATTTGTAGAGAAATACAAGATCTACAAAAAATAAGCAATATGTGTTCACTTAGAATTAACCGTATAGAAGATATTCAATAGAAACCAGTTTTTTGGCATTTTAAGGGTTTTTTTAGAATATCTTCTAAACGGTTACTTCTATGTGTACACATATCGCTTGTTTTTTGTAGACCTTGTAATTCTCTACAAATTTGGTCCCATTACTTTTTATCGTAGTACTTACCAATTCGCAGATATCCTTAAAAAACCAGTAATTTCGAAGCCTTAACGGTTATTCAAGAATATTTTTAAGGTCATGAGCCGTTCGAAAAAAAAAATTTTGTACGGTATATAGAAAATTAAATTATCTTTCAAACGGCATTTTAATTTTGTTTATACAACTTCTCATTGAAGAGTTATTGCAATTTAAAAAGTAAGATATTTTAATATGAACTAATAGGTAGTATTTCATATCATAACTGTTAACAACTTTTTAAATTGGGTGATCTCCTAAACTAGAAGTTGTACGCAAATACTTTTAACGTACTTTTGTAGGAAATTTCCTGTGCTACAAAATTGGAGACCAACATTTTTCTGTAAAAGTTAGCATTAGCGAGATATTTGTAAAAAACTGATTTTAGCGACCTTTGAGCCTTAATGACTTTTTAAGCGCACACGAATTTGCAATGGACTTTTCACAGTTTGTGTATCATGCATAAATAAAGACAATTCCGGTGAAAAATTTCCACTGGGAATTTTTTCGCAGAAAATGTCTTATTTTCCTGGGCTATAAATATAATGTTTGTAGAATACTTTTAGGATTCAAAAGTGAAATAAACAAAGTATAAAGTATAAACAAAGTACAAACAAGTGTGGGAATGATAGTGAAAATATTAACATTAGTCATAAAATAATAAAAGCTCGCTACAATCTCTCCTTTACCTTCGAAGTCGTATGGCAGCATTAATTTTTTTTAGCGGGATAGCTAACAAATATTCCGGAGAAAAATTCAGAAAAATTGTATGTGGGTCGTGGCGACAGAATGGGTTAAAAAGTCAAAATGAAACCTAAAACAGGGGAATATTGATTCAGTATGTACCACAGAAATATTTGTTATTAAATTTCGCAACTAGTTGCTGATCACTAAAAAGTCGAAATTTTATCCCGAAACCCAAAAAATCGTTAAAATCGATTAGGGCAATCAATATTTTCCAAATTTCACCCCACTGTAAAACGCTAAAATTACATTTTGGATAAAACTCGTCACAAGATCATAACGAAATCTTACAAGGATAATTTTTCTAGAACATATTAACCCATTATATCTTGTTTTAAGGATCTTTTTGATCCATTTTCCAAAAACTGGGCTAACATCGGTTAAAAAATTCTGCAAAAATGTTCTACGAAAAATTTTACTAGGAGTTACCAAATACGAAAAATTCTTAAAACTTAAGGAAAGCGCGGCAGGGATGTAATAAATATCGAATGTGTAAGGATTTCTTGGGTTTCGGTATAAAATTTCGACTTTTTAGTGTTCAGCAACTAGTAGTGAAATTTTATAACAAATATTTCTGTGGTACATACTGACTCAATATTCCCCTGTTTTAGGTGTCATTTTTGCACCTTTTTAAGAAAAGGGTAAAAATTACCCACATGTGGGGGTTGTAGATGGTTGCTACAAAAATATTCCTCGTAATATCGTGCATAAGTTCACTGAACACATGAGGTAAGGATCATATAGTTAACTTCATCGTCTTAGCACAAGAATGCGTTATTTCTGTTTTTTCATGTATAGATGGATTAAAAAACTTTAAAAATAGACAAAAAAAATCTGACGTGCTGGAAAAAAACGACGAGACACGGGTATTTTTTTTAATGTCCACTTTAAGAATTTTTTGGATTTTCCCATGTGTTTTACAAAAAGTTTGAAATTGTCGGACAGTGTTATATGTCGGAGCTTGCTCCTAAAAATTATTTTATTTATTTATTTCATCTACTGGGCTTAAACCCTTACAGATTACAAAAACAATACTAAAAACTTTATTAGCAGATTAATTTAAAGCTTGAGAGTACATAATAATGTCCTTAAGGCATTTAATTAACAAATTTCTATCTGTACTAAAATCTAATTGATTTACAAATGTATTAGCGAGAAACTTTGTCCTTTATACTTTCAGATAAGGATATCTCAAAGTCCAGACTTGAGAGAGCAATAATGCAACTGAATTCGGATTCAACATAAAAAAAAACCCTAAAAGGTTGCTCTTCTTGTTTTAAGCGAAAAATCAGAGAAAAAAAAAGGGAAAAAATGGGTAAAAATTCAATATCTCGTTATGCGACAAACTTTCTCCATACTTAGTTTTTGATCGATTTATAAAAACTTGTAACCATTTGTCAACGCGGTCCCTTCCCTTGGCTAAATATTACAATCGCCCGACAATAAGTCGTGTGTTTGAACCAGGTCTTATAGGATAAAAATGTGCTCTCAGTTGCTCAAAATTGTAACAACACGTATTCACATAGAAGTGTCAGAAAATTTGCATTTTTTGCAAATTGGCGCAGCTTCAGCTTGAGCATTCACTAAAATTTATTTTTTTAATTTATTTCTTAATTTTCACAACACAAAACGTTGCAAAAATCTTTTGTTGTTGGCGTTGTGCACTGTTACCTTGTTACTCTGTTACCCAGTACATTATTCCAGATCCTTATCTGAGCATTGATTTTTCAGTAGGTACGGTTAAAAAAAAATTTTTCTATGAAAAAAAAGTATGAAGAAATAAGATCTTCTGCCCCCCTCCCCTCCTAGCATAGATCCTTGCTTTTGAGCTATTGATTTTGTCCTCAGGTTAACTTTTTTAGAGAATATATGTGGGGCTTTTCCACTACAGATTCCTAATTTTTTTTGAAATATAATTTTTGACCTCTATTTTGCGAAAATTTCGCACATAGAGGCAATCAAGTATGCATTTTCAGAAGATCTCACATAAAAACACTAATATCAATATCGCGAAATTATTAAGTGTACTTGCTTGTCCCTTTAAATTATTTCTGTTTTTTCTGTTTAATTTACAGCAACAAACTGCAAAAAATAACAAATAAAAAGGAAATAAAAAAAAGAACCCAGTATAATGGGGGAAGAACGCCGCATTTGAATTCAATGCCTCCTTAGAAAAAAATCTTTTCCGTGGTGCCCCCGTCCAAGAAATCATCCCGGCCGGCAGGCAGGCATCCATTTATCGTTGTTGTTAAGAGGAAATCGTAGTCGTGCAAATGAACGCGGGGGTTGGCGGGTGAACGCACGCAGCGGACATGAAAGAAGCTTCATTAAAAAACGCGCCATTTTTTATTTCGTTTTTTTATGCCCTACACCCAGGGTATATTCACTTAGTCCTTCCGTTTGTAACGCAGAAAAGGAGGCGTGGCAGATATAGAAAAGTATATATATTCTTGATCAGCGTCACCTCCTGAGTCGATATAGCCATGTCCGGCTGGCTGGCTGGCTGTGTGTGGAAATACACTTTTTGGGAAAACTAAGCAAGATAATTCAATGAAATTTGGTACACTGCCTCCTTCGTCAAAGTTAGCTTGTGGGATTGAAAATGAGCGAAATCGGTCTACGGACACGCCTACCGCTCATAAAAAAAAATATTAAAAATGCAACTTTAGGAGTATTTTTCACGAAAAAACTGGGCGGATTCGGACAAGAGGGCGTGGCACCTCCCATATAAGCATAAGTTATAAAATGCTATACTGAGAGTTTTTTGAGATAATCCAACAAAATTTCACTCATATACTAAGGACTATAAATGCATGCTCTGAGCTAAAACAAGACAAACTCGGACAAGAGGGCGTGGCTCCTCCGATCTAAGCAAAAGCTTCAAAACGCTATGCTGAAAACGTTTTTTTGAGATAATCCAACCAAATTTCACTCAGACACTAAGAACTATAAATGCAAGCTCTGAGCAAAAACTGAGCGAACTCGGACAAGAGGGCGTGGCAACTCCCATACGAGTATAAGCAAAAGCTTCAAAATGCTAAACTGCATGCGTTTTTTGAGATAATCGAACTTAATTTTACTCAGACACCAAGAACTATAAATGCAAGCTTTAAGCAAAAACTGGAAGAAATCGGACAAGAGGGCGTGGCACCTCCCATGTAAGCAAAAGTTATAAAATGCTATGCTGAAAGAGTTTTTTGAGTTAATCCAGCAAATTTTCACTCAAATACTAAGGACTATAAATGCACGATCTGAACTAAAACAAGACGAACTCGGACAAGAGGGCGTGGCTCCTCCGATTTAAGCAAAAGCTTCAAAACGCTATGCTGAAAACGTTTTTTTGAGATAATCCAACCAAATTTCACTCAGACACTAAGAACTATAAATGCAATCTCTGAGCAAAAACTGAGTGAACTCGGACAAGAGGGCGTGGCACCATATAGGCAAAATTTTAAAAACACTGCAGTGTAGGGTATTTGATGTTTGGCCAGGCCGAAGGTTACACCCTTACTAGTTTTTTTTTTCGTTTTTCCGCCTTATCTGAACTTCATCTCGCTTTCTCTAACTGCTGCCCGGCTACTGCTGCTGCTGCCACTCAACAACATGAGCGGGCATTCTTGTCTTGCTCGCGTACGTTCGTCCGCGGCCCAGTGAAGCGTGTGCTTCGTCGATGACACCCACGAAGTGCGTAAAAATTTCAAATGCTCATAAAAACAGCAAAAATAATAAAGAAGAATAACAACAACAAGCACTACAAGAAAAAGTTGTTCTACTTAAAAATAAGAAAAGAAGAAGCCGAAGAAAACAATGACGAGAAAAAACGGCAACAGCAGGAGTCAGTATCACAACAGCAACAACATTAATTCAGCGCGTACTTTTTTTTCGCGTTGTAAAATTATTTTTGTTGTTGCCCAACGATGCTGGCAGCAATCATGGCTGAAACTCTACAGCTTCTGACATAACTTTGTGCGGAATTATTGACCGCTCAGATTTCAAGCTGTCGAAATTCAAGGCTATTTAAGGTCAGAAGTCATTAGAATATGTTCTTGATATATTAGGTATCTAGACATCCTGATGGAAAGGCAATGTTACATATTGGAGTTTCATCAATTTTTTGTTGAATTTTTGAGCTGAGGCCGTTAAAATCTCAGAGTTACAAAATTTCTATAGAAGTAACTGTTAGCAAGATATTTTAAGAAAAAAAAAAAAAACTTATGAACGGTCAGGACTCAAGTTCGTTGTTCCCGAAATTTTTTGTCGCAAGCAATATCTTGTAGCATGAGTTTTTTGTCGCATACGACTTTTTGTCTCATAATATTTTTGAATATTTTAGAATTTTTTTGTGAACTTTAGTCATTATTTGCAACAATCGAAAATTCCATGGATTTTTCAACTTAGAAAATTATGACAATTGGGATAAGAGAAAAAACTACTAAACACGGCTATGGTGACATACTTAAGTTTCGGTTGCCGCCACGTAACCATCATCAGACCAATTTATGTTTTATTAAATTTATCTTCTCTTTTTATACTGGGCAAAGAGTTAGGAAGAGCAATTTTAAGGAAACTCTTGCGAGTATCTCTCAAATTGCATATTTCAATAATGCTTTGTTACGGTACTATTTGAACCACCTTATTTTTTTAGTAACCATTACTTACGGATCTAGCTGGCTGCCACCTTGCTGTTACTTGTGAGCTGTTTTTATACGAAACTTATAATTTTTTTTCTCGCTCTTCTGTTTTAATGTTTATATTTTTGATTGTTTTATATAAAATAATAATTATTGCAATTTATAAGGGCATTACAGCTCAGTAAATAGAACTAAATAAATAAATAAAATTGTATGTAAGCGGCTACAGCGATTTTAATGAAACTTCGGATAATGTTCGATATTAGCATACAATGAAGAACGAACTTTGTAAATACTCACCAGGGGGCATGGCACTGCCATAAATTTTAAGATTTATTAAGCCATAACTCGCAAACCATACAAGATATTTGGATGAAATTTGGTGGGCGGGTACTGCCTTATAATACCATGTAACAAACGAAAATTGGGCGGGATCGAATAAGTGCCACGCCCACTTTTTAACGCTTGAACATTTTGATTCAATATTACTCGAAAACGACTCCCACAATTTCGATGAAAATTTAGGAGATGTTACCTCTGCAAACAAGAATTAATATGTAATATGAAATAAAAAAAAAAATATGCCGTTATATTGGGAAAACTCGTTGAAGGGCGCGGCACCGCCCACAAAATATAAAACGGTATAAAAAGAAAACTAATAAAGCAAACATTCTGAAATTAAGTGTGAGGAGCCTATTTGCTATAGAGCATCTCTGATTTGAAGGTGGGCGAAATATCACCGTTGCGCGTGGAACCTCTCATACAAGCAAAATATGTTAGATGCTATTTCTCGCAAATGTTACGAGGTATTTTAATGAAATTTGGTAAGTAGATATTGCTTATCAATGCCTTCTAATAAACGAATAGTGGGCGGTATCGAAGAAGTGCGACGCCCTCTTTTTTTCCATTGAAAACTTTGATACAATAATACTCGAAAACGACTCCAATAATTTTAATGAAAATTTAAGGGATTGTACCCCTGAAAACAAGTATTAATATGTGATATGCCGTAGTATGAGGAAAACTCGTGAAGGGCGTGGCACCGCCTACAAAAATATAATACGCTATTTTAGGGCATTCTATTTCACCAAAAAAAAAGTGGAGTTTTTAATATTTTTCTATACCATTCGATACTTTCCGAGTTTTTTCTTATTATTATTCTCATCGCTTAGCTTATCATTTTAAAAGCATGAAAATTAGAGGCGAAAAGATACAAATCTCATTACAAAAAATAGATATGAATAAAAACATCGACTAAAATAATGAGATCAAATTGTTGACCGAGAATGGATCGGTCTCCAGGTACTTTTAAATTAAATGAAATCACAATTGAAGAATTTAACTTTTTATCTGAGGTCGTTTTTGTACCAAAAATTTTTAGCTTATTTGCCTATATGCATGTAGTGTTGTTTCATTCTCTATTCTCCTTTGTCTTTATTCCTGTCGATTTGAATTTTTTTTTTTTTTTATTCTTGCAAATAGTGACTAAAGTTCATAAAATTTTACTTTCACACCTTTCTCACATACTCCCAACCAATATTTTGAATGTTTTTATCTTTTTTAAATCTTTCAAAAACTTGTTGGCCTTGCAAAAATTTTTCATTCCATTGAGCGTTTTTTATTTTATTATATGCACTATGATCATCTAGTGGTCAAAATTCGACCACAAATGTATTAAATAATTTTGGTGCTTGTTGGACACTTTTAGTACTTTTTTTTTTTGCTATTTGGTACGAAATAGAAAAGCTCATTTATCATCCCTGATATAATTCAAGCGATATGTAGTATAAACAAATCAAAAAACAAGATGTTAAACTTTTTGTCTTTCTCTTTGTGCTTTATCCTTTTTTCAGCTCTATGGTACCGTGTATTTTGTTGCTTATAGTCAGAATATTAACATAATTTTTACTTTGTGCACAGTTACACACAAATACCTTTCTAATGGTGTAAAATTTATAGTCGTACTCCATTTCTGACATAGTAAAAAAAGATGGACAAGTTTTTGTCTTGCGTATTAATTTATAAATTACTTCTAAAACTCTTCAAATACTAAGAGGAACTTCAGTATACTTACATATGTCTCTAGAGTATTATGCGCTGTTTGGTATTAAATGTTATCTCAGGTGCATTATGCCAAAGGTGTGACCACTCACTCTTTATTTAACTAGAATAGCCCAGTGGTCAAAATTCGATCACAAATGTATTAAATAATTTTGGTACTTTTTGAACACTCAGAACTTTTTTTGCTATTTGGTACAAAATAGAAAAGCTTATTTATCATATCTGGTACAATGACAAATGTGAAACGAAAAGAAAACAAAAAACATGAAGTCAGTGTTAGTCAGCTTTTTGTCTTTCTCTTTGTGCTGTATCCTCTTTTCAGCTCTGTGTGACCGTATTTTGTCGTTGTAAATATTGAAAAATTTGCATTTAATTTTACCTGCCTTAATGGCAAAATATTAAAATAATTTTAACTTTGTGCACATTTATACGGGAGGTGCCGCGACCTCTTGTCCGAATTCACAAAGCTTTTTCTTAGATCTTGCACTTACTGAGTAAAATTTGGTTAGATTATCTCACAAAACGCTTCCAGCAATGCATTTTGGATCTTTTGCTGATATGGGAGGTGCCCTCTTTTCCGAGTTCACCTATGTAGTTTTTGATCAGAGCTTGCATTGACTATTCTTAGTGCCTGAGTGAAATTAAGTTGGAGTATCTCAAAAAACGTTTTAAGTAAAGCATTTTAAAACTTTTGCTTATATGGGAGGTGCCACGTCCAGCGGACGGACATGGCTACATCGATTCAGGAGGTGACGTTGATCAAGAATATATATTCTTGTCCACGCCTCCATCTCCGCGTTACAAACAGAAGGACAAAGTGAATATACCTTGGATGTAGTGTATAAAAAAGATGGATTATAGTTTTATATGAACCTTCGGCTTGGGCCGAAAAGAAAAGTTAGTAAATTGGCATCCCTGGATATTGCTATACAACACCGCAACGCTTTGTGCAGAGCAATCAAAAACTTTTCATTTTTTGGCCATTTTCTAGTCACACACAGGGCAACAAAAGCAAAAATAATAAAATACTTTTTGAATTTAAATAAATAGGGTGTTTGCAAATGTAGAAGCAGAATGAGAGGTGGGGGGTTGGAAATTTTTATGCTGTAGATGGGCATGTTTTTATTAACTACAAAGTGACAGTTTGTTTTTCTCAAGACACAAAATGAATTCACGCTGTTTTTTTATTTATTAATGAAAATCGGTTATGTTTTATGAGTAGGTAAACAAACATAGATACATATAGATATATACATACATATATACACCTAAATATTACACTGGTCATCCAAAAACTTAAGCTAAATAAAACAACAAGCCGAAGCATTAAATATGAGTTTTTTTGAAACTTGAATAAGTGAATAAACGAACAAAAAAAGGTTATACACAATCAGTCTGTTCGTTTACTCCAAGATTTTACAAGTTTTTACCCGAAAAGCTTTCGTTTACACATAAAACGTACATAAACGAGAGCTTTCAGGGTAAAAACTTTAAGTAAACGAATACTCATGCCATGTGACATAATAAATGGTTATTTGACAAATATAATTTTTTCAAATTAAAGCCATTTATTTTACAATATCAAGTAAACTCTCCGTGAAAACAGAGACCAATTTTATTAATTTCTAACAAAATTTCAGTTAATTTTAACTATGACATAACTTTTATGGACTTGATCTACTTTCAAAAAAACCCGTTCAAATGGTAATCGCACCTTAATGGTGCTTACGGTTTGCCAATTGTATTGATAAAAAAAAAAACAGTTTTTGAAAAAAAGGGTCAAAAAGACTCTAAAAAACAGGATATAATGGTTAAACTGTTGTAGAAAATTGTGCCTTGTGTGATTTCGTGATATGCCTTCATCGGAAATGTAGTTTTAGAGTTTTACAGTATGATAAAAATTCGAAAATACGATTTTGTGGGTCTTTTAGCTAAGAAACAAAAAAAGAGGTGCTTAAAACTTAAGAATAATGCGTAAAAAATTTAATAAATAAAAATATCTCCGCTTAATCCTTGAATGTGAAGTCTGAAAACTGAGGTTTGACTATTTCGAGGCGATAACAGGCGGGTTGGGCTTCTCAAAAACTAATTTGCATCGCATTCTACCCAAAGTTCAATTCAGACACTCAAATTAAAGCCACAAGAGCACGTACAATGCGATCAAAATTATTCTGAGTGAAGATTAACAAAACTCGAAATTTCTACAGGAATACGTCGTAAATAATTTTCGAAATTGGCTAGGATTTGCTTTGATATTAGCAAACTGTAGTATTTAATAGTGATACAAAATTGGTTGCTAACTTAATTTTGAATAAACTATGCGGCACAAATGACATCAAAACGAGGAATAGTTTGATGCGATATTTGCCATATTTTTTCGAAAATAATTCGCATGGGAAAGAGTGAAAATATCATATTTAACTAGCGAAAACTAACGTGACACTCATGACATTTCTTTTCTGCAGCTGCAGTGACTGGGCAACATTGACTGATTTTTGTTGTTTTTTTTTTTAAACCCAAAATCGATGCTACGGATATGGATGACCCTTATTGTGCGAAGTGTAACAATGGTTCGCGAAACAGTTCCTAGACTTGTGACGCTTGGCCGCCGTACAACTTGTCATATATCAGGCATATATTTATTGTACACCACTTGATTTCTTCGTACTACAAAAGTCAAAAAGCCACAAAAAAAACTGTGTATAATGGGCTACGGTGTGCAAGATTGCATAATGACCTTGGGACAAGTTTTTTCAAAATGTAGTCTTAGAATTTTACAACAGGGTGATATTTCGAAAATTCTTTTTTTGTAGACATTTTAGCTTAAAAACAATATATGGTTAATTTTAAGTTAAAGATATTATTTTTTATATATAAGTAGTACCTTGATTAATTTTTTATATATACCTTGATTCTAAAGAATACCTTTGATTTAAAGAGCCTTAAAGTGCTTGATGATGATTTCTTCAAAATTTCATTTTAGGTGATAAAAAACAACAATCTACCACCAACTCTCACCTAATGCATATAAGTAGAGTCGTCGCCACACTAAGTTCCTTACCTTCCAAGTTTTTTCACTCGATAATTTTGTCATCATCATTTATTTCGCATACAAATCGAGATGTCCTTCGTTCTTCGAATGGAAGACAAAAAAAGTATAAAATTAAGATGAAGCAGCAGCAAAGAAAAAGCGTACGTCATTTAAATATTATCGCTCGGAACCCATCAAAATGCTATAGCTGGAGCTGGATGCTGCTTCTTTTACTGATTTTGTTATTTTTTATATACATACCAACCTAACCTCCCCAACAACGCGTTTTCTTTTTGATCCCTCCACTTTTTTTCTTTTGCAATTCAAAGGCAGCCAGCAATCAAATAAATTGCTATATTGTTGTTGTTTTTGCTGCTGCTGCTATTGCCGTTGCTGTTGCCAGCAATGGACTTTAATTGTGTCGATTTCGATTGTCGAGCAGCTTAAGTGGGCGATGGATAGTCCCTTGGATGTAAGCGGGGATACAAGCAAAAGAGGGGCTTTCACAACACAATTTCACCCTGGAATCATGACAGGCGGCCGTTCGTTCTTTGAGGTGGTGCTGCTGCCTGTTGTTGTCTTTTGAGTACAGTTGATTTCTGCAATTTAATTTTTTCTTCTTCTTCTTCTTTTGTTGCTTTGATAAGTATTTTTATTTTTTTTTTTTGTTGTCGTTTTTGTATAAATTTATTTTTTCTTATGTCTATAAAAAAAGAAGCAGCACCAATACTTCCTGAAAGCAATGGTGTTGCCCTGGCATAAAAGGAAAATAATGGGTTGGGAAACAACGGTTACAGCAATGAAAGCGCTGACAGCCAAGGGTGGCAAACTTAATGCATAAGAGTGAATGATGTCCAATAGACTAAGTGCTAGCAACGTCGAAACCTACATAATTTTTTTACTCTGAATATTTCAAATGCTCTTTCTTCAAAAAATCCTCTCTGCACCCAACTTTTAGACCTTAGGTGCAATAATTTTTTTCCAGCCCATGGGACCATCGGTACCCATGGCTTGTGCAGGTGGGTAAATCGTGTGCATGCTAGCTTTAGCCAGGTATAAGCACACTATTCCGCACTACCCGAAATTCACAAAAAGAATTTCATGCACAAAACTAAAATAAAACCAATAATGTCATCTACTTATACCTAGGGTAAACACGGGAGATATGGCACCCTTTTCGTTAAACTGAGTTAAAGCTTATATAAGTGCGATTTTAGCGTTCGGTGCAGTCGCATGTTTCTGTAAAGTTGTTTTTTCTAAAAAAATGATCAGTGATAATTTTTTTGTAGTGAGTGTATTTCATTATTTCACTTTAAAGACATCGCGTTTTTAAATAAGTAACTGGTTAATTATATAAAGTCAGTGAATACTATTTATTATTTATGAGCACAAATTAGTTCATTAACCACAAAAGTTTTTGATAAAAAAAACCATTTATTTCCCCAACACGTGCTGCGGGTAATATGGACCACCATAGATAAAAGCCTCAAAAACAAATGTATTTATCATAAATTTCAGATGGGGAATCTAGCTGCAGTTTTCAAGATGAGTCTAATGGTCATTATTTGCAATTCGTTAACTACAAAGGAAAAAACGATGAAAAATGCATATAATGTAATACCCTTTACTCAGAAGATCGCCATGGCGAATTTTGGGTTGAATTTGTAATCTGACGTTCTTGGAGTCATGAAAAATGTGATGTGGAAGTGACATTTGTATGTGCAACTTCTGTACCAAATAAACATGTGGGGCAATATGGACTATATAGTCATATAACACTACACTTTTTTTGATCTTCATTTTGAGTATTTTCAGTTTTTTAATATTTTTTCTTTATCCTGATGAGATATTTATCTAAAAGTGAATCAGAATAAAGGTTAATTGTTTCCTTTAATGAGTGACATAAAATTAATTGTTTCGTATTATGTTTTTTGAGTTTTATTTAAGAAAGAAAGATTGGTGGTCCATATTTCCCTCCCTTACCCTACTTTACTGTATGAAAAGGCATTAAAAACATAAAAAAAAATATAATCACACTAAAGTCATTGTTAGTCGTTTCGACGAACACGATGACAAATAAAGCCCACTAACACACTTTACAGAGTCAAAACGCATATGCACTTGACAAAAGCATGAAAAAAAAAATAACTAAAAAATTACAGTGAGAGAAAAGTAGGAGATGTTCGTCGATTCAACGAAGCATAACCATCCAGGGTTAAAAAAACCAATCGTATTGAAAAAATGTTGTTCAATTCAACTGCCAATACCCGAAATTCAATGAGCAAGACCAAAACCAATTCTCAATGTACAAGACCAAGATTGCTTCGTTATGGTATTGATGATGAATTCTTTCATTTTGCTTGTCACTAATTAATGTGGTCATTGGGGATAATACTTAGTCTTCCCATACACTTCACCCAGGGTAATTAGCGAAAACGGACACGTCTACCGCCCATACAAACAATATATTCAAAACGCATTTTTATGAGCATTATTCACGATTACGCAACCAAAATTGATATAAATAATAGGAAAAGTGACTGCAAGCTCTAGTCAAAAACTAGGTTAATTCGGATAAGAGGGCGTGGCACCTTCCATATAAGCAAGTTAAAAAATGCTGTACTGAAAACATTTTTTAAGATAATCCATCCAAATTTCACTTAGACACTAAGTAAAGTGAATACAAGATCTGAACAAAAACTAGGTAAACTTGGACGAGGGGGCGTGGCACCTCCCATATAAGTAAAGCTTTCAAAACGCTATACTGAAAGCGCTTTTTGAGAGAATTCAACCAAATTTCAATTAGGCACTATAGACAGATAATGAAAGCTCTGAAAAAAACTAGGCAAACTCGGACGATGGGGTGTGGCGCCTACCATAAAAGCAAAAATTTCACAATGCTATACTGAAAGTAATTTTTGAGATAATTCAACAAAATTTTACTCAGATACTAAAGACAGTAAATGCAAGCTCTGAGCAAAACCTTGTTTGATTCGGACAAGAAGGGGTGGCACCTCCCATACGTTCAAAGTTTTCAAAATGCTATAAAGAAAGCGTTACTTGAGGTTATGCAACCAAATTTCGCATTAGTGCTTGAAATAGTTAGCGCACGGTCTGAGCAAAAACTATGTGGATTCAGAAAAGAAGACATGGCACCTACCCTACAAGCAAAATTTTTAAAATGCTGCAGTGTAGGGTATATAGCTTTTGGCCAGGCCAAAGGCATCACCCTTACCAAAGAGTGATTTTAGGTGAAAATCCTTTAAATTAAAGTTTTGTAACCAGCAGCTCCTGTCTCCGGATTGTGCAAAGTTTAGAATGTATTCAGTAGCCTTATGTTTAGTCAGTTCCATAAATAACCTGTTCTGTTTTTATGAAAATCAAAATTTTACAAGAGCATACCGTTGTTGAGGAATTTAAAACAAAAATTATTTAAAGTTTTCTTTCGAAAAAAGGACGCTCCAACACTTTCCATTGTGCAAAGGGTGGGTTTCGTTTTTCAATTTAAACTTTTTCTTAAGCTTTTTATTTATTCTCGTATTTTTTTATTCCTTGCATAAATTAAACAAAATACAACTTTTTGAGTAGAAAAGAGTGAAAAATTTTAATTGCTGCCATGAAGAAACAGCAACCCTTTAAAAAAAGGAAAATTCAAAAAAGCGCGTCCACACCAAAGAACCATCAACCAACCCCTCCCACTCTAATGCCGTTCGTTCTTAAGCCCATACCTCTAACGTCACCAAACGCTCTCACAATAATGCCCGCGGCTTTTGTTGATGATGGAAAACGCGCGCAAAAAGAAATAAATATGGCGGACGCGGCCAAAAACGCAGCAATAGAAGCAGCATAGAAAAAAATTGAGTACAAAATAACGAAAAAAAAACAAAAAAGGCGGAAGAATAAGAAACAAAAAACAAAAAAAAGCACGCGCTTAAAACGCGTTCAATTGATGTGCGAAGGAGGGTGGACAGTAGCGCGCTGCATAGAAAGCAAAGCGAAGCGTTGGTTGTTATCAATTTGTATTGGTGTTGGTGAGTTATGATGGCGGCAACGACGGCGGCCTTTGTGTCATGCTGGGGTGGTGGTGTTGATGGACGCAAGATATACAAATTTTTGAAATTATTAAAAATGGAAACAACGCAAATAAGTAGGCATTAAAAAGAAGCCCAAAAATGTTCACTTCCTACCAAAGGATCGGGGGGTGGCAGGCGGTGGAAGAAGGTGAAATGATTTTCTTTTTCCTTATAGGTGGTCGGTCGTCTGTCCTAGCAAAAAAGTACAGCCTCAAAGCTTACGCACATTTGCTAAGTGGGGCAGAATTTTTCTTACTTGTTTTGTTGTTCATAAAATTTGTTGTCTTAAAATTTTCTAAATTAAAGACTTTATATAACGTGAAATTAAGACCATAAATTAAACCTTTAAGATAGGCCTATTCCATTTTCGGCCACTGTTCGATTAATCGTACTGTATTATACAGAACAGTTCTGTATTTGAGGCCTCTGTTCTGTATCTTCTCTTCTTATACGAGCTATTGTAAAATTGTATGTTTTTGTTTGTACTTATTTCTGTGCCAATATTTTTTCTCGAAAACGGCTACAGCGATTTTAATGAAACTTGGAATAGCTAGGTATCAATGTGTGATATGCCGTTATATTAGAAAAACTCGTTGGAGGGCGTGGCACCGCCCACAAAAATATAATACGCTATAAAAAGAAAACTACTAAAGCAATCTTTTTTTTATTAGGCACAAACGACCTAAAAGTGTGCAAAATATCGCCGGTGTGCGTTGAACCTCCCATACAAGTAAAACAAATTATATGATATTTCTCGCAAATGGTACAACATATTTCGATGAAATTCGGTATGCGGATCTGGATCATGAGTATATCTTGAAGACATTGTGAATACATACTCGCATGTTCTCAATTCCGATTTTCATCAGAGTAGAAATGGAATCAATCTTAAGGAGTTCTGCGTTTCGAAAATTAAAATGGAATCGGAACTTTATTGCAATGAATAAAACTAGCTACTGGTTTCAATCCGATTTACTGAAACTTAATTCCGTTGTCCAAAATCGAAACGCAGAGCACCTTAAGATTGACTCCATTCCGACTTCGATCGAAATCGGAATTAAGAACATGTATGATAGTTTTTTTTTTTTTTTTGAAAAAAGATAAAAAAAATTAGAGCCAGTAATATACAATAGTGTTTTTTAAAGAAGTTATTTTTTAGTTTCCAATTTCGTATAGGCCCAACCACAACGATGAAATTTTCGAATTGCTTGTTCTGAGAAAAGCTATAAAGAGCTTCGTGTCAGTTCTGCTCTTGACACAAAGTTCAGTAGCGATTGATTCAAGGAAAATAAGTAGATTGTTTTGTAGTTTTAATATAATTTTCCAACTTAAATTTTGTGCTTTATTGACTTCGGATGTTTTTTGCTTCTAAGTACAAATTTAATATTTAATTTAGGGTTTTGCATTGATTTTTAACTACCAGTAACTATTTCATTATCAACAAAAATTTACTGATAACTGCTATTGTTAATGCAGTCAATAAAAACTTCAGTATGCCCATCTATGGTGTTAGTCGAATCGACTTACATTATGTTTAATGTATACGAGTATAAAAAATATGCATAACATTCTTGGGTTAGGGTGCTGAGTTCCATATCAAGAGATAAGGGGCTGTCCATAAACTACGTCACACTTTTAGGGTAGTAGGGGGTTCACAAATTTGTGACAAAGTGTGACATAGGGGGTTCTGTGGGTCTTGGAAAGTAATGTCGCACAATTCAAATCGAAAAAATTTCGAAATTTTCAAGCATATTTTGTTTACATAAAACTTGTAAGCTTTAAGCTTACTAGAGTTCGCCTTGTGGCCGAAATTCGACCATTTGCCCATAAAGCAAAAAGTTTCTATACCCCTCCTTGGTCGATAAAACGTTAAAAGCTTTTAACATTCTTTCTTAGAGTTCGGGTTATCTGCATGTATAAAAATCGGTGCAGTAGCTAAGTTGTAATGCCATGCTTCCCATTAAGAGGCTTGTAACTCCTACTAAAGAGCAAAAAGTTTTTGATATCTTTCCATCCTGTTAATTTTAGCCCCATATCAAAATTCATAAAAATCAATCCTTAGTGCTAACCATATCTCTATACCAAATTTTATAAAAATCTATGCAGTGGTTTAGCCGTGAGAGCGATTTTTGAATTAAGGGGCGTGGTACCGCCTACTAAAAACATTATGCTCATTTTATCGTTCCTTAGTGTTAACCCTATCTCCATACCAAATTTCATAAAAATCGATGCAGTGGTATAGCCGTGAGAGCGTTTTTTCTATTTAGGGGCGTGGCACCGCCCACCTTAAAAAAATATAGTCTTATGCACTGCTCCTCCTCACAACCTTTCGAACAAAAAAAGAATCAAGCAAATCGATTGAGATTTAGGTATAGAAACCAGGACTGAATCGATTTCGTTTGCCTATTTTTATATAGATTAAATCGCTTTATTTAAAATTTGAAAAAAAAAAGAAAACGTTCAATTAATTTTAAGATATAAAAGGTCAGGGGGTGATGTCACAAATACGGGGGGCCTGTGAAAATATGACAGAGTGTGACATGGGGGAGGGTGGGGCTCCAAAAATTGTGAAATTCGTGTGACTTAATTAATGAACAGTCCCTAATTTGATGCTCCAAAATGTAGTCATCGTCTTGATCAAGTTCAAAACTGTTATGTTCTTTGCCTTTGACACTAAGTCTTTGTCTTGAGACCATCAGTCAGCATCTTGGTAATAGTTTATAAAAATAACTAAAGCTCATTGACCAAGACTGGTTTTGCTCATCACTATCTATAAACAAAATCGAAACTTTAAGAGTTTGTGATTGAAAATAAATAATAATTGCAAAATAAGTTCTTCCATACACAAGTGTTTACCAACAATTGTCTTCGACGGATGCTGAAAATTTGGTGGCCGAGAGGGCTATATCCACAATAGAATTACATATCAGATAAAAGATACACATTCTGCCCATTTGTCAATGGAGTTTGCCTCCGTCAAGGATTGGAGTTGAGTTCGCAAGGTTTTGCAGGAAATGCTACCGTCCAAAAATAAAACAGTTCTTTTGTGGGAGTTTTGTAGTGGCTTTGGTATTGTGTACACAAGTCGCAGGTTGTGTCGTACAGCAAAGGATAGCATTGGCTAAAGAACTTTCTCACTTTCAAATGTAGGGTAAACTCATGTCTTCGTGAATGTATGACGCTGTATCGAAGCGTCGCCAATGCGAAGATATTCCGTTTGGACAGGAGTTCATGTTAAAACTAGTGGCTAGTTCCCTGCTAAGCTAGATGAAAATGATTTGAATTTTGAAGCTGACAGCTGATCATCAGTAACGTTTCACTCACCACTGACAGTTTGTTCTGACTAGCGATACCAATCCCGGGATTTTTTAAGTTCCGAAAATCCCGGGACTAGTCCATGCAAATCCCGGGATTGACTAAAAGCAATATTTTATCAAAAATATGAAATTAATATGAAATATTTTGTAACAGTAGATGACGGATATAAAAAAGTCCGAAAATGCAAAAATTTCATTCTTATGTCCGTGTTTTCTTATAAACTGTAAATATATATAAGAAAATTATTTTCTTATATCATCAACACAGATATAAGAACAAAATTGTTTAATATTGGTAAAATGTAAATCGATGTAAATTGTAAACTTCCATAGTAGAATAATATTTTTCCCAAAACTGACAAAAAGTTAGCTTCAGACAAAACTTTCTTATACATGTTTGATTTTCTACGAAATGATTACAATTTTCTGTCAAAATATGCTATTTATAGCAGTGTTTTTCTTATATAAGGTTTAGTACCTGGAGACCGATCCCTGCTCGGTCAACAATCTGATCTTATTATTTTAGTCGATGTTTTTATTCATAGCTATTTTTTGTTATAAAACTCGTACCTTTTCACCTCTAATGGTTATGCTCTCAAAATGATAAATTAACCGATGAGAATAATAATAACAAAAAACTCGGAAAGTATCGAATGGTATAGAAAAATATCAAAAACTCAATTTTTTTTTTTCGAAATAGAATGCCCTAAAATAAACAAATAGGATATGCCACGCACACAAAATATTTCGTCTTTTGTATGGGGGCTGAAATATCTTATCATCAAAGGATCATAACTCGGAAAATAAGAGTCCTATTTGAAAAAATCAGAAAGGATATTTTGATAACTAAGAGTGTGGCTATTTGATGCTATCAATAAAAAAGGATTTCACTTTTTCTTGCAGCTACGCTGTAAGACTGAACAAAGCGTTTTCTTCAACTTCAAGCAAGGATATTTCAAAATCCTGCAGGTATAATGACAGTACTGCTGTTGAAGACGGATTCATCGTCAAAAAGTGCATAAGACTGCACATAAGAAAAAAAGTTCATTCCATTTATTTTTTTTGTGCCTGAGTAATTAACCAAAATTTTTATTTTGATAAAAAGTGGGAGTGGCAATTATTGAACAAAGCCTAATTTTCGTTATGCTTTAGATACTCATGATCCAGATCCGTATACCAAATTTCATCAAAATATGTCATACCATTTGCGAGAAATAGCATTTAATGTATTTTACTTGTATGGAAGGTTCCACGCGCACCGGCGAATTTCGCCTACTTTCAGGTCGTAAGTGCCTAAGAGCAAGTAGACTCCCTACAATTAAATTCAGAACGATTGCTTTAGTAGTTTTCTTTTTATAGCGTATTATATTTTTGTGGGCGGTGCCGCGCCCTTCCATGAGATTTCCCAATATAACGGCATATCACATATTAATAACTGTTTTTCATTAAAATTGTTTCGAGTCGTTTTTGAGTAATTATTGAATCAAAATTTTTAATGGTTAAAAAGGGGGCGTGGTACTTCTTCGATACCGACCAATTTTCGGTTATAACAAGATAAGCAGTACCAACATACCAAATTTCATTAAAATATCTTGTAACATTTGCGAGAAATAGCAGTTAACGTATTTTGCTTGTATGGGAGGCCCACCTTTAAATCAGAGATGCCCTATAGCAAATAGGCTCTTCATACTTAATTTCAGAATGTTTGCTTTATTGGTTTTCTTTTTAAACTGTTTTATATTTTTGTGGGCGGTGCCACGTCTTTCAACGAGTTTTTCTAATATAGCGGTGTATCACATATTAATCCTTGTTTGCAGAGGTAACATCTCCTGAATTTCCATTAAAATTGTTGAAGTCGTTTTCGAGTAATATTGAATCAAAACTTTCAAGGGCTGAAAAGTGGGCGTGGTACTTCTTTGATCCCGCCCACTTTTTGTCTGTTACAAGGTATTATCAAGCCGTACCCGCTCGCCAAATTTCAACAAAATATCTTGTATAGTTTGCGGGTTATGACTAAATCAAAATTAAAATTCAAGGCACGCCCCCTGGTGAGCATTTACAAAGTTCAAACCCAGCTCATTCTTCATTGTAAGCTAGTATCTAACACTATTCCAAGTTTCATTAAAATCGCTGTAGCCGTTTTCGCGAAAAAATATTGGCGCAGAAATAAGTACAAAAAAACAAACAAAAAAACAAACATACAATTTAAGCTCGTATAAGAAGAGAAGATTTAGCATGTAGCTTCATGCATATATGGAAATGTGCATGATGCTTTATGGTGGAATTAGCCAAGAAGTAGCGTTTCGTAACGTGACACCTGTCAAAATCTATCAAATGGCAGAAGCGTGTAAGCGATTAGTGAAATCGTAAAGTAGCGGTACGCAACGTTGAGACCTGTTGAAATTAGATTTTTAAACGTCGCGCTACGTTGTGAGATAAAATAAACTAAATTTGGATGATATAAATGAAATTTTTTGAACAAATTAATTGAAATAAGTATGACAATGAATGCTTGTTTACAAAAACTGGAATTTTTCAAGTAATTTTTAAGTTGTAAAGTGACATTTCGAACGTTGCCTACCGTTTTCACTAATCGATGCTACGTTGACAAGCAACCGTGACGTTACGTTACGAAACGCTAATTTTTGGCTAATTCCAGCATTAGAAATTGTTTCCTATAACCGTGTTTTTCTTTATCCGTCGTCTACGGTATTTTCTATTTAATGCTTCATATGGTACTAGTTTGTGTCTTCAAAATTAGATATAAATTCATGATGCCATTTTAAAATGATCGTAACTTTTTATAGGAAAATCATTTAAGACCATATCATAGCTTATTTTGAAGACAAAAATAGAACTAGGTGGTGCATTTAATAGAAAATAGTAAAATAATTTCATGTATCCTCCATATAATCTTTTTTGAACTTTTAGTTAACGATATCTCAAAAACCGTACGTGATAGACCGATTAAGATTCAGAATCGACCAATTTTTTTTTTTTTTTTCAATTAGGTATTTTTTACCTGATTTCCCTGCACGATGTAAGGAATTAAGATATCGTTTCAAAAAAGGTTACAATGCTAAGATTTAGCCTGTCGCTTTAGTATAGGTTTTACTCAAATCGGGTGGCTCAAATTTTTTTTTTTTTTTGAATAGTTTTTAAAATTTTTTTTTTTTTGAATAATTTTTTAAATTTTTTAAACTTTCCAAAAAATTTAAAAAAAAATCACACGTATTGCTTGGACGATTCTAAGCATTTTTTGCCTAGTACACTTTTTACAAAAGATTTTTGCCTTCAGCGGGCGTTCAAAAGCCAAAAACACCCATTTTTGAAAAAACACCCTTTTTATGAAAATGACTAAAAACGCCAACTTCAACACCCTGTATTTTAACAACAAATGGTACTAGGGCCAAATCCTCCTGGATTGTTGTTCTTGCACATCGGATCTACCATATTGCCAAATTTGAGCGAAATCGGAGACAAAAAAATTTAAACCTAGTACACTTGGCGTGTTTTGCTGCATATAAGTTAACACATTTCATTATAAAACACAACCCACTACTGTTATTTATTTAATAACGTTTGTTTGCCACTTTATCATTTTGTACTTTTATTATTTAATTTAATTTTCGTTTTAAGAAAAACATTTTGTCAATTTGTTTGATTTTTAAAATTATTTCATCAGAATAAAAAAGATTTTATCAAGACCAGACTCTTGAAAAAATCCCGGGATCCCGGGATTGCAATTTTATAATCCCGAAATTCCGAGATCGTCAAAAGGACGAAAAATTGGCATACCTAGCTGTGACCGTGTCATGGTCGAAATTTAACGAAGTTTTCGTTTTTTGTTCCAACGCTTCTTACTGGCAACACTTTAAGTAAGTAGATTTTATTTATGGCATAGAACATAGTTATTTCTCAGACAAAGCCGAGTCGTTCGTTACCTACCGCATATAAAAAGAACCAATTTTCCCACATTTGCGATGCACTCATGAGATACATGTGAAACGCACTTTTGAGCAGCGACCCTTGTCCATTTTATTCACCGCAGCATATACCGCTTGATCATTTATATTTGTTTTTTTTTTTTTTCTTCGTTGTGTTTAAAGGACACAACGTCACAGGTTCGGTAATTTCTTTAAGCAGTTGCTAATTTGCATAAACACACAAATACGCGTAGACACACACACATGTATTGATGTATTCCCGTATCCTTTTTCAAATAAGAGGGTACAACTCATTGAGAAAATTCAAAGGCACAACGCAAAACAACAAAAGCTCTCAACCAAAAGTGCAAGTAATGTTACCTACATGCATATCCTTTCTACGCGTGTGTTTTCTCAGGTAAATTGTGGATATAAAGTGCCGTTAAGATAAATTTTGAAATGTGAGGAAATCATAAAAAGTGTAAAACAATCAAATCCAAAAAAAAAAAATAGTGAAAAAAAGCGTAAGAAATTAAGTAGCAGATGTCCTGTTCTGCGTCCCTTTAGTTGGTCATCATACGCGCACAGGATGTGCTGGTAAACGGGTTTTTTCTTTCGTTGAGACACTCATGGGGGGTTTTTCTGCTGACATCGTTTTGTGTTGCTGTTATTATTTTTGTTGTGTTGATAATGATGACCTTCGTTAAACCCTTTTGCTGATATTCCTGTATTCCGTTCAAGAAAACTTGATTGGCAAGTTTTTGATTATCGGACAACGGCATTTTTTTTTTGTATATTTGTGTCCCGTTGCAGGACGGAAATAAAAACATACAATGCTTTGTTGCAGTTACTTTTTTTGAATTTGTGGACACAGTAAATACAGGAGCGTATTCGGCGTGTGCATATGATGAACCTTCCATTCAGGCCCTTGCAAAGTATTTACTCCTGATATCGCCCTGAAAAAAAAAAAAAAAACGAAATAACGTCCACAAAAATAACTAGTAAGGATTTTACCTTTGGCCTGGCCAAAAATTATATACCCTACATTGCAGCATTTTAAAAATTTTGCTTGCATGGTAGGTGCCACGCCTTTTTTCCCAATTCACTTAGTATTTGCTCAGAGCTTGCGCTAACTATACCAATCATCTATTTTAAAGTTGGTTGTATTACCTCAAATAATATTTGCACTACGGCATTATGAACATTTTACTTATAAGGCAGATGCTAAGCCTTGTTGGCCAATCTCGCCCAGTTTTTGCTCAGAGCTTGCATTTTGTACCCTTAAAGCCGATCAAATTCGTCAGTTCTGCTCAAATTTCTCTTGTTTGCATTTGTGGTCTCTAGTTTTTGTAGTCATCAATCCACCACAAAATGGTTTGAGGTTGAGTGACAGTCATCAGCCATACTTGTCTGATGAACATGATCGCTTGTGTATACAGAATTGGGTTTTGACTTGGATTTCAAAATTGCAAAACTTTGCGAATTGGACAAGACTTTTTGGATAAAACTTTTTTTAGTAGGATTTCAAGTTTATTTTCCAAGTAATTCAATTTTCAAATCTTTTCTGGTTTTTTTTTATTAGCCTAAGTGAATAACGTCACTCACTTAAAATTCCATTGGAAAGAGTTTAGTTGAAATTGTTTTTTATGATGTTGCTGTTTATTTTTTATCATAAGTACAATATTAACTTTTAAAGTTACAAACTTTAAGATTTAGACCAATGAATTTTACAGCAATGAATTCAAATTTAACAATAATGATTAACAATTAAATACAATAAAAATTTATAGGAAAATTATAGTTATAAACCTATACATAATAATATTACAATAACACTAGATGAAGGAAATCATGAGGTCGCTTTTAAAATCGCATAGATTTGAATAAAAAATGTTTGCATGAATTTAATCTGCACGGTTCCGGAATCCGCGTGGTTTCAATTACTTTTCATTTAGGAGGCTCACGATAAAAAGTTTTAGAATCTTTGTTGTGGAAAATTACATGTTCTATAAATAATATCGATTAGTATTTTTCGACTTTTTTAAGTTTTTTCCTAAACGGTTAATATTATTTGTAGAACCTGTAATTCTCCGTAAAAAAGATTCTAATACTTTTTATCGTGTGACTCACCAATTTCATCAAAAAGCCTCCTCACTGAAAAGTAATTGAAACCACACGGATTACGGAACAGGCCTGAATATGTAAGGAATGCGCTCCTGTGCATATGAGACACACACTCATGCCGAAAACTTACATACACACATATCTGATGATAATAGAATAGCAACCGAGCAGCCGTAGTAGCATAGAAGGGTTAGGTCAGTTTATGTGAAGAATTATGTCAAATTTCCAAGGAATCCGGTCAAACCGGTTAGGTCAGTTTTATATGCAAATGTTAATGTCCTAACACTGTGTTACCATAGTGCTATTGAACACATGTGCGTCGTTCGCTTTTTTATTTTTTTAAGCCTCAGCCAAGCATCCTGACTGCACACATAGAGCGAGATTATGTTAATTTTTATAAATATTTCTAGTGCCAGTTTTCTTTTTTTAGTGGACATGGGGTAAATAAAGCTAACAGTAGAAGGACAACGTCCTCGCGATGAGTACACGAGTAAAATCACGCATCCAAATTAATGAAATATTTTACACTCAAAGAAAAATGTGAAGTATAAAACCGAAACACCGAAACTTTTCGCGTTATTCGATTTTTCAACTTAAAAACTTGTTGTTTTAAGAAACATAAAATTGACATCGGCAGCGTCATTTCTGTGAAGTTCTAAATTTCACCAACCAGAATCATCAACTTCTTCTGCAGTAGGGACTCCAACCACAGCCGCCTTCAATCCAATGAAAAGGTGAAAGCGCAATTTAAGCAATGGAGAGCACCAAGACCGCTAGCGTCGATCAAACTTTTGGTTTAACTTCTAAAAAGCGTGCCGTTTGACATCAGCAATTCTTTCATCTTTAGTGTCGTGTGCTTGCCGGAAGATTATCTAAAAGGGTGACCTTAGCGAGTGCGGAAACTATAGAGGCATTACATCTATCTCAGTGCAACGAAAAAAAAAAATAAAGAAAAAACTTAATTCGACTATTCGAAAGCAACACAAAACTGATTTCACGCAAAGAATCGTCAACGCGCTTCAAATTGCCTTTGTGTAGATGTTCGACAGTGTCCCCCAAGAGGAAGCATATAAGATCTTTTCAGAAATGCATCTAACTTTAGTTGCACTGCGGAATAAAAGGTTTGGAGCGCAACGAAAAACTAATTGCTGCGCTTTTTGCTTAAATATTGCGCAACAGTTATTGCAGGATGCAAAGCAGTGTTCCTAGAAGTTGTATCGATGCAAATACTTACATATATTACATCGGTTGATAACACACAGATAGTGCGAAAAATACATATAAAACTAATATTTTTTTTTTGCATTTTGTTTTGTTTTTGTGTTTTTATGGGTGTTTTACAATTTTTTTTTTGCATTTTGTTTTGTTTTTGTGTTTTTATGGGTGTTTTAAAACAATGCCTCTGATACATCATTGTTTGGTAGCTAGCAAAACTAATATTTTTTTTGTTTAGTACTAAATTTCAAAAGGTAGCTGTAAAAAATCAGCGTCTTGGTATTGGCCTCGAAAAATTACTAAGACCAAGACTAATTTTGCTATCACTAGCCCGAACTCTGCTCTAGAAAAATCGACCATTATGGACTTGCATGCTGAATTTAATTGTGTTCATATAAGCAATACCAATGCTAAACTTTCTGTTTGCCCAAAATTGGCAATTGTTCCAGAAAACTTAAAAAAAAAATTCAGAAAATAGTTTTAGAAGGACTTAAATTGAAACAGTTTGAGATAGCTGTCACCTAAAAGATATCAAAAAGTGGTATGTTCACAATTCTATATGAAAATTTGACCATGCGAAAGTTACTTTCAAAATTGGTGCTTCTCCACAAAACCCTATTCTATAGATTTGTCTCCCAGTGAATTTTACCTTTTGCCAGACCTAAAAAATATGCTCACTGGAAAAAGTTTATGATTTTGTCCATAAAAGTTGATTTTTTTTATTGGACCACGGACTTATTAACCCATGTTAAATATTGCTACTGCGGCAGTACTTACGCCAAGCCTTAAGATACGGCGAGAGTTTTGGGGGTTCAACCCCTCCCAGGAAGTTCTTTTACCCATATATAATGGTATAAATTTAGCGTTTGGTATAGAGCAAAGAGAGCACTCTCTGCAAATTACCATTACTCGGAAAGAAAGAGTTCTATTGGAAAAGTTCGAAGGAATAATTTTATGAGGAAGAGTGTTGCTATTTGATGCCACGTATAAAAAAGACCAGACCCGCATACCAAATTTCATCAAAAAATGTTAGACCAATTGCGAGAAATAACATTTAATGTGTTCTGCTTGTATGGGAGGTTCCACGCGCAATGGCGATATTGCCTACTATACAGCAAAAACTGAGATTATTTTTCGATGTAGTTTATGACGATAAATGAAACCATTAAAATTGTGAATAAAGACTAAAGTATGTTTTATACAGGAAATATCAGAGGAGTATTTATATTTCGTACGTGTGCGGTTGGGAAATGCTGTTTTGTTTAAATAAGGGACTAAAATATGTGTTTTTCTTCTTAAATAAACCTAAATTCCTTTGTCCAGAAAAATCGAAGTTTCTCTTCGAAAGTCCTGGCGAACCCAAATTGTATCTGGCAACACCAGTTAGAATCGATCAGGCTGAAAAAAAGTTCACCAAAAAACAAAATTTCTGATTCCTCAGAAAATATTTGATGTAGTTGGTTGAGTAGAAGCCGCCATCCGAAAACATAGGGGAAACAATCTATCACTAATACATGAAATATGCGGATCGGGAAAATGTTGAAGAGAATTGAAAGCTCTTGTGAATCATTATTTGTTATGGAAGAGATTTGTGGATGCCCAACTATGAAGATAAGAGACATAAAACGAAGCAGAAGAAGGTTGAGATTTGGTACCTATATACATACATATACATATATATGTATATGGCAACGAAATAAGTGGGGCATCCATTGGAAAAATGGGTGCCGAAAACGAAATTTGTTATATATTGGGAACTTCAGGTGGATGAAATTTGCTACATACGTAATGGAGTAGCAATGAGCAATGGGGAAATTTTAGTTCAAATTTCACTATTAAAAAAACAAAAAAAAAAAAAAAACAACCACTTAATTTGACACAAAAATGCTAGCGTAAGTTAAAAATTTATTCTTTGATTATGATAAACAATCAAGCGTAAGTTTGGGATGGGTCATCATTGAATGATATGAGGGTGGGTGATGGCGCGTTAACGAAATATTTGTGCTTTCTTTGACAGGGTAAAGGGTAGTGAATCTAAAACTGCGTGTGTATGTATATGCATTCTTTTGCTGCTGTTGACAATGTAAATCCTGCTTTTTCTTCTATTAATTGAGCGTTGTTGGCTACAAAAAAAAATACTTTTTTGAAATTAAACTTTTTTTGTTACATTTGAGACAAAAGTGTAACGAAAGATTTGAATTAAAAATAAAATACATTTTTGTTGCAACTTTATTTTTTAGTGATACTTCTTTGGCCGCGTTGATGTAAAAATTTTATGGGACACATTTCGTTACATTCTGTTATATCTTGCAAGCTATACAAACTATTTAAACTCGGTCACCCGAAGGCTTCATAGTTAAAACGAAGAATACATATATAAGTATACTAGAGGAAAAACCTCTATGGCAAACTATCAACGAGCGATTCATTTTTTGGTAGGGAAACTTCGGCATTGTTGTACATCTAGTTGTTTTTTGGAATTTGCGAGCAAATCGTTCGGTCAATTTCAGCCAAATTTTTTTATGCTGATGAGTGAAGGTATTGGCTACAGAATATATTTCAAGAAAACATGTGCAATATCACATAGAGCAAAATCTGAAAAAGTCAAAAGAGCTGTGTTTAAAAAGTTTGCGGGTAATGTAGTATGCATGGTAGGCCAATGTGGTATACTATGAAATATGCTGATCAGTGAAGTATTGTTTACAGAATGTTTCTCAATAAAATGTGTACAATTGTAAAAGAAGAAATTATGGAGAATATTCTGACATACATTTGTCAAAAAAAAAACATGTACTTGAAAAGTGGGCAGGCAATGTGGTACATATTAGTAGGGTAATGTGGTATACTTAAACTATACATGTAACCAAATATAAAATTTCAAAGGTATGAAATAAGTTAATAACATCATTTACATTAGAACTCAATCTCATAGTTTTTATTAAAACTAAACAACAATAAAATAAAGTTAAGAATAACAAAAAATATTCCTATACCACATTGCCCGACTACAGCACAATACCCAAAGTTCCCCTAGACTCGAAGGTCACCGTCAAAACGAAGAATATCTAGATTTACCAAATAGTAAACATCTATGAAGCACTATCAACAAGCTTCAATTTATTTTCAGGGAGGGTCATATTCAAAACGAAGAATATCTACCTACAATATAATGGAGGGGAAATATCTATGGGAGTATGAATAAGATTTATTTGATTCATTTTAAGAGACACCCGAAGGACATATGTGGCCCAAGCCAAAAATTGAGAATATTTATGTAATCAAGGAGCTGATGTAAGTCATTTTGTCAGTTTGTAAGAGTATATTTAATTTATATTTTTTCTAAAAAACCAAACATAAATAGAACCGTTAAGTGCCTCTGGTGACAATTTGTTTGGTGTGGAATTCATATTTTTAACAAACTAATTTATGTATATTAGGGTGGGCCGATTTGAAAACTGACCTCGGCTACCCCCCTATGTGAAAGTTCATTCAATTCTATGAACATTGCCCAAGGAACTATACTTCTGCGTTCAACTTTAGTTCGGCGCATTTTTGATCGAAAATTGTACCTTTCATCAATATTTTTTTTTCATACTAAATTTAAAAAAATTTTATAAAGACAAAAGTAATGTCATTATATGTCATTTATAATTTTTTGGAATAAATATAATCAATTCCACGCTATCAAGTAAAGTGTTCGTAAAAACAGAACCCAATTTTATTAGTTACTGACAGAATACAAGCCAAAACATATTATGATATTACTTTTGTCTCTATAAGAATTTTGAAAATCAAGCATTAAAATAATTACTAAACGCAAGGTAAAATTTTCAATTGAAAATGCGCCGAACTAAAGTTCAACGCAGAAGTATAGTTCCTTGGGCAAATATTCATTGAATTGAATGAACTTTCAGCCTAGGTTGGTGATTTGTTTGAAAAAATTCATCCAAAAATATGAATCGTTTATTTTGAAAGTCGGTCATAATAATCGGCTATTTGACCCATATCACTTTTTTAAATAATAGCATCAATTTCACACCAAGTGAACTTTTTATGTAAACAGAACCCAATTTAATTGATCACTGACAGTATAACAGCCAAATCATATAATGACATTACTTTTGTCTTTATAAAAATTTTTTAAATTTAGTATGAAAATAAAAAAAAATATTAATGAAAGGTACAATTTTCGATCAAAAATGCGCCGAACTAAAGTTGAACGCAGAAGTATAGTTCCATGGGCAAATATTCATAGAATTTAATGAACTTTCAGCATAGGTTGGTCTTTTGTTTGAAAAAATTCGTCCAAAAATATGAATCGTTTATTTTGAAAGTCGGTCATATTAATCGGCTATTTGACCCATATCATTTTTTTAAATATATAGCATCAATTCCACACTATCAAGTGAACTTTTTATGTAAACAGAACCCAATTTAATTGATTACTGACAGAATACCAGCCAAACCATATAATGACATTACTTTTGTCTTTATAAAAATTTTAAAAATTTAGTATGAAAATAAAAAAAAATATTGATGAAAGCTACAATTTTCGATCAAAAATGCGCCGAACTGAAGTTGAACGCAGAAGTATAGTTCCTTGGGCAAATATTCATAGAATTGAATGAACTTTCACATAGGGGGGTAGCCGAGGTCGATAAAATTTCCTCCATATAATTTGGCCCACCCTAATGTATATGCATAAAAGTAAATATTTCTTTTCTGTAGTGTGAAATAATCCTTGCCAGTTAATAAATTGTTCTTCTATACATTTATCAACCCATTTTTTATGTTGCGTATATTGATGAACCTTAATAATCAAAAAGGGACACTGGTATCCCTATGGTCGTAAAGGGTAACTCACCTGTACTCAAAATGTAAAATATTTTATGAACATTTTAGTAGACATACGTCTACTACTTTTAGACACTGAATTCGATTTCAATGTCAGAATAGCTCATGTGCAACAGGATTTCGAGATATCTTTGCTCGAAGTTTACGGTAGTGTAGTTCCAGGCATCGAATAGTCTTAATCTTACTTATCAATCTATACCCTTACACTTTTCCAGTTGGACCCTTATGTTCCGAGTAAGGGTATCTCATATTAAAATGTAAGGGGAAATAGTCTCCCTGAACGACCATAGGGAAACATATATCCTAGAAATTTCTAGAAAAACCGTAAAAATTTTTTAAATCTTTATGTTAAAATATGTTTTTTGGACACCCAATAGACCATTTTAAATAACTAAAATGATTGCATAAGCTCCCATTTGTTTATGGTCCTGAAAGAGTTAATTGATTCCAAATCTTGCGTGAATTATGGACTAATGTAATGTTATTTTAATAAAGAATCTACTACTACTACTACACCCCAAATGTCACAAACGTGGCATGCCCTACTCCTGCTTTTAAAAAACATAACATCGAAAAACCGACCAAAAACAGAAATGGAACAGGAAACAAGTTATTGTACACGTTAAGTAAATTATTATGGCTACGATATTCTGAGCTCATCTGCAGTTTTAAATAATTTTTTGAAGTCGCAATTTGGAATTGAAATCTGTCCTCCAGTTTTGAAAAAAATAGTTTTCTTGAATACATTCCTGTATCAGCTAATAGACTACGATACCCATGCGTTAATTCTGATCACTATCCGTCACCCAAAAGTTATCATGTCCAGACGCGTCCGCGAAAAAATCTGTTTGCGTTATATAGGGCAGCTTATATACAAAAACAGGTTTTTTTTTTAAAAAAACTATGGTCACAAACGTGACACTTGGCACTCCAAGGTAGTATATTTCATTTTATGCATTAAATCATTTTTTTTTTTTTTTGCAGGTTTTGCATACATAACCCTAAAACAGTTTGGAAAAATCTTGAACTCAAAAGCGTGCTTTACAATAAGCGATAAGTTGCAAAAATGTCACAAACGTGGCACTTTTGTTACTTTGCAAAAAAAAACATATTTTAATATGAAGTTTGAGTGTAAAGATGTGTAGTTAAAGGCTATTAATTATGTTTTTAATATAATAATTTTTCTACACCATCAGAATCCTGAGCTATAATGCTCAAAAGTGAAAAAATCACTGTTTTGACATCTTCTTAACCTTTTAACGACCAGGTCCAAATACGCGAAAAAATTTCAAAATAAAAGTAGGACAAAATCGAAACAATGAGGGTTAACAAAGCTTTCATCCAAGGAAATGGTGAAGTGTTAAAGCTATACAACAAGAACAAGAACTAGTAAAATTAATTTTTGTAAATGGATTTGGATAGTCAAATTTATTATCAACAAGTCATACCTTAACCGTTTTACAATTGGATCCTTTCTTCCGAGTTATAAGCGTTTAAAGTACAAAAGCGAAAAATTACAAAAGTTCAAGTTTTATTATTTTTATTCATAACATATTTCATTTCAAAAATTTCGAGACCTTGCAGACCATAATCACATGAAAAATGACAGCTGTATTCTAGATTTAGTGAATAAGCCTACTAAACTACATACTGCTGTGTTAATTATTGGGTGTTGGAATTAAAACCAAAATTTCATCAGTTCATTCACTAAATCTGCAATAGAGCCTTGTTTTTTCATCAGATTTTAGTCTGCAAGGGCTTTAAATTTTCGTGATAAAATATATTTTTGATAAAAATAATAAAACTTTCGATTTTTGTTAATTTTTTGTTCAAGAAAAATCCTTTGTATGTTATTGAGAGGTATCCTTTCTTTAAAGGCTTATAACTTGGAAACTGGGAATCCAATTGAAAAACGGTAAATTACGTCTTGTTGATACTAAATTTGGCTGTCCGAATAATTTTACTTGTTTTTGTCAAAACAGTGATTTTTTCACTTTTCAGCAAGGATAACTCAGCCTGATCAGGCTTCTGATGTAATAGAAAAAAATTAAGATCAGATTCGAAATTAGGACTATAAAACCCGACGACAAAAAACCATAGTTGGTCTTTGGAGCGGTAGGGGATAAAAAAAATGGACCACCGAAGACACGACACCGTTGAAAAATTAATCTTGAAGTGTAAATCTGTCATTAAATATAATATAAGTATCTCTCATCAAACCGCTTCAAAGCCATCATTTGTCCGTACTGTAGCTAAAATATCACAAACATGGCAACAAAATTTCTTAGTTTCAACCTCAAAACCGTTAATTCAGACTTGTAGTTGATCTACTTACTTAAAAGGTGAGTTTCAAGACTGTTTTTACACAAGATAACCAGATCCGTGCGCACGGGGGGGGGTTGGGGGTTCAAACCCACCCCCCCATGAAGATCTTTTACCCAAAAAAAAAAATATATATTTATGAATTGAAAATATGTATTGAAATAAAATAGAATTAATCTAATTAGTTCACGTTCCTATAATTTTATTTATAATATCATATTCATTTTGACTATTTCTGTGGGTTATCTCAACCGTTCACAGAGTCAATAAGTTTTTTAAAAAACCTTCTTTTCATTTCGCGTTTGTTGCCGAAAATTTAAAAAATAGTAGAAACGCTATTTGATTTTTATTTAAAATATAGACCATCAAATAATTTTATCGGATACCATTTAGAAGCAGTTATGAAAGTTTTTAGAAAGAAAGTAACAAAAAATATAAATTTTTGGTCCAGTGATTAGTTTTCTGATCAAAAAAATTAGAACCAGGAATTATTCAATTGGAATCGTTTTATTTTGGTATTTAAAAAAAAAATTCAAAAATCGATATCGAGATCATTCCCGCATTAAAAGTAATTCAGGCTCAAAGGTCGTAAAAATTAGGTGCTTTTTAAACGAATTTCAAAATAACAAAAAGAAAAAAATGTTTAGTTTAAATTATTTTTTTTTTTCACATATTTAAAATAACTCTATTTAGTCTAATATTTTCCATTGTTATTGACCATTGATTCTGCTCGAAAAACTCTGTCAAGACCATTTTGCAAACCACTGGGAATTCGATTCACATACTGAAAGAGGTCAATGAGATTTTTTTCACTCAGATTATATAGCGACTGCTGCTTTTGTGTCGGTCTTCCTCCACCTTTTCAAGAATTTCGTTCACTTTTTTGGTGCATAATCGACAAGATTTACATCAAAATTTCCAGAGCGGAATCGATCATACCTGGATGCACGCCATGTGTCTGAAAAAAGTGTTTTTTGCACTTTAAATCAAGGATAACTCGGATCTCAGACGTGGTAGAAAAAAATGGTTAACAGATTCGGATTTTTGAAGTAAAAGACTTTGGCTTAAAGCTTCGTTATCAGGTTTTATCGCTAAAGTTTTCATTGTTTTGTTATATAACCTCAAAAATCACAAAAAACAAAACTTTTAGGTTAAGATTTCTCGAAAACCATATTACAAGATATAGCAATTCTAAGGCCAGATTCGAATTCAACATCAAAACATGCATTGAAAATAATTTTTTTTTGTTTTCATTTCTTGTTAATTTTCTTAAAAAACGCAAAAATTATTTTTTTTTTTTTCAACAAAAAAACTTCAAAAAAAGTTCTTAAAAATATAATATCTCTTTAACGCGATCAGATAGAATTTTCATGGCCTGAACACAATGCGAGCGGAACGTTTTTTTCGGTTGCCGACAGAGCGAGAAACAATAAGAAATCGCCTTGTGAAAGTAGTACAAAAAATTTTGTTATTTCGGCAGCGTTTTTTCTTTTTCCGTTGAGATTTTTGAAAAAAAAAATTTTGAGAGAGTAAAATAAACGCTTCTCAATTCAGTTTGTCAATAGCCAAACGATTTTTCACAAAATTCGGCTGACGAAAAACTAAGTAGTGTTGGTAGTTTTGTATTTTGTGGCAATCGGTTACTAAAAGTTTTTGATTAAAATGGTTACGTTTTCAAAAATCAATCGTAATATAGCTAAATGTTAAGAAATTAAAATAACTAAATTTTATTATTTATAAATTTTGTTTTTGAAATGTTCCTAAATTGAAATAAATCAAAATATTGTAAAATTAAATAAAAAAGCTGTGAGTACTCGTTTTGTATTTGGTTTTTAAGTTGTAAATAATAAAAAAAAAGCTGACCTAGAAAAAATAAATAAAAAAATAATTGCTAAGAAACAAAAATTATTCTGCTAGCCGAAAGCAGAAGGAGAATGAAATACAAACAATCAACAAAATTTCTCCAACCGAAAAAAACGTTCCGCCCACATTGTGTTCAGGCTATCAAAAATACGATTTTTGAATTTAAAACTGAACGGAAAACTAATTGCGTACTCAGTTTTTAGATAGTTTTTGTCAAACCTTGTTTTTTAATACAGAAACAATTTAAAGGCCATTTACTTAGTTACCGAAATTCGGCTAAAATCAATTTAAAAATAAACTTTTTCTGTATACTTGGGCCCCAGTAAACAACTTAGCAAAAAAAAAAATCTGCCCAACAAAGCCTTAAAGCAATTAAATATGAAAAATGATTTAAATCAATACACATTTCATTGAACTAATCTATTTATTAGGGAACAAACTAATTTTGTTTTAGTTTTCTTGCAGAACTATTTTCTAAATTTAAAATTTATTCTGATTTTCTAAAATCTTAATGCAAACTAGCCTGACTGAAAGATAGCTCAAACCATTTTTATTAAAAACACCAGGACTCAATGCACTTTTGTGACCAGAGTTAGTGTTATGGATTTAATTTCATAAGCAAAGTAGCAAAAAAAAAAAATGGTACATATTTTTAAAAATGGACTTAGCATTTTTTCTTTGAAGATTTTGAAAAATTTTGGACTTGGCACATTCCTTTTAATTTTCACTTTTTAAACTTGTTATTTTGATGTCAACTTTTTTTACGCTAAGTGTTGTTTTAGTACCTTTCGAATGGCATACATGTACTGAGCATTTTATAGTGTTATTACGCTTTTTTAATGAAAACCCCCCCCCCCCCAAGAGCAAATCCTGCGCACGGCCCTGAAGATAATATGAGGAAGCTTGCAAAAACCCAAAAAAATTATCTGCCAGTTTTATAACTCGAAAATGCACAGTTATCTGAGAATCACCAAACTTTGGCCCGCTAAAACCATTCGTTTGAATGTATGCATATCCTGTACTGTCCCTGTCAGTCTCAGAAAGCTGACTTTCAAAAGAAGTATGTATCTGGAGACCGAACCCTGCTCGGTCAACAATCTGATTTTATTATTTTAGTCGATGTTCTTATTCATAGCTATTTTTTGTTATGAAATTCGTACCTTTTCACCTCTAATGGTTATGCTTTCAAAATGGTAAATTAACCGATGAGAATAATAATAAGAAAAAACTCGGAAAGTATCGAATGGTATAGAAAAATATCAAAAACTCAAAATTTTTTTCGGTGAAATAGAATGCCCTAACATAAATAAATGGGATATGCCAAAAGCCCAAAATATTTTGTCTTTTGTATGGGGACTGAAATATTTTATCTTCAAAGGATCATAACTCGGAAAATAAGACTCCTAATGGAAAAATCCGAACGAATATTTTGATACGGAAGAGTATGGCTATTCGACGTCATTAATAAAAAAGGATTTCTTCTTTTCTTGTAGATACGCTGTGGGACTGAATACAACGTTTTCTTCAATTTTAAGCAACGATATTTAAAAATCCTGCAGGTATAATGATAGTTACGCTGATGAAGTCAGATTCAGCGTCAAAAATATATAAGAAATAAAAAGTTCATTCCATTTTTTTTATTTTGGTAAAAAGTGGGAGTGGCAATTTTTGAACAAAGCCCACTTTTCGTTATGCTTTAGATACTCATGACCCAGATCCGCAAATCAAATTTCATCAAAATATGTTGTACCATTTGCAAGAAATAGCATTTAATAGCCGTGTTCACGATCCGGAGCATTTAGACTTGCAAAGTAGCAAAATAGCAATAATTTCCACTTGATTATGAGCAATATTAAAAGTATAAATATTGCAAGCTACGAAAAAATTTATTTCTCCGAGAAAATCGTTTGAGCAAAGAGAACGAGAGCATAAACAAAAAATTTTTATTTGAAAAATGACATGTAGCCCAGGAAAATAAGAATTTTTCTGCCAAATAATTCCAAGTGAATTTTTTTCACCGGAATTATCTATATATAAATAGGCAAACGAAATCGGTTCAGTCCCTGTTTCTATACCTAAATCTCAACCGATTTGCTTGATTTTTGTTGGAAAGGTTGTGAGGAGGAGCAATGCATAGGACTAAATTTTTTTTTAAAGTGGGCGGTGCCACGCCCCTAAATGGAAAAAACGCTCTCACAGCTAACCGCTGCAACGATTTTAACGAAATTTGATATGGAGATAGGGTTAGCACTAAGGAACGATAATATGACCATTATGTTTCTCAGTGGGCGGTGCCACGCTCCTAAATGGAAAAAATGCTCCTACGGCTAAGCCGCTGCAGCGATTTTCACGAAATTTGGTATAGAGAGAGGATTAACGCTAAGGAATAATAACATGACCATTATGATTTTCAGTAGGTGGTACCACGCCCCTAAATGGAAAAACACTTTCACGGCTAAACCACAACATTGACTTTTTCAAAATTGGGTATACACCAAGGAATGAGAATATGACCTTTATGTTTTAAGTGGCCGGTGCCACACGCTCACGGCATTGATTTTGGTGAATTTTTGTATGTGGACAGAATGAGCAGGACGAAAAGATATCAAAAACTTTTTGCTCTTTAGTAGGAATAACACGGCTCTAAATGACAAGCAAGCTATTGCAACCAAGCTGCTGCACCGATTTTTAAGAATGCAGATAACCAGAACCCTAAGGAAGAAATTTAAAAGCTTTTTGTGTTTTATCGACAGTACTTACCGATTCGGAGATATCTTTCAAAAACCAGAATTTTCGAAGTCTTAACGGTTTTTCAAAAATATTCCTTAAGCCATGAGTAGCTCGAAAAAAGAAATTAGTATGGAAAATTAAATTATCTTTTCAACGTACTTTTGCAGGAAATTTCCTGTGCTACAAAATTGGAGACCAACATTTTTCTGTAAAAGTTAGCATTAGCGAGATATTTGCAAAAAACTGATTTTAGTGACCTTTGAGCCTTAATAATTTTTTATGCGCACACGACTTTGCAATGGACTTTTCACACTTTATTTATCATGCATTAATAAAGATAATTCTGGTGTAAAAAATTCACTTGGAATTATTTCGCACAGCAGCTCTTTTTTCGACTAATTTTCCTGGCTAATGATATTTTTATGCTATAGATTTTTGGTATAGAAAATGTAAATGTAAATTCAATCCTATATATTTTGTTGTTGTATAGCAACATTTTTCAACACTTATTTACAAATGCTATGATGCAAGACCTTTTGCACCGCATCGTGAACATGGCTAATGTGTTTAACTTGTATAGGATGGGAGGTTCCACGCGCACGGGCGATATTTTGCCCACTTTCAGGTCATAGGTGCCTTATAGCAAGTAGACTCCCTACAATTAAATTCAGAAAGATTGCTTTAGTAGTTTTCTTTTTATAGCGTATTATATTTTTGTGGGCGGTGCCACGCCCTCCATCGAGTTTTCCCAATATAACGGCATACCACATATTAATACTTGTCTTCAGGGGTAACATCCCTAAAAATTTCATTAAAATTGTTGGAGTCTTTTTCGAGTAATATTGAATTTAAATTTTCAATGGTCAAAAAGGGGGCAAGACACTTCTTCGATACAGCCCACTTTTCGTTTATTACAGCGCATTGATAAGAAGTGCCTACATACCAAATTTCATTGAAATATCTTGTAACATTTGCGAGATATAGCATTTTACGTATTTTGCTTGTATGGGAGGTTCCACGCGCACAGGCGATATTTCGCCCACTTTCAAATCAGAGATGACTTATAGCAAGTAGGCTCTCCACAGTTAATTTCAGAATGTTTGCTTTATTAGTTTTCTTTTTATACCGTATTCAATTTTTGTGGGCGGTGCCACTCCCTTCAACGAGTTTTCCCAATATAAAGGCATATCACATATTAATCCTTGTTTACAGAGGTAACATTTCCAAAATTTTCATTAAAATTGTTGGAGTCGTTTTCGAGTAACATTGAATCAAAATTTTGAAGGGCGGAAAAGTGGGCGTGGCACTTCTTCGAACCCGCAATAGCCTCTCGGATTTTTCCCATAGGTCTCTTACTTTCCGAATTTTGATACATAAAACGAAAAATTTTGGGTGCGTGGCATATCCCATTTATTTATTTTAGGGCATTCTATTTCACCAAAAAAAAATGTTAAGTTTTTGATATTTTCTATACCACTCGATACTTTGCGAGTTTTTTCTTATTATTATTCTCATCGATTAATATATCAATTTCAAAGCATGACCATACGAGAATCATAACAAAAAAAAAAGCTATGAATAAAAACTTCGACTAAAATAATAAGTTCAGATTGCTGACCGAGCAGGGATCGGTTTCCAGGTACTATGTACATATATATAATATATATTATATATTAAAGTGGTCCAAAATCCGAAAGTGTTAAAAAGTCAAGATGCGCGCGACTTTTCTGAATCCTTGGATCCTGCTGATTACAAAAAGTGTTTTGGAACCAAAAAAAAATTGCGTTTAGATATTCCGCAACGAGCTTGAAGGTACTTTTTTAGGAATTTTTGAGTTTTTGAGTACTTTTTTTAATTTAAACGCTATATCTTTTTAACCAGATATGGTATTTGCAAAAATTAAATTGCATTTTTGTACGAATATTTTGAATCAAATTCTGCATCAATAATAATAAATCTAGTCTTTCCCAATTTTTTTTATCGGCACTTTAAACTTCAAAATTTGTTAACTTTTTGAAGTGTTTGCACATTCAAGAACTGATTTTTTTCTTATTTTGCTCTAGCAAATTTTTTTTTAAACTTTTTTATTTTTAAACACTAATTTATCTTTAAAATAATTTCAACAACTAAGCTTTTAGTAACACTTTTACGCACTAAAAACAATTAAGTATAATTAAATTGGGCTTAAAAAAAAAATTAATTTTCATGTTTTCAAGGCATTGAAATAAGATATCTTAGTGGGATGACGTAAGGTACCTCTTTTTTTTATAAATTCATTAGTTCCTAATCTTCTGAGTAAAACAACATTCTTCACAATATAGAAACCTTGCCACTTCATGTTATTTTTGGAAAAATTGGTTAAGAGATAGTTTTCATAGATCTTCTAAGGAAACCAAAAAAATAAATAAATCAAAAAGAAACTAAAATAGCCATTTCGGATGTATTTGTTGATGCTGATTCCGAATTCAGTCTCAAAATTGCTGTATCTTGTACGGTTAAGGAGATATTTTTACATAAAAGTACAAGAGACACCGTTTTTGCTCTTTTTAAAGTGATATTACAAGTCAAGGTTACTTCCAACCGCAAAAAGTGGTATAGTGGTTTAAAGTGCCAATCTGATTCTTTAAAATTCAATTTAAATAATACCGATATCTTTTTTATCCTCTGAGTTATCCTGACCTAAAAAGTTGAAAAAGTGCAAAAACCATTTTTTTTTGTTATTTCTGCATACGATATTTCGGAGGAACAAAGAAATATCGATATAATTTAAATAGGGTTTTGAAGAAAAAGACTGCCACTTTTAACTTCCATACCAGGCTGAAAGTTACCATGTTGTGATATAACAGCTTCAAAAATACCAAAAACGGTATTTTTTGCATCTTTAGGTTAGAATATCTCTAAAACCGTTTGAGATAGAGCAGTTCTGAGACCGGATTTAGAATTTTCATGAACACATTCATCGCAAATGACTATTGTTGTTTCTGTTTCACCAAGAAAATTTTAAACTCAAAGTTTTTTTTTTGGCCAAATTTGATTATATTTTACGGTTTTTAGTAAGTAAAGTGAAGCTTATAGCTTAGTTCTTGGAATCATTTGATAGATAAATTAATGCATAAAAAAATAATAATATAAAAAAAAATTTGCTACAGCAAAATAAGAAAAAAATCAGTTCTTGAATGTGCAAACATCTCAAAAAATTAACAAATTTTTAAGTTTAAAGTGCCGATAAAAAAAATTGGGAAAGACTAGATTTATTATTATTAATACAGAAGTGGGCTCAAAATATTCTTACAAAAATGCAATTTAATTTTTGCAAATACCTTATCTGGTTAAAAAGATATAGCGTTTAAATTAAAAAAAGTACACAAAAACTCAAAAACTCCTAAAAAAGTACTTTCAAGCTCGTTGCGGAATATCTAAACGCAATTTTTTTTTGGTTCCAAAACACTTTTTGTAATCAGCAGGATCCAAGGATTCAGAAAAGTCGCGCGCACCTTGACTTTTTAACACTCTTGGTTTTTCCATACAAAATTTGGACCACTCTATTATATATGTATGCAATTTTAGCTCGTATAAGAAGAGAAGATAAAATCTTTTAACCACATTAAACAAATGCACACATAAGTATGTGTCGTTCATTTTAATAGTCCATTTAAGGGCAAATGAATAAAATTGTGCTCTGTTTTAACGGAAAGTTTTCTTGATGGTGTAGAATTGATGAGCTTAAGTTGAAACTAGTAAGGGTGTTACCTTTGGCCTGGCCAAACATTAAATACCCTAGACTGCAGTATTTTAAAAATTTTGCTTATATGGAAGGTGCCACGCCCTCTTAACTAACTTCACCCAGTTTTTGCTCAGAGCTTACATTTATATTTTATTATTATTTATTATAGTCCGGGAGCCGGCAATACTAAAAGTGCCGTCATCGCGGATTCTCAAATTTTTAATGCAAAATGGTAGTTTACACTAAGACGAATAAGAAAAGCTTGGTCAGCATGATTGTAGCCTGGCAGAAATATTTTTAAATGGTTTTTGAATTATTAAATTTTCGGAATGTTTTGCCGTCATCGCGGATTTTGATCAATCTTAATATTAATCGATGGTAAATTTCATAACCGTTCAGAAAAAATCCGGCCGACCAATTTTCTTTTGCCGAAAATGACCGGCAGACCTATTTTAATGGTGCTACAGTGGGCACAATTTCTCTGTTTTATTGACATTACATTTATAGTTTATTATTATTATTAATTATTAATTTATTATTATATTTTTTCCAATATTAATTACAATTCATAAATCTCGCGAAGCCCTATGGGCTTATCTGCAAGAAAAAATTACTTATAAATATGAAAAATATTTCGTTAGTTATTTCTACTAATCTTTAAAGTTTGAACATAGACTAATGAAATGATTATGAATCGTTAAAAAGTTATTTTAAAAGAATCTAACAGGTAATTTAAATAGTCCTGCGTCTTAGCTATAGCTGTGAATGATTTTTGGTGATTTCTGGTTTGTCTTCTGCAATTTTTTGTTGCTATTCTTGATATCTGATGCTGTTCTTTTTATTATCTTAAGGACTATTTATAAAAAATGATTTAATCTGTTTCTTTTTCTATTAAGAGAGTTGGTGATGTTGAGTAAGCTAATTGGGAGTTCGTTGAATATTGTTGGAATTGCACTTGAAGATTTTTTTTTCCGTAGTTGTTATAAAACCTTGCAACCTGATACCTGCCTTCAGTTTTCCTTCGGGTACTGTGCTGATGATTGATATTGACACGAAGTGTTTGCACGCTATAGAACTCATTGAGAATGGTTGACTTAAAAATTCCTTCAACATTTAGTACTCCAAGCTGTTTACTAAGTTGTAGACAGCGATCATTTCCGTTGTTTAAATTCCGTCTATTTAGTATTTTAAGTATTTGATTTTGGCTAACTTGGAGCAATCTGCAATGGGATGAAGTACTCCAAGCCGTTATCCCATGTCTAATGTAGGACTCGCATAGTGCGAAGTATACCTGTCTCATAACATTGTAGTTACTGCAGTTGTTAAGGTGATATAGCATAAATGATGTCTTGCGTAGTTTTTTTCGGACATGATCTATATGTTCCTGCCACTTTAAGTTGTGGCCGACTATTATGCCGAGGTATTTGAACGTAGTTACTTGCTCTAATGTTGTAGCACATTCATTGTTTTCTCTGCAGCTATGTATATCTGCTGAAGTGGTTGCATGTAAACATTCGTAATTGTGGAATTTTATTGCAATGTCGTGATATAGAATGTGTGGTGGTTTTATGTGCATGATTTTAGTTTTGCTTGCATTTAATGTTAGTCCATTATCATGTGACTATCTAGTTAAGATATTCATTTCTTTTTGCATTATTTTAGTTGCTTCTTCGATATTTCGATGCGACACAATGATAGCAGTGTCGTCAGCATAGGCAAAGCTTTGACTACCTTTCAACTGATTAAGCATATCATTCGCGTAAAGTATATAAAGCATTGGGCCCAGTTTAGAACCTTGAGGGACACCATACGTTGTTAGTTTCTCATCGCTTAGTGTGTTGTTGATTTGAACTCTATATTTTAGTAAGGTTAAATAGTTTTCCAACCATTTTAACGTACTTCCACGGATGCCATAATTATTGAGGATTTCTAAAAGTTTTTCATGTTTAAGTGTATCAAACGCTTTACTAAAGTCAACGAATAGAACAAGACTATGTATGTTTTTACTTAAATTTTTGTTTAGGACATCAGAGAAAGATCCTAAGAGTTTATTAATGTTCTTTCCTCTCTGAAACCCGTATTGATTTTTGTGAATCACCATATATTTTTGAAGAAAATCGCTTAATCTTCTGACCACGACTTCTTCCAAAACCTTTTCTACAGCTGGTGATAAGGATATTGGTCTATAGTTTTCGTAATCTGCTTTCTTTCCACTTTTATAAATAGGGCGAATTATCGACATTTTAAGTATTTTTGGGATTTTTTCTTCTACCAAGCTTAGGTTCACGAATTTAGCTACAATCGGAGTCATGGCCAGGGCATGTTTTTTAAGACCTTCGGTCGAATATGATCGCAGCCTGGGCCTTTTATTTTCATACTCGTTAAAATATTGAGAATTTCGATATCTGTAACTGATTCCATAAAAATTGAGTTCGGTAATACGCTTTTATTGTATTTTAACGTTTCAATTGAGCAACTCTGTATTGTTTTGCTTATATTTTCCTGAAACTTGTCTGCAAAAGTGTTGGCTATTTCAGCATAATCGGACGTTTTCATATTTCTTATTATAGTATCATCTAAACTGGATTCCTTTTTACCCAAAATTTCATTAATAGTCTGCCAAGTTTTTCTCATATCAGCTCTATTTTCATTAAATTTGTTTTGATAAAATCTATTTTTGGCTGATTCAAGTTTTTTGTTTGTGATGTTTCTGAAAATTTTATTCTCATTTTCTCTTTTCTTGTACTTCGGTTTCGCTAACCACCTTTTGTATAGCTTGTCTCCTGATTTACAACATTTTAGAAGCTCATCAGTAATCCACGGGTTATCTTTTTTTTAGTTCTGTTCTAATATAAATATCTTGAAAAGTGCTTTGTAATTTATTGTATATCTCATCAACTGTATTCAAACACAAAATATTTTCCCAATTGTTCCTAAAATAAGGCTGTTTACCTTAAACTCATCGATACTATTGTTTTCTGCATTGTTCTCGTTTTCTGTGGTACTTTTTTCACATGTAATTCTGCATAATAAAGCGTAATGGTCGGAGATATCGGTTGAAATAACAGATAGCAACGTATCACTCTCTTTATACCTAATGAAGAGGTGATCAATATTAGTACTTGTCTCTCTTGCAATATCTACGCGCGTACTTATGTTATTGTTTGTATTTTGCAAACCACATGACGACAACATATCGAGGTAATGAGTTGTGTTGTTGTCCGATTTGTTCAAGTCGATGTTCGTATCTCCAACAATGATTGCATTTTGCTTTGGGTCTATTTGTATTATTGTTAATTCTAGCTCTTTCACGAACTCTTTTGGGTTGGAAGACGGTGGTCGGTAAATTGCAAGAAGAGCAAGCGGATAATTTTTGACGTACAAATTAATTCGAGTAGCTTCAAAATATGTAACGATTGGAAAAGAATAATCAAAGCTAATATTTTTTTTTTATATATACCGCAATTCCACCACCTCTATGGTTCTCTCTGTTTAAAAACTCTGCATTAAAACCTTCTAAGTGGTATAGATCATTCTCATTATTCGTTATGTTTGTTTCTACGAGAACTATGACGTCAACTAGATGTAAGTATGTATTATTTTATTTATTTCTACTTTGAATGCATTAAAGTTTTTGCGAAGAGAACGTATGTTAAGGTAGCAACATGAGACACTGCGATTTTGTAGTCCGATTAAATTTATTTGCTGAAAGTTACTTATTGTTTTAGTTATAATTGTATTCATTTAGATAATTTTGTTTTTAATTTATTGACTAGATTTGTTTTATTTAGAGTTTTAATTATGAGGCTGATATTGTTCTCAGTAATAATTTGGATAGCTTTTGACTTTTCTTCTTTGCTCGCTAGAATACGTCCCTCTCGGACCCAAACAAACTTTCACTTTTGCTCCTTTGCTTAGTTCTTAGTATCTATGTGCAATTTAGTTGGATTATCTCAAAAACCGCTTTGAATATAGCGTTTTGAAACTTTGCTTATATCGGAGGTGCCACGCCCTCTTGTCTGAGTTCATACAGTTTTTCCTCAGAGCTTGAGTTTATAGTTCTAAGTGTCTGAGTGAAATTTAGTTGGATTATCTCAAAAAACTCTTTTAGTATGGCATTTTGAAACTTTTGCTTATATGGGAGGTGCCACGCCCTCTTGTCCGAATTTGCTTTGTTTTCGCCCAGAGCTTGCGCTATTCATTTTTAGTATTTATGTATATTGTAGTTCCATATCCGTAAAAAAAGATCATAAAGTTGCATATTGAATATACTTTTTTTATGGGCGGTAGGAGTGTTCGTTGACCGATTTTGCTCATTTTCAATCCCTCGAGCTAACTTTTACGGCAAATCCACTGCATCAAATTTCAATGAATTATCTTGCTTAGTTTTCCCGTAAAAAATATTTCCACAGACGGACAGCCAACCAGCCAGACAGACGGACATGGCTATAGCGACTCAGGAGGTGACGCTGATGAAGAATATATATACTTTTCTATAACTGCCACGCCTCCTTCTTTTCGTTACAAACCGAAGGACAAAGTGAATATACCTTGGGTGTAGGGTATAAAAATCACATTTGTCAAATAACCAATTATTACGCAAATAATTTGTACTAGAATCGCCCAATGGTCAAATTTTGACCACAAATGTATTATTTAATTTGAGAACTTTTTGGACAGTTTTAGTACTTTTTTTGCTATTCGGTACAAAATAGAAAAGCTCATTTATCACCCCCGGTAAATACAATGACATATGTGATGCTAAAAGAAAACAAAAAACATGAAATCAGTGTAAGTCATCTTTTTATTTTTTTCTTTTTGCTGTTTCAGCTCTGTGTGACCGCGTATTTTTTCGTTGTAAATATTGAAAAATTTGCATATAATTTTCTCTAGCTTAATGGCAAAATAATGAAATAATTTTTACTTTGTGCACATTTACACACAAATACCTTTCTAATGGTGTATAATTCAAAATCGTGCTCCATTTCTAACATAGTAAAAAAGGTAGGACAAATTTTTGTCTTGCGTATTAATATATAGATGCTGTAACTTCTGCACCACTATTAAAATGAACGATACACACATATGTAGTTCTAGGAAGAATATAGGGCCAAAATAAAACGTCTCCATAGAATGCATTTATTTGCGGTTATAATTTTTATCTCTCTCAAGGACTTTCCGCGTTTTTTAAACTTCTCCAAGTGAATTTTGGTTCACTACGTTTTCTATTGCCTTTTGGATACCACTTCTGTTGAAATACCTAAAATCGTTCCAATATAAGTGTAATAGATTTTTTTGCACCTTCTTCCCAATGGGGAATATCGCGCATCAATAGCGCTTCTGAAGCGCTCTAAGGCAGCAGTGAAGCGCATCTCTCTCGTATCCAAAAGCGCTGAAATTAACATTGGCATGTCATTGGAAGGAAGCGCTTCGTTCTCGCATCCAGAAATGCTCTTTAGATGCGCATCGCTATCGCATCCAGAAATGCTGTTTGGATGCGCATCGCTCTCGCATTCAGAAATGCTCTTTGGATGCTTTTTGGATGGCAATAAAAATATATAAAAAATTAATTTTTAATTGAAATTTTACGTCTTTCGCCACAAAGACTCATCAGACTATTTTTTATGTAATTATACTTATTTTTGTTTTACTAAATTAATTATAATTGAAAAATTGCAAGTTGAAAAACTTTTGTGTTTGGTCTAGGACAGAGTTGAACCGAGGACCTCACGGTTGCTACAACTCTCAATCGCAGTGCCAGTCGCTAGACCACTGCTCCATCCTTGCGCTCTAACGAAGCTGATTTATTGACTTATTTTGTTTTGTGCGTAAATACAGTGTTGCCAGTTTAGGGGATTTCCCCCTAGATTTAGGGGATTTTAAAAGGTCTAGGGAGCAATCTAGGGGATACAATATTTAGGAGCATTCCAAAGTTGGTACGGGACAAATCGTACGCATTTTTTGAGTTTAAAAGTTAAATTAAAGACAAACCAGAATGTTATCAAAAAAAGCATCTAGTACATTTATTTTGTGTGATATAGACCTATTAAAACCAATTATTTTTTCTTAATAATATTTATAGATAGTGACTAATTAATAAGAAAAGAAGTTCGTTTCCATTTTTTGACTTTGTAACAAGTTTTTAGCGAAATTAATAAGCTTTAAAAATTAACAAAAATATTTTTGGATAGGGTCGAGGTATGTATGTATGTATGTATTCTCCTTTAACTCCTAGGAGGAGCATAGGGCCAAGGTATAGTAAAACAATAAAAGTTTTAAAAAATATTTATTTAAATGAGAGTTATTAAATAAAAATTAAATTGTTTGTACGGGACATTTTTGTTTGTACGGGACTCGTACGAAATATCTACATGTATATTTAATTAGTTTTAAATCATTTTTTAAATGAAAATATAACACTATGATTACCCCAAGCGTGTTTTTTGCATGTTACTTGATGGCCATTAACTGAAATTTAATGAACTTTTGATATTCCTGGTTTCAGAAATGAAAAAAAATTCTCGTAGAGGGTACTAAAGTGGCTGCTAGTGTCGCGAAATCTTTTGCATTTTTGACTACGGCACTGTATCTTTGACTTCGACCTTTTTGACTTACAAGTCGTTTCACATTACCACTGACTTCGTGAACCACGCCTTTGCGATGTGTCCATAAGTCACATAGATGCTGTTTAAGCATTACGTAAGCAGATTTTCAATGATATAAGCAAAAATTAACAAATCGTGAACACGAACCCCTCTCTTATAACCAGATTTTCAAATACGAACAAGAGTTCAGGAACTAAATTATTTTTATAATTAAAGCAATAGCGGTCATACGGAAATTGAAAAAATCCTTGACACTTTAAATCAATTTTAAGGGCTAAAGTTAGACTTTAATTTAAATATTTTTTGTCTTACGTAAGAATTTTATCGACCTCTCCTCCTGTATAAGCAACAATAAGCAAATCTTGAACCACTCCCCATCTAAATATGCTTATGTTATACTTGAACGGCCCTATATGAACACCATTTCATTTTATTTATAGCAGTTTTGCTCATGTCTCATATAATTAAAAGTCATAATTTCTTAAGTGCATATACATAATAAAGCCCCCTGAGACTTATAGTTCATAGCAAAGCAGTAACCAACGGTAACCGTACCCATATCGATAATTTTTAAAGAGTTGTTTCAACAATATTAGAAAAAAATTAATAGAAATCTTAATAAAATAAATATTGTGTTTGTACGGGACAAATAATAAGATAATAATTATTATACTTTAGGTAAAATAAAATCCGAAAATTACTGCACTTTTTAAGAATACCCAAGTAACTTGCTTTAAAAAAAATGCTAATAAAATTAAACCGTTATGTGTGTAGACAGAAAATTAATTACATCGATTTGAGCGTTTGTACAGGACACCCATAACTGTTTTGTTTGTTGCGGTATAATATAGATGTTTGCAAGAACACTTGTTTGCAAATACTATTTATCAATACACTAGTCTATGACCTAAAACTACAGATATGATTTATAACGTAACTCATCATGGTTTAAGAGAAAAACAATGATGAATATGATCAAAAATATACCTAGTAAAAAAAAAACTTTGGCACTTTCTTTAACTGTAAAAAACTGAGCCTAATACCAAGATTTTATTATGAAATCAATTTGGAAAGTAAAGTTTAATCCCACTAGAATATATTCGATCCATTAAAACATTTGAAAAATAAATCTGAAACATCTGCAAAAATAATACCATTTTCACTGGAATGCTCCTTTAGGTGATTTGTTCAGGGGATTTTAAAAAGGTCTTGGGGAAATCTAGGGGATTCTTTTATGGGATTTATGCGAACGAAATTCAATTCGACTGACATAAATTTCCTTATATTTTTAAGCTTGCTACCGCATTATTGAGTTTACCATTTTCAAATGCCAGCGTAGACAGATTGTTTTCTATAATGAATGTCATAAAAAAGTAAACTCAGGAATCTATTAGCGGTAGAGACTGCGGAAGCCATTCTCCGGGTTAAGGATAATTTGTCGAACGAGATATCATTCGAGCCTTCGAAAAGTATGCTTAAAAAGTTTTGCACCACGGGCATGTACAATGCGGATGTAGATGAAACTTTAATTAATACTTTGTCAGAGTTAAGAAAACCTTCCCTGCAGGGAATTGATCTCACTATTAGCTAACTTTTTGTTGATTTTTTTATAATCACATCTAGTTTTTTTCTGAATTGTTTTGCTGACTATTTTGACATAGCGATGTCCGGCAAAGTAGTGAGTGCTCCCTATATCTGCATGAGTTTTCAACTAGTTTCTGGCTAACTTCTCATAAGTTAGATAATAGTGAGCCAAAAAATTACGAACTTAATCCCAATTATTTTATAATTTACTACTTTCTGATTTCTTTTTCCATACACTATAGTTTCACAAATGCTAGCAATGATGAGCGACATATGTTTTAATTATAATTTTTATTTCATTTATTTAAAATAACTCGTACATATATTAATTATTTTAAACGGATATTGGAAACATGGCAATCCACTAAATAACAGTTACATATAACAAATGTTTTATAATATAAAATTATGTAATTACAGGGAAATTTTATGTAAAATTTAGCGTTTTACAATTCTTTAAATAATTTAATGTGTCATTAATGATTCAAAGTGAAGAAAAGAAAAATTTAAAGCAATTATAATTATAATAGTAAGTTCTTAATATAATTTTTTATTTTTTAGCTATATAAACGTTATGAAAATATCTTTTTTTAATAATTTTGAGCGCTTCGTGCAAATTTTTATCAGCATCGCCATCGCATACTGCTCGAATCGCATCTGTGGAAAATAAAATAACATAATTGAACGCACTTTAAAGTTTTATTGATATATGGTATACCTATTAACACTTCGTATACTCCACAAATATCCTTAAGACGCTGCTTTCCATGGATGCCATCAACGTTTATAACACTACTACGTGATGCATTTCTCCCTACATTCTGCAATTTTCCAAAATAATAGGCCTTCTCTTTCCTAATAAATCTTCTTAAGTGTCTGCTACTGACCACCCTCATAATGAATGACTTACCTATTATTTGATAAAAAATTTATAGATTTTGGTTTTATTTATTTAATTGTTGCACTATTTTTCAAAATCACAGTTTGCATTAAAAAGTTGATACAATTTTATTTGATTTAATTAATTTATTTGTCAGTTTGACACAAGAATTTAATACTTAAAAAAATAAAAACTTACTTTTATGGCTACTGCTGCATGACTTTTCAACCAGCTTATAGTTAGGTGCTATCTACACAATAATAAATTCACTATTTCTGTAGTTAGTTGATTTTTTCACTACAGGGTTATTTTAAAATATATGTTAATTTGTATTTGTGAGTAATAAATGTTATCCTTATTAGGATAGAAAAAAGTGGTATTGGTGGAAGGGAGTATACTATGGGGTTCACTAATGAGAGTGGTATACATCAACATTAAACTGTGAGGGATATCACGGTCGTATGTGATATCCCTACCTATGAGACGCAAGAAAAAAAGTATAGTACAGTAATCCCCGCTTATAAGCATTTCTGAAAATGCTTGATTTTTGGTGCATATAAGCGGGAAATGCATATAGAAAAAACTCGGTTACCTGCATGAAAAGCGCATATATGAAAATTCAGCTATATGCACCAGATATGCTTATATAGAATCTTAGTTTCTTGAAATAAACGAAAATTTGGTGTTTTGAGGTGATAGTTCCACTTTTAAGAATATATTTGGAGAAACCCAAATTCGAACAAAATTATTTTAACACTGTTTTAAAGAAAAATTATAGCGCTTCCAACCAATGTACCAATTATTAAAATCTGATTAAAATTGGCTTAGTTAAATCAGCGCAAAGTAAAACACGGTTTTTTGACCAAAAGTTTATAAAAACGTGATATTTATTATTTTAATTCAATAGTGCATTTAATAATAACTATTTAAATACAAGTTTGGCAAAATCGGATCCTATTTTAAAAAGTTATAAAGGTTGAAATAAGACCATTCGATTTTTTTATCGAAGAAATAAACAGACAAAAGAATAACCACCCCCAGGCTGCCCCTACATTGTTCAAAAGCATGACCTACCCCCATTATTTTTTCCACCCCATCATTTTCACCAAACATACTTACCCCCTATCTCCACCCCCTAGGGGTGCTCCCATACAAAAATACTCATATTTATGTTAATTAATAAACATTTTTTCTCTCATCAACCCTGCCCCCATAGTGCTACTTAGGAAGGTAAAATGTATGACCGACCCCTATTAGTTTTTCCAGCTCGACAATTTTACAAAACATACTTGCCCTCTATCTCTGCCCTCTAGGGGTGCTCTCATACAAAAGCGTCCGGGGTGCGACTTTATACTGGTGTACTTATATTGCTTCTGTTACAAAAATTAATTGCCACAGTTACAGTGGTTTTGAATTAAAAAAAAAAAAAAAAACGCGTATCACGTATGACGGAAACGAGCAGTTACTGGGTGTGCCGATCGTACCATCCGGTAAAGGTAAAGGACGGAGATAGAGGGCAAGTTTGTTTAGTAAAATTGTCGGGCTGGAAAAATTAATGGGGTCGGTCATACATTTTACCTTCCTAAGTAGCAATATGGGGGCAGTAGGGGTGATGATGGGCGCATCCAAAGAGCATTTCTGAATGCGAGAACGATGCGCATCCAAAGAGCATTTCTGGTAGCGAGAGCGATGCGCATCTAAAGAGCATTTCTGGATGCGAGAGCGATGCGCATCCAAAGAGCATTTCTGGTAGCGAGAACGATGCGCTTTCGGTCACGTATTAACGTACAAAACAACAGCGCTTTTGGCAACGAGAGAGATGCGCTTCACTGCTGCTTTATAGCGCTTCAGAAGCGCTATTGATGCGCTCCATTCCCCATTGGGGAGTTAATTCATTTATATCTGAATAAATCTATATGCATACATTTATAATATGCATACTCAATTATTACTCAAGTATTACTCATGTGTAAAAATATTTAAAAAAATTTGGTTTTGGCCTTGAACTTGTTGCGCCACGTTGTCTTGTCACGTGCTGTCGTAAATTGTACCAATTAACAAAACAATCTATATACATACAAACCTTTATATCTCACATGGCATGTACATGCATACAAACAATTTTATGAGGGGCACATACACACGCATAAAGAGGAAAAATTTCTAGCGCTTCAAATCCCCATAGAAATTTAGAAGCACTTTCACAATGATTTTTAATATGGCTGAACCCAGCCCGGGTGATTTTTTTTTTTTGCTTTATTTTTTTTTTTTTTTTCATTTAAATATATTTGATTCAACATTATTTTATTTCACTTTTCTATTTTCCTTTCACTTATTAATTTACTTTTGTTTAATTGAATTGAAATTGATTACACAATGATTTCATGTAAGGCTGCAGTAAGGACAACGTGGGTTCGAACCCAGCCCGTGTCATTTTTTTTTTTTTTTTTACTTTATTTTAATTTTTGCTACTACATACTACTACTACTATAAATCCAAATGTCTCCATTTTGATCAATTGTCAGCTCCATGTTTTCAAAACATGATCTGTTTTTTCTTACTTATAGTTTCACTGTGATAAGTACTCCTTCTGTGATAGAATATCGTGATTTTCGAAATATTGACCTTAACAATTTGTCTTTAGATTGTAGAAATATTCATTGGACGCACATTTATACTATGACTTCGATAAATGATCAGGCTAATTTCATACAGCAACTCATTCAAAGTTTTTTTTCACTTCATGTTCCTTTAAAAACTAAAGTTATCAGGCCGAACGAAAAGCCGTTGTTCAAACCGTTTTTAAAATCACTTATATTCGAACGCGATAAAATCTATAATAAATGGAAAACGTACAAAATCCATGCGGATCTTGAATCTTTCAGGCAATTAAGAAATCTGGTTACGAAGCACATTCGAGCCTGTAAAAAGCGCTATTATTTCAATGTTTTCTTCTGCTTGCAATTCTATATGACTTAAATTTTTTGAAACGGACACACTAAAAACTAACTTGTTAAACTGAAACTTTTTTTGATGGTTTTTTGAAGAGTTTTTGATATAAATTATTGCCTTATACTTTTTTTTTAAAAATTTTAATTTTTTTAAAAGTTATAAGCATGTGAATTTTTATGTATGTCTATTTTCAAATTGCGATTTCTCCGTAAATATTGAGCGAAAATTTATGAAACTTTTGTGGTGGAACTAAAAATAATTCAAAATTTAGATGAAATAAACTTTTCATAAAAATATTTAAAGTTTCTTATAAATAATGCACTTTTTAATAAACAAATAGATATTTAAGCTATACCTATAGCAAAATAAAAGCAAAATTTTTACACAGAAATGTGCTCTAAAATCTGCACAACATTTCTGTGAAAAAAAAATTGGAGGTACGCATCATTAATAAAAAGTTACGCGTACTTAAATGACTCTACATAGGTGCCTTGCCTATGTGATTTTCGCATTTCACCGCTGCATGCCGTTTCAAAACAACAAATCATAATTTATGCAGAAATTGAGAATGCATGTAAGAACGCGCAGCGAGCGTAAATGTGTGAATCGCATAGGCAAAGCACCTATGTAGAGTCATTTAAGTACGCGTAACTTTTTATTAATGATGCGTACCTCCAATTTTTTTTCACAGAAATATTGTGCAGATTTCAGAGCACATTTCTGCATAAAAATTTTGTTTTTATTTTGCTATAGGTATAGCTTAAATATCTATTTGTTTATCAAAAAGTGCATTATTTATAAGAAATTTTAAAAATTTTTATGAAAAGTTTATTTCATTTAAATTCTGAATTATTTTTAGTCCTACTACAAAAGTTTCATTAATTTTCGCTCAATGTTTTCTGAGAAATTGCAATTTGAAAAAAGACGTACATAAAAATTCACATGCTTATAACTTTTTAAAAAACTAAAATTTTTTTAAAATAAGTATAAGGCAATAATTTAGATCAAAAACCCTTCAAAAACTCACCAAAAAAAGTTTCAGTTTAGCATGTTAGTTTTTAGTGTGTCCGTTTCAAAAAATTTAAGTCATATCTAAGTGGAACTTGATAAGAGATGTAGGTCTTGGAGTAAAAACAAGCAATATTTAATTTTAGTTTTAGTTGTGTTGATCAATGTGATGTCCTTAGTATTGTAGTATTTTGGCTGTAAAATCAAATGCAGTTGGCCTGGATGGTATCCATCCTTAAACTAATTTTACCAATAATTTTACCCTACATAACTTATCTATTGAATACTTGTTTGATGTCGTCTCAGTTTCCTAATTTATGGAAGGCTGCAAAAATTATTCCAGTACCTAAGGCCAAATATGAGTTTCGTCCCAAATGAACAAATACTTCACTGATAAAAAGCTTTTAACTGATAGACAGTCCGGATTTAGAGCCAAGCGTGGCCGCATCTCGGCAGTCCTGGATGTATCAGACTACCTAAGAATGAACCTGGACGAAGGTAAGGTTAACTTTTTAATACTGCTAGAACATTCTAAAGCATTTGACAACGTTAACCATCTTGTCCTCGTCCATAAGCTCAGTAATTATTATAATTTTTCGTCCTCGGCTACCTGCCTTATATCCTCATATCTGAATGGAAGATCACAGTGCGTTTCTTCTGGGTCATCCCAACTTCCGCTTGATAGAGGAGTTCCACAAGGCACTGTTCTTGGCCCCTTTCTCTTTTCCGTCTACACCAACGATTTCCCTACAACCATTAGTAGAGTTCAAACACATATGTATGCTGATGATGTCCAAATTTACTCTTCGTGTGACTATAGCGATATGAATAACTGCATAGCACTTCTAAATGAAAACACCAAGAAAATAAGTCAATGGACAATAAGCTATCAATTAATCCCAAAAAATCCCAATGTCAAATAATCTTCAAAAAAAAATATTGTTACTTCTAGCCTTTCTAGCATAACTATAAATAACACTAATATTGAATATGTACAAAAAGCAAAGAACCTGGGAGTAATTTTTCATAAAACGCTTTCCTGGAATGATCACATTACTTACAGTATTGGTAAGGTGTACGGCTTGCTAAGAATGTTAGGGGACACCCAGTTTTATCTACCTCATCTTATGCTTATACTTCTGTATGGTTGTGAGGTCTATGCAAATTGTGATTCAGCACATAAACGTAAGTTACAGGTTGCATTTAACAATATAATCCGGTGCGTCTATGGTTTTAAACGGTTTGATCAAATCTCCATTTTTGCAAGCAATCTGTATGGCTTAAGCTTCAAAAATTTAATACGTTCTAAGGTTGTTTTGTATCTACAAAAAATTATCTGCACACGTGAACCCAGCTATCTGTTTGATAAAATTCGTTTTTCAAGGTCTGAGCGCAACAATGATCTAATTCCTGTCAGACACCTTACTTTAACCTCTGAAAGACAGTTCTCCCCAATAATATAAAAGGCATAGGGGAGGGGGGGCTAGTGTGGACAAATTCAAATTCTCGCGCCGTTTTGAATTTTTTGTTTCTGTTTTATATCTTTCAAGTTGGTATTTGCACTCTGCATCACCAAAAAAAATTCATTTGTTGGCAGTTCAGCTTTCCATGATAACGTGACCGAACGTGTTTTACGCAGCAAAAAGTAATTTTTTTGTTGTTTCGTAATTTCAGTGATACTTTTAAACTAATTATTCTTCTGCTGCATTGTTAATAGATAATACAACTTAAAATAGTGTTTATTTAAACCATTGAAATTATTTTTGAAGAACTTTACCGTAAGATTAAAAAAAAAATATTTTTGCTTAACAAGACATGAAGGGGCTAGTGTGGACAACTGAAATGGGGCTAGTGTGGACATGTCCCCTTTTAAGGGGCTAGTGTGGACAAATGTAAGCCCTTTTTAAAATAATTTAATAGTGCATTTATGAAAATAAAAATTCATAACTATTGATGCAATTATGAAGGCAAGAGGTATAAGTAATCGCTAAAAATTACTTTATTACAAAAATGATATATTTACATACATAATTTTGTAATTATATAAAAATTGTCCACACTAGCCCCCCCTCCCCTAGTTAATGTAGGTCAATTTAGGAATGAACTTGGGAAAAACTTTAAAGAGAACAATCATTGAAACATATAGTTAATCTTCTCTTCTTATACGAGATAAAATTGTATGTACTTATGTACCTATATACTTATGTATGTATGTACCTATGTACTTATGTATATATGTATGTTTGGAACGGTCAAAACTTTTTCTCAAAAACGGCCGCAGCGATTTTAATGAAACTTGGGATATTGTTAGATATTAACATACAAGGAAGAACGAGCAAGGTTTGAACTTTGCAAATGCTCACCAGGGGGCGCGGCACCACCCTAAATTTTGAATTTGATTTAGTCATAACTCGCAAACCATACAAAGTATTTAAATGGAATTTGGGGAGCAGGTACTGCTTAATAATACCTTGAAACAAACGAAAAATGGGCTGGATCGAATAAGTGCCACGCCCAGTTTTTAACCCTTGAAAATTTTGATTCAATATTATTCGAAAACGACTCCAACAATTTTGATGAAAATTTAAGAGGATTTACCTCTACAAACAGGGATTAGTATATGATATGCCGTTATATTAAGAAAACTTGTTGAAGGGCGTGGCACCGCCCACAAAAATTAAGTACGGTATAAAAAGAAATCTAATGAAGCAATCATTCTAAAATTAATTGTGGGAAGCCTCCTTGCATCTCTGATCTGAATCGGATTAAAATATCGCCGTTGCGCGTGGAACCTCCCATACAAGCAAAATACGTTAAATGTTATTTTTCGCAAATGTTACAAGGTATTTGAATGAAATTTGGTTTGTAGGTACTATTTAATAATACCTTGTAATAAACGAAAAGTGGGCGGGATCGAATAAGTGCCGCGCCCACTTTTTAACCCTCGTTCTCGAATAATATTGAATCAAAACTTTCAACAATTTTGATGAAAACTTAGGAGGTCTTACCTCAACAAACAGGGATTAGTATGTGATATGCCGTTATGTTAAAAAAATTCGTGAAGGGCGTGGCACTGCCCACAAAAATTTAAAACGCTTTAAAAAGAAAACTAATAAAGAAATCGTTCTAAATTTAACTGTAGGGAGTCTACTTGCTATTAGGCACCTACGATCTAAAAGTGGGCAAAACCTGGAACCTCCCATACAAGTAAAACACATTAAATGCTATTTCTCGCAAATGGTACAACATATTTTGATTAAATTTGGTAAGAGGGTCTGGATCATGAGTATCTAAAGCATAACGAAAATTATGTACTTTTCAATGCTGAGTCCGTCTTTATCAGCAGAACTGTCATTATAACTTCAGTATTTTGAAATATCCTTGCTTGAAGTTGAAGAAAACGCTGTGTTCAGTCTTACAGCGTAGCTACAAAAAAAGGTGATATCAAAATATCCTTTCGGATTTTTCCAATAGGTCTCTTACTTTTCGATACATAAAACGAAAAATTTTGGGTGCGTGGTATATCTCATTTATTTATTTAGGTAGAATGCCCCAAAAAAATGTTAAGTTTTTGATATTTTCTATACCATTCGACACTTTGCGAGTTTTTTCTTATTATTATTCTCATCGGTTAATATATCAATTTGAAAGCATGACCATACGAATATCATAACAAAAAAAAGCTATGAATAAAAACTAATAAGATCAGATAAAAAATAATAAAATAAGATCAGAATAAGATCAGATTGTTGACCGAGCAGGGATCGGTCTCCAGGTACTAAGAATTAAATTAAAAAAAAATTAATTTTTAAACCTAATGTAACACTGTGGAACAAAATTTGGTCGCCAAAAGTTTACTCGGATCTGACGCTGCGGGGTGAAAATATAGGCCAAAATAAAAGACCATTTGGCTCAGTTTGTTCAAGTTGGCTCTAGTTTTCGAGAAAAGGCCGTTTGAATTTTGCACCTTAAATTATGTGGTTTTTTCGATATATCTCGTAAGTAAACTGAGTTTTATTGCATTTGGTGGTGAGGTTTTGTTCGTCTTGTCCATATCTACTCTTTCACTACCAAATCAGTCCTTTTGGGTGCATTTTTGGCAAGTTAGAGCACTGAATTCCCAGATATTTTTCGCCTTTTTTGACATTCGGCATCCATACGAACAATTTGGTATAATAACAGGTCATTCAATAAGTCCGTAGGATAAGTAGGAGAAAATCTAAATTTTGACCAAACTCGATTTAATTATTCCACATAGTTGTCTTCGAGGGCGTTACAACGATTATAGTGATTTTCCAACATTTCGATTCCACTTTTATAGTACGATTTCTCTTTTTCGTCAAAATAGGCCTCAGCTGACTGTCTTTTGGATTCTGGTGTGTAACAGTGAAGCCATGTTTCATCCATTGTCACATATCGACGATAGAATTCGATTTTATTGCGGTTTAACAGCGCCAAACACTACTCAGAAGCATCAATTCGTTGTTGTTTTTGGTCGACTGTGAGCTCACGCGGCACCCACTTTGCACAGAGCTCTTGCATACCCAAATGTTCGTGTAAAATGGTAAAAATACTACCATCTGATATCCTTACAATGTTAACTAGCTCGTGCACCTTCAATTTTCAATCGTTCATAACCAATTTGTGGATTTTTTTTATGTTTTCTGGAATAACCGTCTCATTTGTGCGTCCACTGTGCTGGTACGACCACATTTAAATTCAGCAATTTATTTGTATCGATGGAGGAGAGTTCGGATATTGTTTATCAATCCATTGTTTGGTTTCCACTGTATTTTTTTTCAAAAAGCAATGCTTTATCAAAACTTGAAATTCACTTTTTTTCATTTTTTTTTACTAACAAAAGTTGCTTCACACAAAATGCTATAACTCACGAATCAATAGTCCGATTGCTGTCAAATTTATACACGTATCGTTTGAAGGTTAGTACTAAACACAAATCATATGGAAAAAATTCTAGTAATGCCATCTATGTGTCATCCTACGGACTTATTGAATGACCTGTTATATGTTTCATATGGCCAAAAATATACATACATACATTGCCAAAAATATCTGAAGTGAACCACCTAAGAAATTTAACGTAAAAAAGGCTTTAACAAAATGATGTTTTATAACAACTAGTAAAGATTTTGTAAAAATGTTTTATCTTAGAGATATTAAGCATAGGTCGGGAAATAAAATGGTATTTTTTCTTGTACCAAAATTTTTAATTTATTATTGAAAATCATTATTTCAAATAGGTACATAAAACTAAAGCAACTTCTCCGCCTCTGAAAAATCTATAAAAAATATGTGGTTACTCTCCACTTATCAAGAAACTATATCATAGAAAAAAAATTGGGGTAAACTATATTGGTTCAAAAGTTATTAACAATATAGTGATGTCGTGCAAGTCTTTTTTCAGCATTAGAGAAAAACAAAGCATCTTTCGAAAAAAGTGTATGTGGCATAAAATGCTTAGAATTATCTAAGAAATACGTGTGAATTTTTTCAGAATTTTCTGAGACATTTTATAATTTTCCAAAATGTCCGAAAAAAAAAATTTGATATGTTCCAAAAAACTCACACGTATTCCTTAGATATTTCTAAGCATTTTATGCCATATACATGTTTTTCGTAGGATGCCTTGTTTTTCTCTAATAGAAAAAGACTTGCACGACATCACTATATTGTTAGTAACTTTTGAACCAATATCGATTACCCCATTTTTTTATTCTGGAATATAGTTTCCAGACAAGTGGCGAGTAACCACATATTTTTTATAGTTTTCTTAGAGGCGAAGAAGTTGCTTTATTTTTATGTACCTATTTGAAATAGGGATTTTCAATAATAAATGAAACATTTTTTTACAAAACAAAAACACCATTTTATTCCCCGACCTATGCTAAATATCTGAAAAAAAAAAACATCTTTACAAAATCTTTACTAGTTGTTATAAAACATCATTTTGTTGAAGCTTTTTTTACGTTTGATTTCTTAGGTGGCTCACTAGAGAAATTTTTGCCCATATGCCACATATATTATATCAAAGTGTTCGTATGGATCTCAGCTATAGGTTGAAAGGCAAAACCTGTGCATAAATCCACCACTCAGGTGATTACTATTGAGCCGAATGTCATAAAAGGCGAAAAATATCACTTTTCTGGGAATTCTGTGCTCTAACTTGCCAAAAAAGCACCCAAAAGGACAGATTTGGTAGTGAAAGAGTAGATATGGACAAGACGAACAAAACCCCACCACCAAATGCAATAAAACTCAGTTTACTTACGAGATATATCGAAAAAAACACATAATTTAAGGTGCAAAATTCAAACGGCCTTTTCTCGAAAACTAGAGCCAACTTGAACAAACTGAGCCAAATGGTCTTTTATTTTGGCCTATATTTTCACCCCGCAGCGTCAGATCCGAGTAAACTTTTGGCGACCAAATTTTGTTTCACAGTGTAATTGTATAAGCTGATTCCATAATTCTATGTGTATTATTACTTATTTTAAAAAATCTATTGAAATTATAAATGATCAGTGCCAATTTATGAGCTTTTTGTTAAGTCTTAAAGTATTGAGATGTGTAAAATATAAATAAATAAATAAATAATATTATCTACGAGTTTTTCTCCAATCCAATCTTCGAAAGAAATATTGAGCAGCTAAAAGTAGTTGAGGAGTAAGTTTGACGAAGGACTTGTGAACTCTACTATGTAGGATTGATTTTAAAATTTTACAAACAGTCACACCCCCTTCTAAGCGTTACAAATTAAAACTAGTAAGGGTGTAAACTTTGGCCTGGCCAAACGTTAAATACCCTACATTGCAGTGTTTTTAAAACTTTGCTCATATGGGAGGCGCCACGCCCCCTAGTCCGAGTTCGTCTAGCTTTAGCTCAGAGCGTGCATTTATAGTTCTAAGTATTTGTGTGAAATTTAGTTGAATTATTTCAAAAAACTCTTTCTACTGAAAGGTGCCACGCTTTCACCAAGTTTTTGCTCAGAGCTTGCATTTATAATTGTTAGTGTCTGAATAAAATTTAGTTCGATTATCTCAAAAAACGAGTTCAGTATAGCATTTTGAAGCTTTGGCTTATATGGGAGGTGCCACGCCCTCTTGTGCGAATTCGTTCAGTTTTTTTTTCCAGAGCTTGCGCTTACAATTCGTAGTATTTATGTGTATGTCGGTTGCATTGTCGTGAAAAATACTCCTAAAGTTGCATTTTGAATACATTTTTTGTATGGGCGGTAGGCGTGTCCGTTGACCGATTTCGCTCATTTTCAATCCCACGAGATATCTTTGACGACAAAGACAGTGTGCCAAATTTTATTGAATTATCTCGGTTAGTTTTCCCGTAAAAATATTTTCCCGCACAGCCAGCCAGCCAGACAGACGGAGATGGCTATATCGACTCAGGAAGTGACGCTGATCAAGAATATATATACTTTTCTGCCACGCCTCCTTCTCTGCGTTACAAACGGAAGGACAAAGTGAATATATCCTGGGTGTAGGGTATAACAAAGCATATATCGGCCCATTTGTCTAACTAGGGACAATTGAAAGAATTATCTTATTTTGACGAATGAATATTTAAAAAGTGGAACTAATTTTCTCTGCTAATACATATTTCTGTTCTTATACAAGCTAAAATTGTATGTTTGTTTGTTTGTTTCTTGGTACTTATTTCTGTGCCAATATTTTTTCTCGAAAACGGCTACAGCGATTTTCATAAAACTTGGAGCAGTGTTAGATATTAGCATACAATGAAGAATGAGCTAGGTTTGAACTTTGTAAATGCTCACCAGAGGGCGTGGCATTGCTCTAAATTTTAAATTTGATTTAGTCATAACTCGCAAACTATACAAGGTATTTGGATGAAATTTTGTGAGCGAGTACGGCTTGATAATACCTTGTAACAAAGGGCGGAATCGAAGAAGTGCCACGCCCACTTCTTAGCCCTTTTTTGATTTTGATTCAATATTACTCGAAAACGAGTTCAACAATTTTAATGAAAATATTGGGAAAACTCTCGTTGAAGGGCGTGGCACCGCCCACAAAAATATAATACGCTATAAAAAGAAAACTAGTAAAGCAAACTTTCTGAAATTAACTGTAGGGAGTCTACTTGCTATTAAGCACCTACGACCTGAAAGTTGGCGAAATATCGCCGTTGCGCGTGGAACCTCCCATACAAGCAAAATACATTAAGTGCTATTTCTCGCAAATGTTACAAGAGATTTTAATGAAATTTGGTATGTAGGTACTGCTTATCAATGCCTTGTAATAACCGAAAAGTGGGCGGTATCAAAGGAGTACCACGCCGCCTTTTTAACCATTTTAAATTTTGATTCAATATTACTCCAAAACGACTCCAACAATTTTAATAAAAATTTATGAGATGTTACCTCTGCAAACAAGAATTAATATGTAATACGCCGTTTTATTGGAAAAGTTCGTTGAAGGGTGTGGCACCGCTCACAAAAATATAATACGCTATAAAAAAAAACTACTAAAGCAATATTTCTGAATTTAACTGTAGGGAGTCTACTTGCTATTAAGCACTTACGACCTGAAAGCGGGCAAAATATACCGGTGCGCGTGGAACCTCCCATACGAAAAAAGTAGGCTTTGTTCAATAATTTTCACGCCCACTTTTTATCAAAATAAAAATTTTGGTTAATAACTCAGGCACAAAAAAATGGAATGAACTTTTTAATTCTTATATGAAGCCTTACGTACTTGTTGACGCTGAATCCGTCTTCATCAGCAGAACTGTCATTATACCTGCAGGATTTTGAAATATCCTTGCTTGAAGTTGAAGAAAACGCCGTGTTCAGTCTTACAGCGTAGCTACAAGAAAAGTTGAAATTCTTTTTTATTAATAGCCACACTCTTCTTTATCAAAATATTCTCTCGGATTTTTCCAATAGGACTCTGATTTTTTGGGTGCGTGGCATATCCCATCTTTTTATTTTAGGGCATTCTATTTCACCAACAAAAAATTGGAGTTTTTGATATTTTTCTATACCATTCGATACTTTCCGGGCTTTTTCTTGTTATTATTCTCATCGGTTTATTTATCGTATTGAAAGCATGACGATTAGAAGTGAAAAGGTACAAGTTTCATAACAAAAAATAGCTATGAATAAAAACATCGACTAAAATAATAAAATCAGATTGTTGACCGAGCAGGAATCGGTCTCCAGGTACTGTATTATTAAACGTAAAAATGTATTGGTAGGTATATGGGTTGTTCTTTTGCTTTTATAAATGCTACAACTTACATTTATAGATCTCGAACAGGGTTGATGTCCACTAATGGAAACTGAATTAAAAAAAAAAAATACAAGAGATAATAAGGGGTAGGTAAGAGTTGCATTGCAATGGGCGAGGCATATACGCATGCATAGTACATGCATATATACGTATGTATACGCTACGCTCATACGTATACCGCAGGAAACATCAAATGGTATAATACTGAACTGTATAATAATTCAGTACTTACATTTATGTACATAAGTATATATGTATATGTGACGCGGTCTGAAAAAACAATACTTTACTCGCCAGAGGTCAAAATGATTTTCTTCTTAAAAAAGACAAAATTCTGAAGCGAATACTTCAAAATCGCGCAAATATTTACATATGGTCAAAATCACAAAAAAGTAAACTAGGAAAAAATTTGTTGTTTCAACACGGTGCGTCTGAGTGAATTTAAATGAAAATGGCCAGGACCTCAAATTTTCTTGTGAATTTCGATTTCTCATGACCTTGGGATATGTTTTCTATGAAAATGAAAATCGAAAAGTTAGCGGTTTTTTTTAACGGCTCAAAATAATTTTTTTTTATTTTCTACGATTTTCTCAATTTTTTGATTTTCTTTTAATTGATAATTGATATATATATATATTTATGATATTTACAATCCTTCCTTATTGACATTCATGCACAAACAAATTTCGAAGAATTTGTGGAAACCCTTCCATAAGTTGAAATTACTAATTTTATTAATTGTTTATTAGTTTTCACAGTGCTTCCTTTGCATTCGTTATGTATATTCGTTACGTATCTGGCTTAAGTAATTCTAACTTGACCGAATAATTTAAAAGCTCGCATTAGTGAATTATCCCAGTTTTTTATATTGTTATTTTAGAATGATTAACCCAGATTATAAAACTATTAGTGATCACAATGGAAATCGGATTAAAATATGTTTATTTTGTTATCAAAAGTCCAAAAATATGCTTAATATTACTAGTTCATTAAAAGGAAAAATAGAAAATCTTGTTAATCTGGATCTAAATGATGATCGTTTACCAACTGTACTATGCCCGGGGTGTAAAGCTTGTATTTAAAAAGGATTAAAAGTACGAGAAATACGATTAGATGGTCAAAAATTTGTTTTAAAACAAAGCATTCAAAAATTTCTCTCCATAAGACGTGATTTACGATCTCAAAATGCTGATTCTACGTGTAAATGTCATTTGTGCACTGTAGTGAAAAATAATCGTCCTAAAATTAATAATAAAAAACGTAAAAATTAACGATCAAACAAAAACAAACAAAAACTTAGTCGATGTTTTAAGTGTTGCACTCCTATAAGAAAAGGCATAAAGCATATTTGTAACTCTACAACGTTAGTCGACAATGTAAAAAAAAATTTATTTCAAAGTGATAAACAGAAACAGCATGCTGCAACGGATATAATTAAACAATTTGCTATTCCAGAATGCAATTCTGCGAATTCTCCGCAACTAAACATTGATACGAAAGTTGCACTTTCTCAAAAACGAGGGAAGCCACTTGAACTTATCTTGAAACCCAATAAAAAACAAAAAACGAGTATTATTCCTAGTAGTTCACTTTTAAAAATTCAAAGGAATTATAATTTGAGTTTTAGATAAATTAATGGAGTGGCAAACGCTGTACGCACAGAAACCAAAAATTCTATTAGATTCGAAAAAAATTTTAAATTAAAAATTAATGAAAATTCTTATGTCTTTGATGATATTTTTGAAATTAGTGAGTTTAATTTTGTGAAAGAAAAAAATAATGTCTCAACTGCAATGCCACAAAAAGGTGTTTTTTGTAAAAATTTGAGAGGATCAATTGACTTCGTAACTAAAAAGCGTGATATGAACGATGTAAATGTCAAATTTGGTATTGACGGGGGTGGGGGATTTTTAAAGTTTTGCATGTCTCTTCAACTTCCACCATTAACAGAGGAAGAGAGTGTAGAATCCAAAAAAAAAAAATTTACAACAAAAAAGAAAATTTCTCTAATTAAAAAAATAAGTCTATACTGATAAATAATCATAGCTAACGGAATTTGGTTTAAATGGATTTATTTTGTTTCTCAAAAGATTTTTTGCATATAAAAAATTTATCTTAAATCAAAAATTTTCGGCAACTGAAAATTTGGATTCTACGCAAAAAAATACATCAAAAAAGTCTCTTTAGATTGAATTCAAGCGGTCTAAAATGTTTAATTACACTAGTTTACAGCAAAAATGTGATCTGGTTGCCACTATAAAATTCTTATGTAAAATGACTACCTGATTCCGAAAATAACTATATTTATTTTTTCTACGGAGACGTTTTCGAGAAATCCCCCTTTTCCTGTTTTTGAAGGGGGGGAAAAATATGATCTCATATAATCACATATATCTCGTAAACCACTAAAGCCAGCTTAACATATAAGACAACAAAAGAAAGGTAATAAAATTTTACATAAACGCTTCATACCTTACTTTTCGATCAGTTTTTTAGTTTCTGTGTTATTAATAAACATTTCGAAAAATTTTGATTTTTCTTTTGAAAAATCGAAAAAAAAAGTTTTTCAATTGGAATATTTTCTTGAATAAAAAATTGGTAAAAATAAAAAAACCTCATTGTGCAAAAGTTTAAAAAACCCCAGTAAAACCAAGATACTAATCAAGAAAATCGATGGATAAATAACGGAGTTATAATCAATTAAGTGAAAATGCCAAAAGTCAAATTTTACATTATTTTTGTAATTTTCCTTGCATAAGGGTACAATTTTGAAATTTTTTTTTTCCAATTCGACCGATTCATATTTTTTTTGATTTGGTAGACCATCATTAGTAAAAAAAAATTATTTTTATTTTTTTCGCTAGTGTAGTGTTGCCGTATTAGAAAAAAAAAACAATTATTTGAGGTGTCACTTAACTTAAACTGATCTGTAAAGAGAACATCATATTCTACTCCTTATCTGAGGATATCATTAAAAAGGCAAATAAATTGCCTTTTTAATATTGGGTCACTTGTTGATATCAGATGAAAATTAGCCAATCTATAGCAAACCAAATTTCAAATTTAAAGCAAATTTCGATGATTTTCAGAATCTTTCCTTAACGCCGTTAATATTTTCTTGTTCGAAAAAATAGAAAAAGTCAAGTCTTATTACTTTTGACATTTATATATTTTAATACAAAAATTTTGAGTTAATACGGACCAAGATCGGATGAAAAATGACAGCTCTATTCGAGATTTAGTGAAAACATATGTAATTTTTGTTTTTCTAATTAAATAGACAGTAATTTAGTAGGTTCACTCACTAAATCTAGAATAGAGCTGTCATTTTTCATCCGATCTTGGTCCGTATTAACTCAAAATTTTTGTATTAAAATATATAAATGTCAAAAGTAATAAAACTTGACTTTTTCTATTTTTTCGAACAAGAAAATATTAACGGCGTTAAGGAAAGATTCTGAAAATCATCGAAATTTGCTTTAAATTTGAAATTTGGTTTGCTATAGATTGGCTAATTTTCATCTGATATCAACAAATGACCCAATATTAAAAAGGCAATTTATTTGCCTTTTTAATGATATCCTCAAATAAGGAGTAGAATATGATGTTCTCTTTACAGATCAGTTTAAGTTAAGTGACACCTCAAATAATTGTTTTTTTTCTAATACGGCAACACTACACTAGCGAAAAAAATAAAAATAATTTTTTTTTACTAATGATGGTCTACCAAATCAAAAAAAAATATGAATCGGTCGAATTGGAAAAAAAAATTTTCAAAATTGTACCCTAATGCAAGGAAAATTACAAAAATAGAGTAAAATTTGACTTTTGGGATTTTCACTTAATTGATTATAACTCCGTTATTTCTCCATTGATTTTCTTGATTAGTATCTTGTTTTTACTGAAGTTTTTTAGGTTTTTGCACAATGAGGTTTTTTTATTTTTACCGAATTTTTTTTCAAGAAAATATCCCAATTGAAAAACTTTTTTTTTCGATTTTTCAAAAGAAAAATCAAAATTTTTCGAAATGTTTATTAATAACACAGAAACTAAAAAACTGATCGAAAAGTAAGGTATGAGGCGTTTATGTAAAATTTTATTACCTTTCTTTTGTTGTCTTATATGTTAAGCTGGCTTTACTGGTTTACGAGATGTATGTGATTATATGAGATCATATTTTTCCCCCCCTTCAAAAACAGGAAAAGGGGGATTTCTCGAAAACGTCTCCGTAGAAAAAAAAAATATAGTTATTTTCTGAATCAAATAATTAATTTGTAAACTAGTGTTATCAATTAAAAGAAAATCAGAAAATTGAGAAAATCGTAGAAAATAAAGAAAAATTATTTTGAGCCGTTAAAAAAAACCGCTAACTTTTCGATTTTCATTTTCATAGAAAACATATCCTAAGATCATGAGAAATCGAAATTCACAAGAAAATTTGAGGTCCTGGCAATTTTCATTTAAATTCACTCAGACGCACCGTGTCAAGTTTTTAAAAATTTTTTTGCATGTGTCGAAAGATCATGTTTTGTACTATCAAGCGTTAGTAGGTATTTCTACATATGTGGAATAAAGTGGCACTTCCATTGTTTTTTCCAAGTGAACAAGATATAAAAAAAAATATAAAAAATTCAGAGCTCTGAAAAAGGTAAGAACCTAAATTCAATTCACGTGGTGTTTTATTGTGACTAGTTATGTAAATTATACCATTATATAAATAAATAAATAATAAAATTTAAAAAAAAATGTTTTGGTAAGCCGATTTTATGGCAATGAAAACAGCCGCAATTTAAAGGTATCGTGGCAGATACAAAAAAGGCAAAAATTTTTAATGGCACTTTAACCGCGATCTAATTTGACGGCAATTGCATTTCTGACGAACAGACTATGGATACATCTTGACTACACTTAAGTTTAAGCAATTTTTAGAAGCCTTCTTTCTCTAAAAGGCCATAATATACGTATATGTGTAACGTGACAGAGATTTGTCACAGTAAATTTTATATTTCGTTTTTTGATTTCAATCGCCAATTGGTCGCACAGGATCGCCTCACCAAGGCTGAAATGAATAAAAATTACACCGAAAAGCTCAAAGAAGATGTTACATTTGAGCAATACAAGAAGAAAAGAGCCACTGCCATGCGATCGTATAACTAAAGTGAGAAAGTGGTAGTGGCACTTATTTAATTTCACCTTTTTTCCACCCACTGTAAGGTATTTGTATTCGCCATCCTTCCATTAATTTTCATCAAAATCGCTCGCATAGTTTGTGAGATATTTATTAAAATCTAAAACCATGAAATCATTAATCCTTTGTATGGCGTTGAAAAAACCCTTTTTTGTAATGGCCTATATCTCGTAAAAAAGTAATACAACCTAAAAATATCGTCAGTATGGCTTCTTGTGAATACAGTTGGCTATCCAAATCCATTGAAAAAAATCAATGATACCCTTTTCTGCTTGTGTAATGTAGCTTTAAGTAGAACCCAAAACAGTGATTTTTTCATTTTTAAGCAAGGATAACTCAGGATTCTGACGTGATAAAAAAAACCAAACTCAGATTCGTAATAAGCAGATCTAAGTCCATCATAAGCGGCTATAAAAAACTTGTACGGAAAACCATGGTAGGCCTGGATGGGGGGTAGGGGATTTAAAAAAAATGGACCGTCGCAGATTCTGGCATCATCCTATTTTTAGTAACTTGGAGTCCTACCAATGAGAATCTAGGCTCAAATACATTTTTTTATACAATTTTTCAAACGGTGTAGCGTGGCAGATTTTGTATGTCACGTGGCAGAGACAATGTTTTTGCTCTTAAATCATTTCCATATAAGCTTTAGAGACTATCATGAATGCAGTTCTCTTAATTCATCTTTCATTTCTAGCACATAAAAATTTGTGATCGATCGGTTGGGTAGAAGCGCAGAATTTTCGATGAATGTATGTGCACCTCTAAAATGACTTCCGAATTTGTGTCACGCGGCAGAGAAGTTTGACTGCTAATAACACGAAAACCACACAATTTATAATAATTCTTTGTTCGAAGGAAATGTGTATCTCAAGAAGCTTAATAATATAAAATTCTTAAATCATGAACATTTCACTTATTTGACATAGATATGACCAAAAAACAGCGTACGAATGTCACGTGGCAGATTTTGAGATTGACCATATGTATATTAAACATTGTTAAACCTTATAGCATTTTGAATTCTGAAGTTAAAAAAATAATAATTAAGTATGGTTACGTCCAATGTAAACAGTGTGCAACCTGAATGTGTGCATCCTGCCTGCCTTTGTGACCTGCCACATAGCGCTGTTGTCGTTTTCTCGTTGTGTTAGCAACGGGCAAAAATGGCAAGTTGAAATTCGCCATTCTTATTGAACTAATGCAAGTCAGCGATCCCTCCCAAAACCGAAACAAAACGTAAAACCATAAAATATATAGAACATCCACAACAATCAACAGAAACTACAGAGAAGACATCACACACCTCGCCTGAAGGATAAACAGGTTGATCTAAATTGGCAATAAAAACGGAGAGCGGGGTTTTGTTGATAGTCAATTGTACATTAAAAATCCACTCAAATAGAAATCCTAGATGATCCTTTTTTAAAAAGAGGTCGAAAAATGGTCCTGTTAAGGCCAGATGGCAACACCACATTCCAAAAAATACTCGCTAGCCGTTTTGAATATGAACCTTGATCATGCTTTGCAAAGTGACCTTTAATTCACTTTGCAGCGTACCATCAAGCATTCTAGGTCACATACCAAAATTAGACTTTATCAGCGTTTCTGCAACCAGAAAATTTCATCGCCTCTTTCTTCAGCAGTCAAAAAGGTTACACATTTCCATTTGGTCCCATTTCGAGCCATTTGCGTAGAGAGGTTTTCTTCCAAAACTGGGTTCTTCAAGCAAGACACAAATTAAGCGCTCCAATTCAGCATTAACATAAATTGATACTCCCATCAAAACTCTCCAACATCATATCCAGTTCATTGTCAAAAGGTACGTTTGCATTTTATCCAGTGTAGTCATTTAGTTCTTGAGAGAACAGTGCGCGCGAAGGTCCCCGCGTTCGGTTTAGATAAAAAAGCTAACAAAAAAATTCCGTAAAAACTCGCAAGTGTACTCGCAAAAATAAAAAATGACATTAAAACTCCGCGGTTCTTGTAACTTGTAACTAAAGAAAGGAAGAAAACGGAAAGCTACAAGGAAAACCCTCTGAGCTTTTCGATCAGGAAAACTTATTTTATAATCCATTTCGAGGGCAGGAATTTATAAGGTAATTCATAAAAAACTATTCTACAAAAATCAGCGAAAAATTGGTGTGAAATTATGCATTATTATAAAAATTTGATACCGTGAAATACTACAAAAAAAAAAATTGAATTTGGGAAAAAATAAACGAAAATATCTATTTCTAAAGAGATTTATTTTAAATTTAGACATCAATCACAGCAGAGCTATTGATTTTGGCTATTTATGACGAAGTGGCACCTCTTACTTTTGACAATTGGCATTAAATGTGATTAAGAACAAAACAAATGGATAAATACAAAATATAAATACTAAGAAGAACAGCTTTAATTTTATTGCTTATGACATTTATTGTCGAAAATAAATCTCTCTCGGCCGGTAAAATCGGGTAGGGTTTAATGAGGCGATTTACAAATCTCAGCACAGCTAACTCTCAAGTGAAACGTAGTATAAAAAGAAAGTTTGAAATACAACTGCGCTCAAATCAATAGTACTTAGTGCTTACTATGAAATTGAAAACGATCTTAAAAAATCTGAATTTTAATTTTGATGTATTCGAAATAATTAGAGTCCGACCGATTAATCGGCTTCGGCCAGATTCGGGCAAAAAAACGCCTTCGGCCTCACATTCGGCCTTCGGCCTAAAATAAGCCGAAGGTTTGGCCGAAGCCGAATGTTTGTAACTTTAATTAAAAAAGAAATTATTTCTTCTTAAACAAAAATGTTAAAAAGTCAAAATACTACTAAGACAGAAATTTTGAAATTTCTGCATCAAAATTATGCTGAAAAAAATATAACAGATAATATGTTTATCGAAATTGAAGGATCTACACCTTCCTGTTCAAATTCAGCCGCTTCCAATGGAAACCAATACCCAAAAGATGATCTGTGGGATTCGCTCGATAAAATGCCTTTGACTGGGACCGAGGAAGCAGCTTCTGACCACGTTCGTTTGCCTTTTGAGGAACAATTAGCTTGTTATTTAAAGGAACCTTTGCAGTTGAGGACCACGAATATACATCATTATTGGGCCTGCAGTCCATATATTCATTTACGACCAGTATCCCAAAAATTTTTGTCAGCTCCTCCTACAAGTGTCCCAAGTGAACAATTGTTCAGTGCTGCGGGTCAAATATATGCTGACCGAAGAGCCAATCTACATGGAGAAAATGCAGAAAAACTGCTGTTTTTAGCTTACAACATTAGGTTATTTAATTTTGATTATTAACTATTTATTTTTATTTAAGAACTAATAAAAAAAAGTAGTACAAAAAATAAGTGTTACAAATATAATGGAACCTTCGGCTTCGGCCGAAGTTTATAAAAAAACCGATTAATCGGCTTCGGCTAAAAAGTCACCTTCGGTCGGACACTAGAAATAATTAATAAAAACAAGATTTCAACTCGGTCAAGATAAAAAAGAACAAATCTATGAAGGTTGTTCAAATTTGGCTGATCAAAAAAAAAAAAAAAAAATAAGTAGTAGTAGAAACTTTGCAGTCGCGAAACTTTTGCAAAATAGCTACACTCAGGGAAAAAACGACAACTTTCACTGGATTACAGTAACGATTTAATTCCGAAGGCGAAATTATTCGAATTGACTGTGAAAAACTATTGATTTGAAGTTATTAAATTGAATGTGATTAATATTCAAATCAAATAATATTTTCTTTTGATTTAACAAACATTTGAGGTTGATTCAAAGAAAATTTCCTTTTGATTTATTTATCATTCGCGGTAGGTTCAAATGCATTTTTACTTGTTTTGATTCAATTCTATAATTTAATATTATAATACTATATAACACTTTAAAAACTTCTTGAAGTTCATCATCCGAATCGGTGCACCGGTGCACCGACGACATTGATTTTCCATTGTTATTGGCCAGCACTCGTCATCTTTCGGGAAAAACCATAATACGATCCTTAAAGGATTCTTGGGGTTTCTCTCGAAAAACTCGATCAAGACCATTTTGCAATTTTACGCTATCAAGATAACTAGAGTTCGCCTTGTGGCCGAAATTCAACCATTTTGATTTGACTATAAGGCATAAAGTTTTTATGACCTTTCTTGGTCGATAAAACACAAAGAGCTTATAATTTTCTTACTTAGGGTTCTGGTTGTATCCATCTATATATAAATAGGCAAACGAAATCGATTCAGTCCCTGTTTCTATACCTAAATCTCAACCGATTTGATTGATTTTTTTTTGTTGGAAAAGTTGTAAGAAGGAGCAGTGCATAGGACTATAACTTTTTAAAAGTGGGCGGTGCCACGCCCCTAAATAGAAAAAACGCTCTCACGGCTAAGCCACTGCATCGATTTTTACGAAATCTGGTATGGAGATAGGTAGGCTCTAAGAAACGATAACAAAAGCATTGTGTTTTTCAGTGGGCAGTGCCACGCCCCTAAATAAAAAAAAGCTCTCACGGCTAAACCACTGCAGCAATTTTCGCGATATTTGGTATGGAGATTTGGTAGGCACTAAGAAACGATAACATGACCATTATGTTTTTCAGTAGGTGGTACCACTCCCCTAAATGGAAAAACACTTTCACGGCTAAGCCACTACATTGACTTTTTTACAATTGGGTATACAGATAGGGCTAACACCAAGGAATGAGAATATGACCTTTATGTTTTTAAGTGGCCAATGCCACGCGCTCACGGCATTGATTTTGGTGAATTTTGCTATGGGGACAGAATGAGCAGAACGGAAATTTATCAAAAACTTTTTGCTCTTTAGTAGGAATAACACGGCTCTAAGTCATAAGCATGCTATTGCACCTAAGCTGCTGCACCGATTTTTATGAATGCAGATAACCAGAACCCTACGGAAGGATAGTAAAAGCTTTTTCTGTTTTATAGACCAAGGCTTTATAGTCAGATCGAAATGGTCGAATTTCGGCCACAAGGCGAACTCTAATTCATTAGAATCGGTGCACAGATTAGTCGCAATAGCGTGCTTCCATTTAGTGGTGTGTTACTCCTACTAAAGAGCAAAAAGTTTTTGATATCTTTTCGTCCTGTTTATTCTATCTCTACACCAAAATTCATAAAAAACAATGCCGTGAGCGCGTGGCACCGGCCACTTTAAAACATAAAGTTCATACTCTCGTTCCTTAGTGTTAGCCATGTCTCTATACAAAATTAAAAAAAAAAGATGTAGTGGTTTAGCCGTGAAAAATTTTTTTCATTTAGAGACGTGGCCCCGCCCACTTAAAATCATTAAAGTCATACTATCTTTCTTTTGTGCTAACCCTATCTCTATACCGAATTTCATAAAAATATATGCAGTGGTTTAGCCGTGAGAGCGTTTTTTCAATTTAGGGGCATGGCACCGCCTACTAAAAACATAATGGTAATTTTATAGTTCCTTAGTGTTAACCCCATCTCCATACCAAATTTCATAAAAATGGATGCAGTGGTTTGGCCGTGATAGCGTTTTTTGTACTAAGGGGCGTGGCACCGCCCACTAATAAACATAATGGTAGTCTTATCGTTCCTTAGTGTTAACCTTATCTTCATTCCAAATTTAATAAAAATCGATGCAGTAGTTAAGCCGTGAGAGCGTTTTTTACATTTAGGGGCGTGGCACTGCTCCTCCTCACAACCTTTCCAACAGAGCAAAAATCAAGCAAATCGGTCGATATTTAGGTATAGAAACAGGGACTGAACTGATTTCGTTTGCCTATTTATATATAGATTATGCAACGACTGATAAGATTTTTTTCACTCAGATTATGTAGCTATGTTGCAACTGCTTATGTGTCACTCTTTCTCCACCTTTTCAAAAATTTCGTCCACTTTTTCGGTGCATGGTTGACAATATTTACATCAACATTTTCGGAGCGGAATCGATCATACATGGTTCCAAGACATCTGTCTGAAAAAAGCGTTTTCTGCACATTAAATCAAGTGTAACTAGGATCTCAGACGTAATAGAAAAAAACACTTGCCAGAATCGGATTTTTGAAGTAGAAGCCTGGGGCTTCAAGCTGCGTTATCAGGTTTTGCGGCTAAAGATATATCTGTTTGGTTGTGAACCTCAAAAATCTCGAAAAACAAAAGTTTTAGGCTGAGATTTCTCGAAAACCATACGAGATATAGCAATTCTTAGGCCGGATTCGAATTCAACATCGAAATTTACATTAAAATTTTTTATTTTTTTTTTTCAACGAAAAAAAAAATCCTTAAAACTACAATTACCTTGTTTATATCGTCGGGTTAAAACTACAACTAGACATCTACATTTTTCATGTTTTGAGAAAAAAGCGTTTCAAGTTTTTTGAATTTCGTTTTTTGTATGGAATTTTGCAGTTTTCTACTTTTTATTCTTTATGTAAAATTGGATGAGGACTACATATCAAAAATCCGACAAGACTGGGGCATAGATCCGTTTTTCTTCATGTTTTTGTATACTTTACTCAAAATGTCAGTACATGTAGATGTCTAGTTGTAGTTTTAACCCGACGATATGACACGAAATACGGTATCAAATAAACTCGTTTCAACGTAGCACGCTTAAAATGTGAGCGTTTATACGAATCAAAAGAAGTGTATCAAATTGACACACTTTTTATAGCGTGTTACAAAATCAGCTGTCAGAATTTGAAGTTCGTGAAATCGTAAATATGGAACATAAAGAAAACATCTCTTTTCTTTAATTTTTCCATTATTTATGCCAAATTATATAATTTTAAATGACATTTGTTAAATTTCATGTCATTTGTTTTTTTATAAAACAGCTGTTCCAAACCGTGTTGCCGTACACATGAGTTTATAGAGACACTTAACATGGTTCCGCAATGCTTAATTCGAATTGAAAAGGTGATTTATGGTGACACGCTTAAAAATTTCGATACGGATTGAGATAGCGTTTATACATGCGTTTCCAAATAACATGGTTCGAGTTAGTTCGAATTAAAGCGTCGCACATCCGCGCGATTTAAGGCAAAAAACTTTTTTCTATAGGATTTTGATGGGAGGTATCTCATTTTCTTCAGGAACTTACGCTGATGTCAAATTTGAAAGAATTGAAATCCCAACGACAGTTTTTTTTTTAAGTCGGGTAAAGTGATTTTTCAGTACAAAATTTTTGACCATTTTTTTTTAAAGACCAAAATTTTCAAAACAGAGGCCTAAGAAAAAAATGTAAGCCGCAAACTTTATTCTACAGATTTTTCCCTATCATTTGATATTAAGAACATAAAAATGTAACTGCCGTAGAAAAAGTTATAACCTTTTGAAAATGAGAGTGTTTTTTTGGTAGTTAGCACACTAAAATCTATATATGCCAGGTAGGAAAAAAATTAAATCGAACTGTTGTGAACTAAAAAAGGTGTCAAATTACTCCTGAGCACTTACTAAATAAGACAAAAACGTTTTGAAAAAAAGTTCATCGACTACTGTTTGAAAAAGGTCGAAAAACGGTACGGTAACTATACGTGATAAAGCAGTTTCAAATTCACCACCAATAAAATCATCGAAAATTACTATTTTTGTTTTGTTTTGTTGTGCTTTTTAACAAATGTACCGTTTTTCGACATTTTTCAAACAGTAGTCGATGAACTTTTTTTCAAAACTTTTTTGTCTTATTTAGTAAGTGCTCAGGAGTAATTTGACACCTTTTTTTAGTTCACAACAGTTCGATTTAAATTTTTTCCTACCTGGCATATATAGATTTTAGTGTGCAAACTACCAAAAAAACACTCTCATTTTTAAAAGGTTATAACTTTTTCTACGGCAGTTGCATTTTTATGTTCTTAATATCAAATGATAGGGAAAAATCTGTAGAATAAAGTTTGCGGTTTACATTTTTTTCTTAGGCTTCTGTTTTCAAAATTTTGGTCTTTAAAAAAATATGGTCAAAAATTTTGTACTGAAAAATCACTTTACCCGACTTAAAAAAAAAACTGTTGTTGGGATTTTAAAAATTCTTTCAAATTTGACATCAGCGTAAGTTCCTGAAGAAAATGAGATACCTCTCATCAAAATCCTATAGAAAACGCATTTCGCGCGGACGTGCGTCGTATAAACAAGGTAAATGTCTCGTTAACGCGATCAGCTAGAATTTTCAAAAATACAATTTTTGAATTTATAAATAAACGGGAAAATACAGTATACTCAGTTTTTAGCTAATTTTTGTCAAACCTTTTTTTGTATACAGAAACAATGTAAAGGCCATTTAGTTATAGTCTGGGAGCCGGCAATACTAAAAGTGCCGTCATCGCGGATTCTGAAATTTGTAATGCAAAATGGTAGTGTACACTAAGACGAATAAGAAAAGCTTGGTCAGCATGGTTATAGCCTGGCAGAAATATTTTTAAATGATTTTTGAATTATCAAATTTTCGGAATGTTTTGCCATCATCGCGGATTTTGATCAATCTTAATATTAATCGATGATAAATTTCATAACCATTCAGAAAAAATCCGGCCGACCAAATTTTTTTTTGCCGAAAATGACTGGCAGACCTATTTTAATGGTGCTACAGTGGGTACAATTTCTCTGTTATCAGGGAAATTTGTTTTTTTTTTTTAAATTTACTTGTTTTAATGTCAAATTTAAAAATATCTTGGTATGCGAGCTTAGAAACTGCCGGAAGTACCCACTGTCGCACCATTGAAATAGGTCTGCCGGTCATTTTCGGCAAAAAAAATTTGGTCGGCCGGATTTTATCTGAATGGTTATGAAATTTATCATCGATTAATATTAAGATTGATCAAAATCCGCGATGACAGCAAAATATTTCGAAAATTTAATAATTCAAAAACCATTTAAAAATATTTCTGCCAGGCTATAACCGCTGACCAAGCTTTTCTTATTCGTCTTAATGTAAACTACCATTTTGCATTAAAAATTTCAGAACCCGCGATGACGGCACTTTTAGTACTGCCGGCTCCTCGCCTATTACGGAAATTCGTCCCTGAAAATCGATTAGCTCGTTGACCGATTAAAAAAAAATATATAAATTTGTTAATAGTACGGACATGATTAGTACGGTAAGGGAGGGAAATATGGACCACCAATCTTTCTTTTTTAAATAAAACTCAAAAAACATAAAACAAATCAATGAATTTTATGTCATTCATTAAAGAAAACAATTCACCTTTATTCTGATTCACTTTTTGATAAATATCTCATCAGGATAAAGAAAAAAATTCGCCGCGGCGATCTTCTGAGTAAAGGGTATTACATTATACGAATTTTTTATCTACTTTTCCTTTGTAGTTTACGCATTACAAATGATGACCATCAGACTCGTCATGGAAACTGCAGCTAGATTCTCCATCTGAGGAAAATGATAATTGCATTTCTTTTTGAGGCTTTTTTCTTTGGTGGTCCATGTTACCCACAGCACGTGTTGGTGAAATAAATAGTTTTTTATCAAAAACTCTTGTGGTTAATGAACTAATTTGTGCTAATAAATTATAAATGGTATTAACTGACTTTATCTAATTAATGATTTATTTAAAAACACGATGTCTTTAAAGTGAAATAATGAAATTTACTCAGTAGAAAAAATGAATCACTAAAAATTTTTTCAGAAAAAACAAATTCATAACAACATGCGACTTCACCGAACGCTAAAATCACACTATTATAAGCTTTAGTTATTAGCGTAAAGTTTGAACATGAATAGCGGTAAATCCTATGTATGCAGTGGAAAATAACCGTGTTGTCCATATTTCCCACGTAGTCCATATTTCCCTCCCCTTACCCTATAATAAAACTAGTAAGGTATGAAGTTGAAAATTATGCTTAAATAGGTGGTGTCACTTCCTTTATTCCGAATCAACCAACTTCTGCGCTTTAAATATTTTTTGCATCGACGGTAGGCGTGTCCGTTGACTGATTTCGCTAATTTTCAATCCCACTAGCTAACTTTTATAACGGAGGCTGTGTGAAAAATTTCATCGAATTATCTTGTGTACTTCCAAAAATATTAAAATGTTTTCCACAGACAGGCAGACGTAAATGGCTATATCGACTCAGGATATGATGCTGATCAATAATATATACTTTTCTATACCTACCACCTCTTCTCCACTGCGCTACAAACGGATAAAGTGAATATAACCTGACTGTCGGGTATTAAATTCTTCCATATTGGTATGCACTAATGAAGGATGTCCCAGAATTCACGCAAAGTTTGAGTTTGCCGCCATTCGTACGGTAAAGTATTGCCAACCAAACAGTTTGATAGCTGATAGCTTAAGGTAAGTTACAAATGCATTGAAGGAGCAGATTCAACGCTGCATCAACGAAATTCAGCCACATTTATGCAAAAAAGTCGTGAAAATTTCGACAAGAAAATGCGTATGTGCAAAGCCGTGGAGGTCATCATCAAAAAATAATACAATTGAAAAAAAAAATGTGTTTTCTATTTAGTTCAAATCTTGTGTGAATTATGAGACACCCCTTATATGGCTAACATACGCCACTAAGTTTTGTAACTCTTAAAGTCGACATATCTCCTAAACGAAAATCGCATGAGAACATTATTTGTTGTAAATTTGAAGGCTAAAAACTAAAAATATTTTCAACATTCTATTTATTCATCGAAATTTAATTTTTAATATTCATTTTTATTTTTACAATTTATTTGTAAAGAAACACCCTGCATTAGAAAAGACTTTTATAGTAAAGACATCAATCAGGTTGTTGTATTGCATTAAATACAGCTCACACAATGCTTTTCACCGCAGAAAGGATTGTATTCAAAGATGCCAGTTAGTGGTGAATTTCGATTATTCATAGAATTTTTGCTTACGTTTTTACACCACGAAAACGTAAGTTTTATTACAAGTTTTTTTTACAAGTCACTTTTGGCTCCTAAGGCCAAATTTTTATTTTTTGCCAAAATTTGGCTTTGGAAATTAATTACAACAACAACAGCAAAAACAAAAAGTGTCGCTCAGATCTGGTTTCGGAGATATAGCAATCGAAAGATCCGGGATATAGCTTTTATGAAAAAAAGATATGGATATTAAAAATTTTTTATTATTATACCAACCAAATTTGGTGTACAAAAACTTAAATCCGAGTTTTCGGTTTCAATATATGGCGATTTTAAGATAATTTTGACCAGGTTTATTTAAAAAAACACTATTTTTTCCAAAAAACGTCTCATTTAGACCCAAAATAAATTGATAAATTTTATCGTCTGTGATTCGACGATAAAAAGTATAAGGAAAAAGTTATTTGAAATTTTTCCAACAATAAACAAAGCAAATATTTTGCACTTTTCTTTCGCATTTTGCTCATTTAAAACCTGAGTAAAAATGAAAATTTAAATATTTTAAAAATAAAAATACAATCACTGAATTTTTAACTTTTTTTCCGACTTTTAGACAGTTCATCACAAGAATAAATCATTGCGAATGATAAAAAAAAAATTAAAACTATATGACAACTTTTGGTCATAACAACAGCAGCAGTTCCATTTCAAATTTTTTAGCGTAAATCTTTTAAAAGGTGGATGAAAAACAGTCGATTTACGTAACAAAAATAAATAAAAAAATAATTTTTTTTTTGGGAAAATTAAATTTTAAGATTTTACAAAACAAGGCCGTCATTTCGTCAATATCCTTATGATTTATATGGGAAATGTTGTTTTTTTTTTTTTTTTGCATACCTTGTAATTTCAAAGCAATGGAACTTATATTCTTCACTCAGAATTTTTTTTTGGCAACCCAGTGGGTGTAATGGTGGGTCAATACAAAATAAAGTTAAAAAAGATGTCACGTGACTTTTTTGAAAAAAAATTCTCTAGGTACTCACAAGCATTTACCGCAAACCAAATCTGTTTGGAAAACGTTTGTTTTTCATTCACCTTTCTGTAAAAAAAAATTAAAATAAATATTGTTTTGAGAAAATCAACTTTTAAGACTTTTCGAAAAATGACCGCCATTTTGTAAATTTTCAAAATTTAAAAATGGAAATCAAAATAACATTTAAAATGCTATCAGAATCCGAAAATAAAAATTAAAAAAATTTATTTTTGACAAAATGGCGGAACTTAGAAAAAAAAATTGCATCGATTTTCGCAAAAACTAATACTGAGATTTCCCTTAACACTTAGTTAGAACAGCTCTGTAAATTTTTATAAAAATTTGAGAACCAAACTTCAAATTTCGCAAAATTTGAGATGGAAAGAAAGGGTCTGTAGTATTATTGGTTAAAAAAAAAAGTGAACTCCTATATTAAATTATATGTATTTTATTATAATTGAATCAACAAAAACCGCCGCCTACAATTGATGAAATAGTGAAAGCTATCCAAAGCATGAAAAACAACAAGGCCGCCGGTATAGATCAAATAACAGCTGAACTGCTAAAGGCATGCCCCATAAAATCAGCTAAAATTCACCATCCTCTGCTCACCAAAATCTGGAGTGAAGAGCGTTTGCCAGAAGATTGGCTACATGGCATGTTAGTCAAATTGCCGAAAAAAGGTGAACTAAGCGAGTGCCGAAACTATAGAGGCATCACCTTGCTCTCAGTACCATCAAAAGTACTGACAAAAGTGCTTCTAAACAGGGAACGCGAAAAACTTGATTCGGCCATCCGTAGGCAACAAGCAGGATTCCGGCCAAACCGATCATGTGTGGATCAAATCAACACCCTTAGAATAATTGTCGAGCAATCAAGTGAGTGGCGTGCTGCACTTCAACTTGTCTTCATAGACTATAGCACTGCCTTCGACAGTGTCTCCCGAGAAAACATCTGGGCGTCACTGCAACGAAGAGGTATTGCCGCAAAGGCCATAAACTTAGAACGTGCACAATATGAAGGCTTTAAATGCAGTGTGTTGTCACCGACATTCACCACTAATTCAGGCGTACGGCAGGGGTGTTTACTATCACCATCTCTCTTCCTTATCGTTCTTGACGATATTCTAGATAAAGCTCTTAATAAGGCCAAAAGAGGTATCCAATGGAACTTTACTGAACTTCTAGAAGACCTCGACTACGCTGACGACTTCTGCCTCTTATCGTCCAAACATTCAGATATGCAAAGCAAAATTGAAGACCTTGTCTTGGAATCACAAAAGGCCGGCCTGAAAATCAACGTATCCAAGACTAAAAGCATGAAGCTAAAGGCAAACCGGAATGACATCACGTTTAGAGCTGGCAGTGATGACATCGAAAACGTCGAAAGCGTCACGTAAGTATTTAGGCAGCATTATCTCCATGGATGGTGGAGCAAAAGAGGATATTAACTCAAGAATAGCAAAATCAAAAGGCGCGTTTGCTCAACTGAACAAAATATGGTCTTCATCCGTTATATCCACCAAAACGAGAGTGCGCATTTTTGATTCGAATGTGAAATCGGTTTTGTTATATGGGTGCGAAACATGGCTTGTTACTGAACAACTAACGAACAAGCTGCAAGTATTCGTCAACAAATGCTTAAGGCGTATACTAAAGGTTTGGTGGCCTCGCACTATATCAAATGCCGAGCTACATCAAAAATGCAAACAGAAGGAAGGCTATAGCAAACGAGATCAAGCTGCGCAAATGGGGATGGATTGGTCACACTCTCCAGAAACCACACAGCGAAGTTTGTCGCCAGGCCCTTGAGTGGAATCCACAAGGCAGTAGAGGACGTGGTAGACCCAAAACCAACTGGAAAAGGTCGTTGGAAAAGGAAATCCAAGAATCGAGAAAATCGTGGCAAGAGATCAAAGTCATCGCAAGGGATCGTGACAAATGGAGAGATTTCATATTGGCCCTATGCTCCTCCTAGGAGTTAAAGGAGAATACATACATACAGGGTGGCTGATTCGAACTGTTACCAACTTCAGATAGACTTATCTGACAGATGGAACATGACAGCTGTCTAAAAATTGGCATGATGTTAGTTCATTCTATTGTTCACAAGTAACCAAAAGCATTTGCGCGTCAGTTTATTGAAAATAAAAAATTTTCGAAATGGAATTCAAACGTAATAGTGTGATTGCTCTTTATTTGACTGGAAAATCGCAACCAGCAATTGTTCGTGAGCTGAAACATTTAAAAGTGAATAAAATGTTTGTGTATCGGACCATAACACGTTACAATGGTACCGGCAGCGTTGCCAAACGACATGGTGGTGGTCGGAAAATAACTGCAACATCACCAGAAATGGTTCGAAAGGTGAAGGCCAGAATTGAGCGAAATCCGAGACGCAGTGGCAGACAAATGGCTGCCGAGCTGGAAATATCGCGTGAACGAATGCAACACATATTGTCAAACAAGCTCGGACTAAAGGCCCTCAAGTTCCAAAAGGCGCATGATCTCACTCCTGCTCAAAAAAAAGTTAGGCTCGATAGAGCCAAGGAGTTGTTGCGCTTGCACGCCGCCGGAAATCTGTCACAAATTGTCTTCTCTGATGAGAAAAATTACTGTATCCAGCAATATGTAAACAAACAAAATGATCGGGTTTACTTGACAGAGAGGTCTTACGAAAATTTGAATGTTCGTTTGGCCACCAGGACGCAGGCACCACCGCATGTGATGGTTTGGGCTGTAGTGACTGCTGATGGGCGCTCACCACTCGTTTTTTTGGCCGCTGGCGTCAAAGTAAACGCCCAGGTGTATCGTGAATCAGTGTTGGAGGGTGCTTTACTACCGTGGGCACGCAAACATTTCGGTCGCAAGCCATGGACATTCCAACAAGACTCGGCACCGTCACACAAAGCTCGTGTGAATCAAGAATGGTTAGAAAAAAACGTTCCTAGCTTCATTTCTGCTCAACAATGGCTCTCAAATTCGCCTGATGCGAATCCGCTGAATTTCTCAATCTGGGGTATGTTGGACAGGAAGGTCTTGAGAAAAAAATACCAGAGCGTTGATGCGCTAAAAGTGGCCCTTCAACGAGAATGGCGCAAACTTCCACAAAATCAAATTCGTGCAGCATGCGACTCGTTCTTCGACCGTCTACGGGCCATAGTTAAGGCCAAAGGTGGCCATATCGAAAATCTCAAGTAGATTCTTTAAATTTGAACATTTCCCAACAATTATAGCGTTTGATCAATAAAATCTGTGCATGGAAACTAAAAATATAGTATTTTGAATTGGTAACACTTCGAATCAGCCACCCTGTACATTATAATTGAATCAGTAGTTTGTTGCTCCGCCCTTATATTTTTTAACTATCTTAATTCTACCTGTCATGATTCGAATACAATTTTCTATTATTTTTTTATGCTTTGATTATTTTTACAGATTCTTTAATGTTTTCTTTCAGTGCGTAGTGTTCCAACGTTGATAGACCTTCAGACACGTCCAACGGTTTTCTTTTGTGTTAAGGTCAGGAGATTCACCGAGCAAAAGGAGCACACCCAAATTTTAATGATTTTAAACAGGCAAAGTGCCCCATCTTGCATTAGTGTGTATTGATAAGGAGGACGACATAAATTGTTGATGTGTAGTTGTGATACGGTTTAAAAGTTTATTTAAAAATAACTAACTGCACAAAAGAAATCTCAGCATGAAAACTTACTTTTTTCCGGTTATTAGAAACAATTCTCATCAGCTCATTCTTTTAGTTAATTTTGGCTTTTTTACTGGCCTACTGCATAAAAGGCAATTTTCATGAAATCGTCTTCTTAAATTATGACGGGATGTATTCCCACCATCCCTTTTTTAGTCATTCTCCATACTCCGAGATGTTGCTGTTGGGTTCTCCGATGCTTTTCGCATAATTAATCTGTATTGTCTTTTCATGGTTTTCCGCTTTTCTCTGCAATTTGCTCAGCTTTAGGAAGAATTTATCATCGAAGTAGGTGAATTCTCACATTCCTTTGCAATTGTGAATACTAAACCCTAAAATTTTAACTATAAGTGAAAAAGTTTTGAATTCCGGTTACCATCTTTATGCATTTTTTTACTCACATTTATTTTCTAACCCCCTAAACTTTGTCGCTGATAAGAATTTTGATCACTTATCAAATTTGGTTTTAGGAAAAAATTCTATCGTTCGCAATTCAACAGACAGGTACTGTAATCCGAATTTTAAAAATCGCTTGAATAGTTGGCATTTAATATTTACAAAATTACAAATCACCGCTCACTCTTTTTTTGAAAAAAATTTTGCATTTCGCAAGATTGACATTTTGCAGCAAAAGGTGAATCGCCCTAGTACTTAGCGACTTACTCCTGCGGGTAAGGGGTCAGAATATGCCCGAGGTAAGCATGCCTGTCGTAAAAGGCGACTAAAAGCGGGTGACCAGCCAGGGTGCGGAAGGGTGTAGCGTTGGACAGCGTTGCGCCTCGAAAGAAAAACCCACAATGCCCGTAACTGGAACTGACAAAGCGAGTCGATGCCGCCTTAAAATAAGCATGTTGTCGAAATCCTGAAGCGTCTGACCCAGAGTGGGCGGCTCTCAGGTCAGCGTCTGTTCCAGATTGGGCGGCTGAAATTGAAAGTGAATTTAATGAAGCATGGATCGAAAAACGATGGAAATAACTCTCCAAGTAGTACCCACCAGAGTATGGTTAATCCACCTGCCTCGGCAGCATGCACATCGGATTTGGAGGTGCAAGAAACATGCATAGTTAGGAATGATTCTCCTATAACTGGAACCAGTATGGTTCATCAAAATTTTATGGGCCCTATGCTCCTCCTAGGAGCTAAAGGAGAAATCCTGAAGCGTCTGACCCAGAGTGGGCGGCTCTCAGGTCAGCGTCTGATCCAGATTGGGCGGCTGAAATTGAAAGTGAATTTAATGAAGCATGTATCGAAAAACGATGGAAATAACTCTCCAAGTAGTACCCACCAGAGTATGGTTAATCCACCTGCTTCGGCAGCATGCACATCGGAT
>OX638373.1:3979440-4184857 GCA_951812925.1 Calliopum simillimum | reverse complement strand
TGATAATTTTTTATATTGAACTAATTAAACAGTCATTTTTGCAATTTTTCAACAACAGACGAAAGCAAGTGTTAACATGGAAATTGATTACATATGTTTCGGCTACTTCCACATACATATTTATATATTTTCATATATAAACATGTATATAGCCTCATCAGATCAGTTTTAGTTAAATCTTGCCAGAAACCGTACTCGAACCCGTGACTCCGGTTTTCTAATGAAAGAGAACGCGGTGCTTAAGCGATTGTGCTATAGGCCACGAGTAAACTCTCTGAGCAGGATCGCCATTATGCATAACTCATAAGGCTCACTAGCGCCGTCTGTTGTGAAAAATTGCCAAATTGTTAGTTGGTAACACACTCTGGTTTTGAGACATGCTACGCTAGCTACAATTAGTTCAATATAAAAAATTATCATACTTCAATTTAGAAAAAGCGTGTTGGTACTTTCATTAGTACTATACAAGCAATAAAAAACAGTCAATAAACTAACTTCATAATTTATCTAGGGGAACCTGCCTATCTATCATTAAAATTCTCGTAATTTCGAGAGCCTGCATTGTATGTGGAAAACAAATCCGCCCTTGTAGGTTTTAATTGTAGCTAGCGTAGCATGTCTCAAAACCAGAGTGTGTTACCAACTAACAATTTGGCAATTTTTCACAACAGACGGCGCTAGTGAGCCTTATGAGTTATGCATAATGGCGATCCTGCTCAGAGAGTTTACTCGTGGCCTATAGCACAATCGCTTAAGCACCGCGTTCTCTTTCATTAGAAAACCGGAGTCACGGGTTCGAGTACGGTTTCTGGCAAGATTTAACTAAAACTGATCTGATGAGGCTATATACATGTTTATATATGAAAATATATAAATATGTATGTGGAAGTAGCCGAAACATATGTAATCAATTTCCATGTTAACACTTGCTTTCGTCTGTTGTTGAAAAATTGCAAAAATGACTGTTTAATTAGTTCAATATAAAAAATTATCAACCATAACATATATTAATGAAAATACATCTAAAACACACTTAAAGCTTAAAACAATAACTTAACCTCCTTGCTGATGTTGTAAAACTTAAATATTTCTAGTAAGTTTCTCACAAAACGTTTCGTTTCCAAAAGCTAATTTTTACATACCAAAACTGGGCATAAAGAAGTAAAACATTGGGGGTTGTCATGGAAATCGATTGGTTTCCACATTCGACTTATCACAACAGTAATGACAAAATGAATTGTTAAATTTATATTTCTTGTAAAAATGTATTCCTACAGAAGCAAAAGCGGAGCCAGAAAAGCCACAGGATCCAGCTACTGCAGAAATCACGCCTAACAAGAAAATCGTAATTGAAGTCAAAGTTAGCAAAAAACCACTTGGTGCAATAGTTGTAGGAGGAAAAAATAATTATGTTAAGGTAGTATTAAAACAAGGAAACTGCAGTTTTACGATAGTAGCATTTTATTATTTCCAGAATGGATGTGTTGTCACACACATATATCCTGATGGTGCTCTGGCTGCTGATAAGAGAGTTCAAATATTTGATCATATCATTGAAGTTAACAGTGTTCCATTGCATTGTCCAAATATGACGACCTTAAAAGTACATCAAAAGTTCCATACCACCTATGAAATCGTAACATTTTTAGTCTACAGAGCTGACCCCACTGAGGTAGAAAAATTTACAATTGACTTTATGAAGAAACCAGGCAAAGAATTAGGTTTATCACTGGCTCCAAACGATAAAGGTTGTACCATTTCAGAGATAGTAAGTATGACACTTATTACGACAAACATTTGTTGATTTATCTTTTGTTAGACTTCCGCGGGTTACGCAGACATTGACAACAAATTGCAACGCGGTGACATAATAACTAAGTTCAATGGAGAGTCTTTAGAGAATACCACATTTACTGAATGCTTTGCACTATTCAAGTCTGCAAATGGCAAAATTTCTATGGAAGTAACGCGCCCCAAGCCAACTCTCCGCACGGAAGCGCCTAAAGCATAATATTTAATCTAATTTTAATTCTTATAAATGAAAATAAAAAATTTAACAAGACTATTAAGTTTTATTTATTTATTGAAGTTTTTTATTCAAAGTTTAGGCAATGGAACTCGCATTTGATGCAATACGGGGCCATAAATCTGCACACTCCTTAGCAACAGGTCCAGTTATAGCAGAGCCCTTCATTTCACCTTTGTTATTTACAATGACGCCTGCGTTGTCCTCAAAATAAATAAATACACCATCCCTCCTTCTGAATGGCTTTCTTTGCCGAATAACAACAGCTGGCATTACCTACAAACATAAACGAAATAAAAAAATCAAACAATTTGAAGTAATTTAATAAATAAATTATTGCGGTGTTTTTCCCCATATACAATATTCTATATCGAAGGTTTGTATTAAATATTCTCTATTTTCACGAAAATGAGTTTTTGATGGCAAACGCATCATTGAGTCTAATGCCAAGTATGAAATTTACTCAAACGATAAAATCAATTTCAGGCTTTTTTATTTTCATTTATATTAACGGTATTCACGAAGTAGGGCAGATAGTGTGGCAAAAGCGTAAAAGAGGAAATCTGCTCTTAACAATAACAAATTAAAAAAAAAAATTTAAAATTTAGCTACAAGTTGGCTCTTTTGCTACACAAAGCTTTTCTACTACAGCAAAATGTGACAAAATTATATTGACATTTGTGTTTAAATAAAATTCAATTTTTCTTTTTGCAAAAAAAAAACGTACCGACAAAAGGAAAAGCGTAAAGCTGAAAAGCCATTGTGTTGGAAAACTATTGGACTTTTTTCATTCTTCCCGCGATTATAAAAATTATAATATGCAGTTATGAAATTATTTTGTAAAATACCTGTGAACATTTAATAAAATAAAAATCAAAGGCTATATTTAAAAATGATTCAATAATATAATAGGGGTGTTCACAATGTGATGCAAACAAGGGTCTTGTAAAATTGCATTAACATTTTGCCATAGAGAATAATTGCACCTGTCGAACAAAATAACCGATTTGTATTTCCTTCACCAATGTAAAAAAGCAATTCCCAAGACCTATAGGAAATATTTTGTACTCGTTTGCAATTCTCGTTTGACATTTAAAACTAAAAGCTGAAAAACTTTTGTTTTGAATGCTCAATTAATACGAACTTTTTCAAAAATTTATATGATTTTAATTTTCATTTTTTGACTTTAATCATTTAATAACTGTTGTTTTGATTTATTAAAAAAAAATAAACAAATGGAAGGCTGGCTGATTTTTACTACAAAATTCAAATATAGGACTTAAACAAAAAAAATTTTTAATGTGAAAAGTCGTACAAAAATTAACTGAGGAAGAGACCAATAAGAAGTTATTGGTAGTTATTTAGCTTAAATCTTTTAAAGGGTTTTTTTCAAATAATTGCTCTGCAGTGAAAAGTTTGCTGAAACTTTTCGCTTTAAAAAATTTAAAGTTTTCTGCAAATCCGAATTAAATTGAATTGATTTTTATTTTTTACTAGATGACCCGGTGAACTTCGTACCAGCTAAAATTTATATGAAAATCACTTAATTTAAGGCTGATGTTGTGTAAATTTATTTAAGGTCTTAAGAAAATTTAATTTTAAAAATATCTTCGTATGAGAACCACCCTAAATTAAAGTTATGTAACTTAGTAAAGGCTAGGTGGTGTTAACTTCATGTGAATCGATAAAATACTATTTGAAACATCTTAAATTAAATTAATATAGCTTTTGTGTGCCTTTTAATTTAAAGATTATGTGGTATAAATTTAATGTGAATCGATTAAGCGGTCTTTGAGAAAATGTAGTTTAAAACAAATTTTGTATGAGAGCCACCCTTAATACGTGGGCTGCTATATATATTTCTGGCCTAGTGTTCAGCAACTAGTAGTGAAATTGTATAGCAAATATTTCTGTAGTACATACTGACTCAATATTCCCCTGTTTTAGGTGTCATTTTTGTACATTTTTAAGAAAAGGTCAAAAATTACCCACATGTGGGGGTTGTACAGGGTTAAAATTTTCAACAAAAATATTTCCCGCAATATCTTGCATAAGTTTGCTGAACACATGATACACCTCAAATGGATCATATAGTTAAATTCATCGATTTAACACAAGAATGCGGTATTTTTGTTATTTTCATGTACAGTGGATAAAAAAACTTCAAAAATCGATAAAAAAAAAAATGTGACGTGCTGGGGAAAAAGCACGAGACACGGGTATTTTTTTTAACGTCTACTTTAAGAATTTTTTGGATTTTCTCATGTTTTTCTTTTTGTGTCGAACAGTGTTATCACGACAAGAGTGCATCGATGAACTTTAATCTTTTTATGGCGATGAAACACCATCCTTTAGCACTGTGAAAAACTGGTTTAATGAATTCCGTGGCCGACGCTCGCTCAAAGAGGAATTCCGTGAAGGTCGTCCAAAATCAATTGTTGTGCCACAAAACATCGATATAGTGCATGAACTGATAATGCAAGATCGTAATGTCCCAGTGCGCCAGACGGTTCATATCTTCGCTTTTTTACCCGTTACGGATCCGTTACTGATCCGTTGGCGGGAGATTCCAAAAAAAAAAGCGAATCGTTTTTTTTTTTTGGAATTTCTCCCGCAAACGGATCAGTAACGGATCCGTAACGGGTAAAATAGCGAAGATATGAACCGTCTGGCACACTGGGGTGGCATATTGTGAGATAGAGGCATCCTTGCACATTAGTTCCACTCCAATACATTCGATTTTGCATGAACACTTAGTTGTAAAAAACGTTTGTTCTTGTTGGAAACCCCATAATTTATCAATCGCTTAAATTATCAATGGAAAAATTGATTTTCTTAACTCACTGTAAACAACACAAATAGCACTTGTACATCAAAACGTTGTGAGTACGTTTATGCTAAAAAATGTCAAACTTTCCAATGGAAATGTCAGATTGCACCTGGCAACAGTCAGTGTTGCCTAGGCCAGAAATATATATAGCAGCCTACGTATGCACTCTAACTAAAATTTCATTATTTTTTCTGTTTTTGAACAGATAATGATTTACATTACTAGCTACCAACAATGTGTCAAGTGGTATTGTGGTGTGAGCTTACTCTTCCATGTTTTGGATTTCTTACCTTTTAAACCACCTCAGTATTGTTGAGAACAAACGAACTCATGGTTTTTACGTATATTGTTTTTTTATATGTTCCTGATTTAGTGTTAAAAATTATAATTTTATTATTTTATTGCCTAATAGGTGTATGATAAATATACGAAACGTTGCAGTAATAAACAGAAAAGTGTAGTGTCTCTAATTTAATATTATTTTAAATTAGAGCCTATACTAAATGAGCTCCAACAGCTCAAAAACTTTCTACAATTTTTCCAAAAAAAAACATTATTCAAATCGTTCAAGCCGTTTTCGAGTTTTAGCCAGACTAATGCCTTATCCACAATCAATGCAGGAACAGGTGCAAATTAAACAGTTAGTTGAAATTTCATGAGTCAAAGCAAATCAGAAAATTCTATTTTCTTATATCTTCTATATAAGTATATAAAAATGTAGTGTGCATGTGTTTGTCGTCTTACAACTTTGAAACCGCTAAACTGATCGTAACCATTTTTGCAGTATGTATTTGTTTTGTACTGCAGGTGGTTTATGGCTATGCAAAGGGGGGATTGGGTGAGAGGGAGTAGTAGCCCCCATACAAAAAAAAAGTCTTAAAATGCTATATCTCTGCAGGTATAGCAGATTTTGTAATAAAACTTGGTATGTAGATAGATGTTTTTACTACCAATCAACGTGCTTTAAACTTGGTACATCAATATAAATAGTCAACCATTAGCCTTGCAAAAAATTGCAGGGATCGCTCACGAGATTGTTGCGCACGCTATAGGAAAAAATTTGCTTAAATGATAAATCCCTGTACCTATAGCAGCTATCGTTCAAATCGAACTCATCGCGCCTCCTATTGAAAAAGGGCACAACAACGTTTGCCGGGACCGCTAGTTTTTTTATATTTTTTTATATAATTAAAATCTTGGGCGACTTCCTAAAACGGGGTACAGACTATCTATCATGTTCGTCAGTAATTATTTCATTGCATTACAAATCCTATCAGTGTAATGATCGAAAGCATATGCTACTATGGTGCGAATGTGGCTTTAGTTTAACTGTGGCTAAGTGATTGATGCATTAGTCCAAAGTCCCGACTTTAATCCTATCGAAAATTTGAGAGTCTATTTGAAAAAAAGGTCGCTCAAAGACAACCAAGTATCGAACTAAATTTGAAAATACAATTTTGGAAAAGACCGACTAAATACAACCTGAAAAAGTTAGTTCCTATGTAAAAACGTCTACAATGTGTGGTAGATGCTTAGGTGGTCATTCAAAGATGGCTGTAAACAAGGAAGATACTAAAAATTTAATATAAAACATTTCTTTTAATTTGTGAAAAAGACATTCTTGACACTTCAAAAATCGAATATTATTTGTTTTTGTTGATTTTTTCTTTATGTTGCATTGAATTTGAAAATTTTTTTTTCACGAATCCTTTTAAATATGGTAAGAAACTATTGTTTATTAAAAAAAGTTTGGCAAAAATTTAGGTTTTTTTTTTTGTTTAATAAGTTGAAAATATGAATTTATTTTCAATGTGAAAAGACATTCTTGACATACTGTACTGTACCTATATAGATTATCAATTTGATTAAAACTTTGAATATTGTTCTATGCTATGTTATACAAATAAGTTCCACTCGTTGAAAATTTTTGGTAAGACTTGAAGAGTGCATTTTACTTTGTTACTACGGCTACTATATTTTTTCAGTTATCCTTAAATGATTTCCTTCAAAATCCTACCGCGCTCAAGGACATTCTTGATGGCATTTTTTTTTTTTTTTTTTTTTTTTGCAGCCTCTCACTTCCTTACACTGCCTTCCTAAGCAAGAATGTCGCAACTCCAATTTCCCAAAAAAATTAGTTTACTGCGTTTTTTGGGTCATCTGGGTTCAGTCCGTCAACCCGCCGGAACAGGTTGCATTATACCTTTATTTTCCCTATAAAAACAACTACTACTTTTGTCGTTTCTCCCAACCGTACACATAAACATAAACACAAAAACTCATTTTACTAAAATAAAAATTTATTGGAGTTACGGCATTCTTTCTTAGGACGGCAGTACATCACTGTCAAATTATTGAAACGCACACTTTTCAGCATGTCATCGCTCACTTGTACAACGCAATATAGGTCAAAAATTACATTTTTTGGCCAAAATTCATAACGTCCATATTATCATTTTGACCAACTTCAAATTAAGTTTTTATGTCGACTTTAGACTAAAACAACAATTCTGAAAAAAGTCTTAACCCTTGTACTACCGGGTCAAAAATGGTACGTAATAAATTATGAAGTTAGTTTATTGACTGTTTTTTATTGCTTGTATAGTACTAATGAAAGTACCAACGCGCTTTTTCTAAATTGAAGTATGATAATTTTATATTGAACTAATTAAACAGTCATTTTTGCAATTTTTCAACAACAGACGAAAGCAAGTGTTAACATGGAAATTGATTACATATGTTTCGGCTACTTCCACATACATATTTATATATTTTCATATATAAACATGTATATAGCCTCATCAGATCAGTTTTAGTTAAATCTTGCCAGAAACCGTACTCGAACCCGTGACTCCGGTTTTCTAATGAAAGAGAACGCGGTGCTTAAGCGATTGTGCTATAGGCCACGAGTAAACTCTCTGAGCAGGATCGCCATTATGTATAACTCATAAGGCTCACTAGCGCCGTCTGTTGTGAAAAATTGCCAAATTGTTAGTTGGTAACACACTCTGGTTTTGAGACATGCTACGCTAGCTACAATTAAAACCTACAAGGGCGGATTTGTTTTCCACATACAATGCAGGCTCTCGAAATTACGAGAATTTTAATGATAGATAGGCAGGTTCCCCTAGATAAATTATGAAGTTAGTTTATTGACTGTTTTTTATTGCTTGTATAGTACTAATGAAAGTACCAACGCGCTTTTTCTAAATTGAAGTATGATAATTTTATATTGAACTAATTAAACAGTCATTTTTGCAATTTTTCAACAACAGACGAAAGCAAGTGTTAACATGGAAATTGATTACATATGTTTCGGCTACTTCCACATACATATTTATATATTTTCATATATAAACATGTATATAGCCTCATCAGATCAGTTTTAGTTAAATCTTGCCAGAAACCGTACTCGAACCCGTGACTCCGGTTTTCTAATGAAAGAGAACGCGGTGCTTAAGCGATTGTGCTATAGGCCACGAGTAAACTCTCTGAGCAGGATCGCCATTATGCATAACTCATAAGGCTCACTAGCGCCGTCTGTTGTGAAAAATTGCCAAATTGTTAGTTGGTAACACACTCTGGTTTTGAGACATGCTACGCTAGCTACAATTGTTGAAAAATTGCAAAAATGACTGTTTAATTAGTTCAATATAAAATTATGGTACGTAATAAATTTTCTAAATTAATAACACATGCCAAAAAGGTTTTTTTGCCAAGCATTTCCGAAGTAAATTTATACGTAAAATCCGAATCCGCGTCAAAATTTACCTACCACCTCAGGATTTGGAGATAGTTGAGGTCAAACTCATGAAAAATGGCCATTTTGGCTATATTTGAGGTTAGATGCAAACTGCAAAAAAATTTTATTATTTTTTTTTTCCCAAATGCATCTCGTAGTTCTATTTTGTTTCTTCAAAATGAGCTCTTAAAAACTGCCATGCAATAATTCCTTTAAAAGTTATGGCTGTTTAAGATGTCATCTTGAAATCCCATAAAACGGGTAAAATGACACGACTTTCGATTGCATGATATCATCTAGAATCTTTAATAACTTTTGAAGAAAGTATTATATGAAACATTTTAAGACCTCGTTTTGAAGGTAAAAAATGGTACTCAGTAATAAATTATGCAAAAAAAATTTTGAGCAGTCTTCAACTAACCTCAAAAGTAAAAAAAAGTACTAATTTTTCGTATATTAACCACAAATATCTCTATTTTCCGAAAAACCTAATGCAAAAATTATACGCACTTTTACTGAAGTTACTTGGACTAGTATTATCTTCAGTATTTTCTTATAAGAAATTGAAAAACAGCTTCTTCGTTTTCTTTTTTGTCTGTCTTTTGCAACCAGATTTCGAATAAATCGGAATTACGGAAGAAAAGTTATCTGACAAAACAATTGAGGAGTGGCCGTTCCAAAGGGCGTGAGTGCCAAAATTTGACATTCGTCGTTTTTAATGTAAAAATGTTCTATGGACTATTTATTATCAACGATTCTACAAAAAAAAAAGTGCCATCAAATATTGTATAGTTAAAAATAAATTAAATAATAGATCGCGAATAGCGGTGCCATGTCTAGAATAGTTTTATTTAGAAAGTTTTATTTATTTTAAGTGGACGTAAAACTTGGCACTTAAACCTTTTCCATAGGTGTACAACAAGGTACTTACGCCTTTTCATCACATTGAGATTAAATTATATGTCATGGTAACATTTTCTTAATTTTTGTGAAAAGAAATTTGAATGAGTAACTGTTTCTAGCAATTTTCTCGAGCTAAATTTTAGATGATCTATTACTTAAAAAAATAAGCTCGATTTTGTGTTATTAGTTTTAAGTTTAAAATGTTTTCTTCATTGATTTTAAGTGACTTTTTATAAGCTCCGGGAGCAAGAGCTTAATTTTAAATCTCAATTCCTGCAATCAATTTGCATTTTGCTAATATATTTAATTTTTGCATCGTAGCATGTTTCATATAATTTTATCGAGGGCCATACTTTTTACAGCCCTGTATATATCATTTATTATTATTGTTCCAAATTTGTATATATGAGTTAAATGTTTAAGTACCTTTTGTCTCAATAAATCATTTGAACTTTGAACTTTGAAAATCTGAAATATTCATTGTTTTTATTAATAACTCAAAACTATTAAAATGGTACTTAGGCCCTTTGGTACGGCCACTCCTCAGTTCATTAAAAAAAACGGGCAAAATCGGGCGTCTATATTTTTAAACAACATTAACAATAGCAGCGTCTTACTGGTTTCGGGTTTCTTATGACTAACAAATTCCAACAAAATTTTAAAAGCTTACATGAAGTTCAAAATTTAAAAAAAAATATTGCGTTATAGCAATAAAATGCAAATGCAACATCGCTGAGGAACGGAAAATTACTTTTTCACAAAACAAAAAACATTGAAGTATTCTCCCTTACACTGCATCAACAAAAACTCAATAGCAACACTTGTAAAAATTGAATTAAATTGAATTTTGGCCAAAAAAGTCGTCGCTCACTTTTAAAACGGTTCTAATTAGCATTTTTTTTAAATCCAGTTTATAACATATTTCTGGGTATTTGAGGTTGGTCTTCAGGAATATGTAATTAACTGGATTTTTAAAAAAATTCCAATTAGAACCGTTGTAAAAGTGAGCGACGATGTACGACAGAAAAATCGACAATATACTATTTACCATAACAAAAACCTTGCAGCGGCTGATCAGAAGGGCGACTGCCCACCCTAGAATAATTCCCTAGCTACACCAATGCCACCATACCTCAATCTGACACGGTAGAGTAAATCCACTTATCGATTTTTTTTTTTTTTTTTTCATATTCTGGACGGCTGCCCTACACGCATGGCCCTATATAGAGGGCGGCTTAATTTTACTTTATCGACTGTTGTTGTTTTTTTTTATTTTTTTTGCCCAAATAGGGCTTTGAAAATTAATCATAACAACAACAACAAAACCAACAACAACAACAACCTCTGAGCGGATCTACTTTCGGAGATATAGCCATCGGAAGATCGGGATATATCTTTTATAAAAATCGGTATAAGTTGGGAATCCCTGGATGGATTTTAAAAATATTGGTGTCATATGATAGGTATTTTACCGGGCTATACAATTGATAGTTTTCGAGATATGACAATTTTTCAAAAATTCACCCCATTTTTTTCCCATAAAACGGCATTTTTCCCAAAAAATGTATTATTAACCTAAAATTAGAAAGCCCATTTTATTTCCTTTCATTTGATATGCAACATGTATCTGAAATTGCATCATTAATAAATTTTTATAGAAAAAAACAAAAATAGACCAAATCAATTTTCTTGAAATTAGGAACTTTAAACAACAACAATGCCAGAACAAACAAAAACAACAACTACTACAACAACTACTACAACAAAAACAACAACTACTACAACAACAACAACTTGGATACAACAACAACAACAACAACAACACAAACAACAACAACAACAACAACAACAACAACAACAACAAAGAGGATCAGCTACATATTATATTAAAAAAATTTAAAATTTTTATTAAAAATTGCGCGCGCAATTTGGCTAGCAAACTATGTGTTGGATATATTATAGACTGATCCGCGGCCGAAGGCCGCCGCGAAGCCGGTGTCGGATTTTTGGGAGTTTTAAATCCTGAGCTGCGGCCACAGGCCGCCCAATTATGTAAAATTACTGTTGTTGAAGTAGTAGTAAAGTTGTTGTTGTTGTCTGTTTTGGCATTGTTGTTGTTTAAAGTTCCAAATTTGAAGAAAATTGATTTGGTCCATTTTTGTTTTTTTCTATAAAAATTTATTAATGATGCAATTTCAGATACATAATGCATATCAAATGAAAGGAAATAAATTAGGCTTCCTAATTTAGTTATTAAAATTATAGGTTAATACCACATTTTTTGGGAAAAATAACGGTTTTTTGCAAAAAAAAATCGGGTGAATTTTTGAATTGAAAAACTTTGTAGAGCAATTACATAGCCCGGTAAAATACCTTTCATATGACACCAATATTTTTAAAATCCATCCAGGGGTTCCCAACTTATACCGATTTTTATAAAAGATATATCCCGACCTTCCGATGGCTATATCTCCGAAAGTAGATCCGCTCAGAGGTTGTTGTTGTTGTAATTAATTCCCAGAGCCCTATTTGGGCAAAAAAAATGTAAAAAAAACAACAGTCGATAAAGTAAAATTGTTCCAGTAAATCCCAAAATCCCCTGTTGGACTCCCATACTATTAAGAATTATGGATAATGTTGCATGATACATAGCACGGCTAACGCCATGAAACTGGATTAAGCTGAAGACAACTAGACATCGGCATTTTTGATGTTTTGAGTTAATTAATGAACACTTAAAATTTAAAATAAGCTTGTATGCGCCCCCCTTCTATTTGCTTGGTAGTTTGATTCATTGGGTACTTTTCCAAATTAAACTTGAACGTCCAAAATAATTGGTTACCTTTTTTCGTAGCTCAGGTTTGCCCTTCTTTACAGTTGCAACAAACATATCACCTACACCTGCAGCAGGCAATCTGTTCAGACGACCACGAACACCGTGGACAGCAATGACAAACAAGTTCTTAGCACCTAAATAAAAACATATCAGTCAGGAAATAACAAAAATGTTATTGGCACAATTTACCTGTATTGTCTGCACAGTTCATCACAGCTCCCACTGGCAAACCCAAGGAAATACGGAACTTTCCTCCCGCGGTACCACCACGACCTTAACAAAACATATTTAAATTAGAATCAATACGAATTTTCACGACAATATACAAATAAATTGAACAATATTTCATATCGATCGGTTTGATTTGTCTGGATAATATTCTACACAAATTTTACCTCTTTTAGACATTATGCAGCTACTCCAGTTACGAAGGGAAGTTAAAAGAAAGAGACGAACCAAAAACTTGAAGAATAATAGCACACTGCTGCCAACAGTAGGAAGTGTTCAAAAAGTTAAATTTTTTGCTATGTTCGTAGAATTGGTAAGTTTTTATACACACAAGGGCTGATTTACAGGGTCCATTCTCCGTTGCTGCATATACGAACACACGGGATATTTGCTATCAGCATGCTCGAAGCATGTTTTCTATCTAGGCGCTCTCATAAGCAGTCATGTATTTGACTTCAATTTGACAATTCTTGATGAATGCATACTTTTTATGTGTTTCTCGCTTAATTCAATATAACACTTGAAACTGATTATTTCCTAACGCTGCAAATTTTGACGCCTATTCTGCAAAACGACCCGTATCGATAAAGTATTTGTTTTTAACCGTTGTGTCAACAGCTGTTGGGTTTTATCCACATCGACAGTAGATGTACCCGGGTACTTCATACGTTTTGTATGGCAGATAGTTGCTTTTGATATACAAATATTAACTACTACCTGGATTCTTGTAATTTTCTGGTTTTTTTTTTTATTTCTTGGAAATATTGTCTAGTTAACAAAACTTTTATCATAATTTGGAAAAAAAATTTTTTGGTACCTAAATAATCCATTTTTACCAAAAATGGGAATTGCCAAAATCCATAAAAATTTAACAATTTCCAAATTCTTTTTTAATCCTTGTAATTTGATCCCTTTTTACCAAGAAAAATAATTAACATTGAATTTTCATTCGCAGAATTCCGTTATATTTGAATTTAAAACCAACCCCTCTTGCTCATAGTGCTATTTTTAGTACCTGCGCAGAATAATTGAGGAGTGGCCGTACCAAAGGGCCTAAGTACCATTTCGAGGCAAAAGTAATGTCATAATTTTTATGTGCCTAATTGTCGGTCATTTGACTGTCATAACTTTTTTGACATAATTACATCAATTTCACGCTATCAAGTAAATTTTTGGTGAAAACAGAAAACATTTTTATTAATTTCTAACAAAATATCACCCGTTTCATATTATGACACTACTTTTGCCACGAAATGGTACTTAGGCCCTTTGGTACGGCCAGTCCTCAATTATAACTCATAAAATATTTGTTCAATGTAAACATTTTTTTTTTTTGAATGTGTAGGAAAACACGTCTACTAACAGGAACAAAAGGGTATTTGGGAATATCTTGCCTACCTACCCTCGTACAACCAGTTTTGCAGGCAGAAACATGATTTTTTGCACAGGTTTCGTTTTGAGTAGTTTTGTATGCATAAGTCAGTTTATGTGCGATTTTTGAAGTGTAAAGACCTAAAAATTTATTTTGTGCGGCAAATATATAAAAAGTGAAAATAAAATGGCAGATGGTGAGTGCCTAGCTCCGCGTCAATTGAATGCACTACCGTATGAGGAGCAGTGTGACTATATACGCAGAATTATTGAGGCTTCTGACTACGAAGATAGTGACCACGAACAAGCAGTAGATCAAAAAAACTTAGAAGGAAATATTGATGACATTGGTGGTGAATCATCTGACATTGAACCAGTCCAGGAAACTGAGTATTACCCAAAGGACGAGAGGGATTCAGACGAGGAGTATGAAGAACCGCCACTTGAAACTGGTGATTATTATACGGCAAGAGATGGCAATGTATGGTCGTCAATACCACCAATACCTGGACGAATACGTGCGCACAACATTCTAAGAAGTTGCAATCCTGGACCAGTGCCATCGACAAATGGCTTGACAATGGCAGAAACCTTCAATCTTATGATGTCAAATGAAATATGTAATGTAATTATTCGAGAATCAAATAGAAAGGCAAGGCAAACTTTTGATGTGTACAATGAGCAGCATCCAGATGCGGAACCACGAATATGGGTGCCTATAACTGAAGTAGAATTTCGTGCATATTTGGGTGTGCTTTTGATGGCTGGCGTATGTCATTCCGGTTATGTTCATACCACTGACCTGTGGAAAACAACTTCGCATCCATTATTTCGTGCATCAATGAGCTTACGCAGATTTTGGGCAATCAGCCGCTTCATATGCTTTGATAATGGAAACACTCGGAATGCACGCAAACAACATGATAAGGCAGCTGCAATTACAGACGTATTCCTGATGCTAAATGCCACTCTGCGCAAGTATTATATATGTGGCACACACGTTACCGTAGATGAGCAATTATTCCCGTATCGTGGTGGAACTGGCTTCACACAGTACATTCCATCCAAACCATCCAAATATGGAATAAAAGTGTGGTGGGTCTGCGACGCCATTTCATCATATACCGTGCAGGTAAATCAGTGTTCATACATTCATTTTATTATATCAACTTGTTGCAAATAAACTAAATGACTAATTCAAATTTCATTTTTCAATTTTTATTTTTTCAATACAGGGTCAAATTTATACTGGAATGGCAGCGTCCGGCGAACGTGAAAGAAACGTTGGTGAGCGTGTTGTGAAGGACTTAGTTGTCAACAATTTTGGTGGAAGTGGGCGAACAGTGGTATGCGACAATTTCTTTACAACATATAACTTAGCAAAAACTTTGATGGTGGACAACAGTTTGGCTTTGTTGGGCACTTGCAACATAAGGCGTATGTTCGTGCCAGCATCATTTGCCAATCCTAAAGGACGTGAAGCACAGTCTACGCTATTTGGATTCTGTAACAACATGACGATGTGCTCATACGTCCCAAAAAAAAATAGGGCTGTTGTGATGCTGTCTACTTGCCACGACACTACAGAAACTGCAGGTCCAAAACGGAAACCATTGCTCATACTTGATTATAACAAACATAAAGGCGGCGTGGATAATATGGATAAGTGCTTGACTGAATATTCAACCAAACGGCGCACAAATAGATGGCCTTTAGCATTTTTTTATAATATGCTTGACGTAGCTGCGTATGCTGCGTATGTTATATATATGGAAAACAACCCCCATCTAAAACCATCTACCAACCGCCGTAGGATATTTCTGCAGCAGCTCAGCGATCAGTTATGCAGACCACAAATTGATATAAGAGCGGACAATAGCCATATTACGCACATATTTTCTACTAGACACGCTATGGAAGCCATATATGGTATGCCCTTGAAGATGAATATTGGTGCACAAGAGGAAGTGGAACGTGACAGTTCTGGCCGCATAAAAAGAAAAGGAAACTGCTATATTTGCATTGCAAAACGCCAAACGAGAAAAGTATGTGCAATTTGTAATAAGCCTGTGTGCGCAGAGCACTCGAAGGATCATCCACAATGCCTCAGATGCTGCTAAAATTCATAAAATATATTTTTTACTTTCATTATAATGATTTTCTATAAATAAATAAACAAATTTCCATAAAATAAACTAAATATTTCCATTTATTTCTATATATTTGTATGAATTTTCATAGAAGTACCTGGGTACATCAGCTGTTGACGCTAGGTCATTTTCTAGTAACTGTGTTATATTTTCCAAACGGTTGGTCCAATTGACCAATATTTCACACCAATATCAATTACATATTTCCAAGCTATGATACGAAGTTTCATCAAGATTGGACCAGCCGATTAGAAGATATAGCAATATAAACTGAACTTTGCCATTTATTTCTATATATTTGTATGAATTTTCATACAAGTACCCGGGTACATCAGCAGTCGACGCCATTCCACTAACTTGAATTTGGGCTGTATCGACTGAACTGCTGCTCCAATCTTGATGAAACTTTTCCACATGATGCAAAAGTGTATGGTTGAGGATATCATGAAATTTCAGGTCAATCGGACTAACCGTTTGGAAGATACAGCAAAATTAAAGTTGCAAATGTACCCGTGGGCTCTATGATCGACACAACGGTTAATCTCGAAAGGGCCGTATACACGCACAGTTTTACTTCAAGACTTACTCCCATACCTAAATTGGAGCGTTATTTTACTGTCAAAAATTTCTCATGTACATACAATTTGTATGGCGCATACCGAAATTTCCAACGTTCAACGTTCAGCTATTCATATTTCCAATTTTGACAAAGCGTCATGGAGTGAAGTTGGCTGCAAAAAAGTAAAAAAAGAAACAACAATAAAAATTTGACAAAAAAATGACTTCAACGCAACGCTCCTTATTTCGGTATGGCGCTTCATGATTTTGTGTAACATTAAAGCCCAAGATACAAGTGTGCGAGATGCGTGCGCCCGCGACGCACTAGCTGTCAAAAAAATATTCAATACACGAAGACAAATGGGGCAATTAACAATACTGCGTCTGCGAGATACGAGAGACTTCGCGCACGCAACAGTTTTCGAAAAAATGAAAATAGACGTGCGAGAGCAAAAATGTTCTTCTTCTTCTTCGTAAATTTTAAGCTGTCAGTTTTGTGTTGATTGTCAAAACAAAATTATTTGTGCATTGAAAAGTGAAAGATTGTCGCAAAAATTAAGTTGTGAAAAAATGATAGATTTTGTGAAAATGAAAAAATTCATTTATGATAAAAGCGACAGCTATTATAAAAAAAAAATGAATTGAAAGAAAAAGCGTGGCAAGAAATTGCAGCTGAGCTAGATTCTTCCGATGGCGATTGTAAGACGGCGTGGAGGTCGCTCCGCGGCCAGTTTCAGAAAAGCCTTAAACAGGTAAAAGGAGTGACAGGCGAAAGTGCAAACGAAAAGAACGGAACACAATATAAGTATTTTGAGCAATTGTTGTTTTTAAAAGACTCGTTGGAGCCACGAAGGTGAGTTCTTTTGTTGGAAACTTTCGGTACTCGGCGAGTTTTTGTTTGATTTTAATTAAAATGAGAAGTGTAAAAAAAATAGCCGCTCAGATTGAGTGTCGGCAGACTCGGCGCTGCCATTAATGCAGAAAATGCAAGTGAAGGAGGCGTTTAAGCAGATGGGTGCATCAACGAACAGAAACCAAAATATGTGTATTAAAAAGAGAAACGCAGAGTATCGAAAGTAAATTTGTTCCTTGTTTTTATGAAATTAGCCTGGTTAATATATTTTCTTTGTTTTGATATTCACAGCACAACTTGCAATTTTGATGAAAGTGTTATATTGTTGGATTCTTTTGATGAATCTTCAAGCAGCAGTTTTCTGTCAACCACTCCTGTCTCTAAGCCCAAAACCAAAAGGAGAAATGAAGATAACGATAATGAAAACTCCTGTCTCTAGGCCGAAAAACAAATCAGGAAATGATGATGATAATGAAACTTTAAAAGGATTCTTGGATACCATTATTAAGAAAATTTAGTGAAAAATGCTGAGCTACAGCCGTACGAATAAAAACAAAAGAAATGTTTTTATGTATTTTTATTTTCAATATTTCGGCTTAATTTTTAAGCCATCATCAGGAAAAATCTACGAAGAAAAACAGATAACTTTAGAATTTTCTTAACAATATAAAAAACAAATAATAATTTTACATACTTTTAACAATTTTTCATAACTCTTGTCGTGCAAGCAATGTCTTTCGTCCGTTGTCTAGCTATCGACTGATTTTATGTCTAACAAGAAGTTTATAAATATGCGCGCAACCGTCGGTGTCTGTCTTGAAGTTAAGTCGTTTGTTTGTCGGTGTATTGATAATGTGTAGCATTTCTATTGTGTATCGTCTCATGTAATTTTGTTCTTGTTGTAAAATTTTTGTGTTTTCGAAGTCAGGTGTATGTTTCTCTTTTATGCAATGTTGTGCAAGCGCGGTTTTTGTTCTCAGTTTTGATTTAAGTCTGATTTGTGTGAAGATATTCTTGCTTTTAATTTTGATTTTGTTGTGCCAACATATACTTGTCCGCATACGTTGGTTCCGTCTCCATTACATGGTATTTGGTACACCAGATTAGATTTGTCCATGACATGTATATCTTACTCTTTGTGTTTGTGTAAATACTCTTAAGTGTATTATATGATTTTGGTGCAAGACAATATTTGTTTTTGTCATAAATGTCTGTTTTATTTAATTTTTCGGTAAAACCCTGAACATATGTAACACTTTTGTAGATTTTAGGTTCCGTATTTTTTGCTGTTGCAGTTTTCTGTTTGTTGGTGGCTTCTTTAATTAATAGGCTTATTGTTTTTTGTGGAAAATCGTTCCAAGTGAGTATGTCTCTTACTCGTTTTTTATTATTTTTGTTTTTATTCGTACGGCTGTAGCTCAGCATTTTTCACTAATAAACTTTTATTTCATAAGTCTTTTGAGTTAGACTGTTTTATCTCATAATCTTTTTTAAACATACGATTTTTTAAAAATCTTCTACAATTGGTTTTCACATAATGAAAATTTTTACCTCGTGAAACATTTTAAATTTTTTCTAATTGACATTTCAAATAAACTTTTACTTCATAAGACTTTTAATTAAGGCTTTTTTATCTCATAACATTTTTTGTGTCACGCGATTTTTCAAAAATTTTCTACATTTGGTATTCGCATAATAAAATTTTTATCTTCTAAGAATTTTATTTCATGAAATATTTTAAATTTTCTCTTATCGACATTACAGTAGAGCAGAAGAAAATCTTTTTCAAATAAACTTTTATTTCGAAAGACTTTTGAACTAGACTTTTTAGTTCATAAATATTTTAAATTTTCTCTCATGAAACTTTTTAGTAATTTTTTTTTTATAATACTTATAGCAAATTTCGCACACACTTTAACAATGTAAAGTCAAAATTTGTTCGTAAAAAGTGCTTGTCCACTTCCGTAGAGTTTTCCACTTTTATGTAAATTAATTTTTTAATTAAAAATTTAAAAATCATATGCATACTAAGTAGAAAACATGAAAAAAAGTGTACAAAATTAATTGTCATTGTCCATAAAGCAAATGTGTTGCAATGCAGTGTTTTTATTGTTATTGTTGCAGCATAAAATGCATGTTGTTTTTTTTTTCATATGCTCCTCATACACTGTAACATTTTGTTATTTAATTCATTATTTTTCCATTGTTGTTGTATTTTTTTATTGACTGCACTAATTTTTCTCAGGCTTGCGTATTTTTTCTCATGCTCCTATTTAAAAAGCTTACAATTGCATTAAAGTTTTTTTTTCATATCAAATAGTTTGACTTTCATTTTCCTTGCTACCGCCAACAACATAAAATCACACAAAAACAGAGATAGCGCACACATACTAACAATTGGGTGTGGCAATATGGGCCAAGTCTTTAATTTTTTTTTGTTGTATTTCTTTCTAGCTGGCAGTCATTTAAAGTATGTATGCACATGTTTGTCTGTATGTGAGCTGCAGCTTAATGTCGTGCAATTAATGCGATTATATAACATTGGCTTTATTGCTGTTACAATTGTTACTGCTGCTGCTGTTGCTCTAAGTGAGTGGATAGCAACAATAATTTGCTAGCATGCAGTAATAGTAGCAACAGCAATTGTTTAAGCTGCAAACCATAACTAAATTGAAAGTTCAACAGCAGCATTATAAAGTAAAGCGAGTAATTCGATTGTTTTACGGCAAAGCATTTAAGTTAAGGTGTTGCTGCTGTTGCGCTTTAATTTTTCTTTATCGTTCTACATACATACGCAATAGCATGCAATAAATTAAATTAACTTCTGTTTGTTTTTGATAGGAAAACATTAAAGTTTTGATTTAAGTTTAGTTGACATTTGGAGTTATCATGCAAGTAAGTTCGTTGCTTGAGTCTTTTGTTTTTGTCTGTTCGTCATCTTTGCTATAATTACACTTCAGCATTTATTTGTCAACTTATTTTGCTGAAAATGTTGCTAGAACTATTTGTTGTCAAAATTATTCAACATTTAACAAAAATATTTTTACCTTTTTAGTAAAAAAAGACTTCAGCTACAAACTTGTTTTGTTAAATTTTAATGCAAAGTATCAGTTACGGATTTGCATAAGAAATTATGAATTATGAAAATTAAACTAAAGCTTACGGAAGCATTTCATTTAAGTATTCATCAAATTTCAATTAACAGATGTTGTTAATAATTTATTTTTTCTTTATTTATAAATGTGACAATGATGTTAATTAGCAGTTGTTTGACTAGAAAACATGCATACTTTAAAATTATGACAGGTGACAAATTCCTACAAAATCGTTTAAACAAAAACGAGAACCTATTAACAGATGATTACTAATTTGCTGAAAAGAATACTTTTCAAGGACCATAATTTGTCTGCCCGAATATGTTAGCATACGCTATGCTTTATTCTCGCAGGGAAACATTAAGTGATTAATCTGATGACATAATTTCATCATTTCACTCATTGGAATCTGTGAAGCAGAATGCATAATCCGCCAAATGCTCATGGAACACATGATCAAATTTCTGTGCAAGTATGTTATCACTAGTACTACTTACGGATCATGATTTCGTCAAATTCTTCGAACTAAAGTAAGCAAGAAACTCACATTTAGCCATAGAGAAGACATAACAACTGGAAAATATTAAAGTTTATAAGTTTTTAGTTTACTTCGTCAATTGGTAAGCAAAACAAGCCATAAAAATGCTACTAAGTAATTTTAAGCATATTTTTCAGAATTTATTTGTAAACTTTGACTCCAATATCACACTTCCGATGTATATTATTACGTTTACTTATTTGCACAATTACTGAGCTTTTGCTGCTCCACAAAAATGACAGATTTAATTAATGGCCGCTTAAAAATGTCTAGGGTGACTTTTGGTTAATAGTTGCTAAAAATTTGAGACAAAAAGTACATGCTCATGATGATATTAACTCTAGAGTAAGCCCGGGAGATATGGCACCTTTTTCGTTGAACATCTATTAAAACGGAATTAAAAAAAATTTTTAATGGAAATAAAAAACGATTTTATCTTTTGTAGAATTTAAAACAAATACTAGTACTTTAACTCAAGCGGAAAATTATTGAAAATACACATGGTTTCTTTTCAATTCAAAAAAATTCTATAAAGTGTCAAATCACCTGAGACTATGGAGATATGGCACCATATTAAGGATGATTTAGCACCCTAAGAAGTTTTCAAGTCTTCTTTGCCTGAATTGTTGCATAGTTTCGTTTAAGATCAACATGTTTAATGTAACCACATGATTTAGTAGTTTGTGCATAGTCTTCTAACATTCAACGCACCCTTCAAAAATAATCTTTGACGTTAATGTTTTCTTAAACTCCATCGGAAGAATCATAAGTATTAACCACCTTTCGTTTATATGCAATCTTCTTTGAAACCATTACACGTTGCATTTTTTTCTGCTGCACCACATTATTTTCTTCTGTTCTGCACCATGTAACTGTATCGAATCGAAATATGTGCAAAAAAAGTCAGCCGTTTACATTCCGATTCTTTTAAAAAAAAATCCGAATGAGGTTATTATAGCAACCGCAACTAAACGAATATTACTTCGCGCAACTAAACTACAATTTTGCCATATTTGAATGCTGCGACAGATGCAATAATTGAAATTGGAAGGGGTGCCATGTCATCTAGGGGTGCCATATCATCTAGGGGTCACATATCATATAGGGGTGCCATATCATCTAGGGGTACCATATCACCTAGGGATGGCGAATCCACAGGGTTTACCCTATAAATTGTCAAAGTATGGAATTATTGAATTTCTTTCCTTGTATGTATTCTCCTGTAATTCCTAAGGGTATAGAGCAACAATTTCTGTTCTTCAAAGTATAGATTTCTACATAGTTGTTTAAAATTATATACATCTTCAAATTTTGATATTTGGATTTAGCGTCAGTAGATTTTTAATGCTTTTTTCAGTTTAATAATTAGTGAGTGCAACATAATATTGTATTTAGCTACTAATATGAACAATATCCGCATGAGGTTTAATATTGTAGCTTTCGAATTTTTTCCATTAAGGCATATTAGAATCAACAGTTTTATAAACAAATTTGTTTCGATTGCATATATATATATGAAATGTATGCAATAAAACTAGTTAACAAAAGTTTTCGATATCACTTGGAAAGTAAATTTTATTGCCATTGTAAAAGACATTTAGTGCTGTATGAAAAATAAAATTCTTATTAATGGCCGCTTAATAAAAATAAGTGACATCAGCTAAAAATAATTCAACTCAACTCTTATTTTTATCATCAAACTAAACGTATCTATAAAAATATACTTTCGAGTTTTTTAATAAAACTTAAATACCTAAAACGAGATGTTTATCAAAAATTATTTAATAATTTTTTTTTTAATTATGAAGTTAGTTTATTGACTGTTTTTTTTATTGCTTGTATAGTACTAATAAAAGTACCAACGCGCTTTTTTCTAAATTGAAGTATGATAATTTTATATTGAACTAATTAAACAGTCATTTTTGCAATTTTTCAACAACAGACGAAAGCAAGTGTTAACATGGAAATTGATTACATATGTTTCGGCTACTTCCACATACATATTTATATATTTTTCATATATAAACATGTATATAGCCTCCTCAGATCAGTTTTAGTTAAATCTTGCCAGAAACCGTACTCGAACCCGTGACTCCGGTTTTCTAATGAAAGAGAACGCGGTGCTTAAGCGATTATGCTATAGGTCACGAGTAAACTCTCTGAGCAGGATCGCCATTATGCATAAATCATAAGGCTCATAAGGCCAAATTGTTAAATGGTAACACACTCTGGTTTTGAGACATGCTACGCTAGCTACAACAGACGGCGCTAGTGAGCCTTATGATTTATGCATAATGGCGATCCTGCTCAGAGAGTTTACTCGTGACCTATAGCATAATCGCTTAAGCACCGCGTTCTCTTTCATTAGAAAACCGGAGTCACGGGTTCGAGTACGGTTTCTGGCAAGATTTAACTAAAACTGATCTGATGAGGCTATATACATGTTTATATATGAAAAATATATAAATATGTTTGTGAAAGTACCCGAAACATATGTAATCAATTTCCATGTTAACACTTGCTTTTGTCTGTTGTTGAAAAATTGCAAAAATGACTGTTTAATTAGTTCAATATAAAATTATCAATTTTTTTTAAGTTTTTAAACTCAAACCTTGATTACTTCATTCCGATGTCAGTTGAAAAACAATTATTGCTGACATTTTATTCAGGATTAAGCATACTACAAAAGTTGTAGGTTTAATTAATGGCCACCATGTTATAGTCATGTTACCACAAAACAATGTTAACAATTTTTTCTCTTTTTTTTACAAATAAATTTCAACTTCTTATCTAAATGTAAAATTAAAAGGGTGGCAATTTATTAGTTTACTTAGAGCCAAAGTATGCATTGCAACACCACACACGCAATGGAAGCCCTTATTGTACCAATGTTGTCTTAAAAAATGGTTGTTGTTGGCTTAACACAACACACAATTGAATTGTCTACGTCTAAAACCTTTTTTGTGTAGTCATATATCCTTTGTTTTAAGTTCTACGCACTGGCAATGAATGTTCTTTAGCGAAGGCCCTTTTGCTATCTTTGTTATGTTGTCAACAGCATTCCGCAACAACACTTTTTTCGTAACAACACCAGTTGTCTGTTCCAGCGTCTTAATCTTTGCGCTGAAAATCAAATTTTATTGATTGTTTTGTCAAATTGATTTACAACAAAATGATATTTATTGTTGTTCTGTTTTAAGTGCAAAATGTTGTTTTGCTGAAAATTTATGATGGTAAGCCCACATTTTTGCATTACTAGGAATTTATTGTTAAGGAGAAGAAAAACAAAAAACTGAAAGGGCTTTCATGTTGATGAATATTTGTTGTAGAACTTCGAAATGTTTACATAAAAAAAATTCCATGCAAACTTAATGTAATGGGGGTATACTTCATTGAAAATTTGACAAAAATCCAATAATACTCATACGTTCAAACTAAAGGTTCATACTTGACTATGGCAATCAGTATTTATAACATCGTTATTTAGTTATCTACAGTCTTAAAGCTTAATTTCCTAATTAAATTAATTAAAATAGCGGAATTTCTCAAGTTCGTTGCTTAAGTCTTTCGATTTCATTATTTTCTAGCCATCTTTTTTGCCACAAACAATTCAATTATACATTTGCATCCCAAAACGCAGCTTTTCACTTTTCACGCTGCATTTTATGTGAGTTTGCACATTAGTAACCGCAACAACAAGTACAACAACAAAAATGTTATTACTTGGTCAATAACATTTGTAAATAAATACGACGTTTGTGGGCAATAAACATGTACGAAAAAAGAAAAAAACTGCACTCAACAAAAATGTTTGTGGCATAAAAGAAAGCAATATGTTGTTTGTTGCTGTAGCAACGGATATTGCTGGTGCTTCTTCTTTTTTTTTTCATTATCAGCTTGTTGATGCTGCCAATTAGACTGCGGTCTAATACAACCGCATCTGTTGCTGCTGCTGCTTCTGCCTCATTTCCAAAGTCAATGATGTCTGAAGAAGAAATAAAAAAAAAAAATATGTTGCTGCCGGCTTTAAAGTGTGCGCATGCGCTGTGTTGAAAATGGAAAACTATTGCTATGCCATATATAGTGTTGCTGCTGTTGTTGTTGTTGCTTGTGGGTCGTGTTTTAATTTACCGCAAATTTTGTTTCTCAGTTTCCATCATCAGCATCCTCAACAACATCATCGTCGTCGTCATCACCATCATCACCATTTTCAATGGCTTACGGTTATGGATAGTTGTTAAAATTTTTTATCGCTTCAACAGTTCAAGTTCGGCGCCAAAGTCATTTCACTTGGTTGCCGTTGTTGTTGTTGTTGTTGTTGTTGTTGTTGCTGCTATTATAGTAACCGTTATTTTTATAGTTTTTTTCATTTTTTCATATTTACATTTTTGCGGGCAATTTCAAAAATAATGTTTTAAAAGTAGGAAGGGCACATATTTGCTTGTCCTCACTTTTCTTCCAGTGTATGTATGGTATATCCATTCGGTACCCATTTAACAAAATTGCATGGCTTATATAGTTTGCGAGAAATAGCGGAATGAAAGACAGTGTCAAAAAATGTTTTACCAAAAAAGAAGTGTTGCGGAATGTGTCGCCAAATAAAGTGTCGACAAAATGTGTCAAAAAATAAGTCGCCAAAAGTATCGGATGTGTCTTAAAATATTTTGCAAAGAGTGTCGAAAAAATGTGTCGCCAAAAGTGTCAAAAAAATGTGTCGCTAAAAAAAGTGCCGACAAAAAAAAATCCAGACCGAAAATGTTCACTAAGTCGAGAAATGTGGACAAAATAGAAAAATGTTGACTAGAAAAAACTAAAGCAGATCGAAAAATGTTGACTAAGTACAAAAATGTCGACAAAATTGAAAAATGTTGACAACGCCGAAAAATCTTAGCAAAATTTCGAAAAAACTTTAACAGATCGAAAAATGTTGACAAAGTAGAAAAATGTTGACAAAATAAAAAAATGTTGACAAGGCCGGAAAATCTTAGCAATATTTCGCAAAAACTTAAATAGATCGGAAAATGTTGACAAAGTAGAAAAATGTTGACAAAATAGAAAAATGTTGACGAGGCCGGAAAATCCTAGCAATATTTCGCAAAAACTTAAATAGATCGAAAAATGTTGACAGAGTAGAAAAATGTTGACAAAATATAAAAATGTTGACAAGGCCGGAAAATTTTAGCAAAATTTTGAAAAAACTTAAATAGATCGAAAAATGTTGACAAAGTAGAAAAATGTTGACAAAATAGAAAAATGTTGACAAAGCCAGAAAATTTTAGCAAGAGTTCGAAAAAACTTAAATAGATCGGAAAATGTTGACAAAGTAGAAAAATGTTGACAAAATAGAAAAATGTTGACTAGGCCGGAAAATCGTAGCAAAATTTCGAAAAAAAACTTAAGCAGATCGAAAATGTGGACTAAGTCGAGATATATAGACGAAGCCGAAAAATCTTAGCAAAAGATCGAAAAAAACTAGGTCGAAAAATGTTGACAAAGTAGAAAACTGTTAACAAAATAGGAAAATGTTGACAAAATAAAAATTTGTTTAGCAAAATTTCGAAAAAACTTAATCAAATCGAAAATGTTGACTAATTCGAAAAATGTTGACAAAACAGAAAATTTCAAAATGTCGATGAATTAGAAAAATGTTGACAAAGTAGAAAAATGTTGACAAGGCCGGAAAATCTTAGCAATATTTCGCAAAAACTTAAATAGATCGAAAAATGTTGACAAAGTAGAAAAATGTTAACGAAATAGAAAAATATTGACAAGGCCGGAAAATCGTAGCAAAATTTCGAAAAAAACTTCAGCCGATCTAAAATGTTGACTATGTTCAAAAAAAATGTCTCTCACCACTGCATGGATTTGCCCATATGCGAGTGAATAGCTAGAGTTTTGCCATTCAACAAAGCGCATCTCACTTTTATGCAATTTATTTTGGCTTGTGGCGGGTTATTTGCCTGTTTTGCGCTAACTGATTGTCTCGGGCTTGGCTTGCAGCTCAGCTGTTTTGAGCTTCCTTCGTTATATTAAATTTTTGCACGCCGCTGCAGATGACCAGCTTATTTGCTGTTCGTTGTTGTATTGTTTATGTGTTGTTAGCTGCTTGTTGAGCGCACGAGTAATGACTCTGTAGCAATGCGCCGCCAACAAGTTAACAGTGCAATGAATGGAAAATTTGAAGAAGAAAAAAAAAAAAATATTTACAAAAATTTAAAAAAAATTTTCGTTTTTTGAAAGCCATAGAAAATTTAACAGTGACCCACTTGCTGTGTTGGATGTGTTGTTGCCACAAAACTGGAAAATGTATTGTTGGTCTGTTGGTTAGATATTGTTGCGCTTCATTTGCATTTCATTAACAAAAAAATAAAAAATGAATAAAACAAATAGAAGACGACATGACTTTGCAACGCTTGTCAAAGTGCGATCAACAGGTCAACAAGCCACAAACGAAAATGAAGCGTTTTATTTACTTTTGCTTTTAAGTAACTTGTTAGCCAATTTAGGTGGCATTTTAGACTGTGCGATTTGTAATGTTAAAGTTGAGTGTATGGGCTTTTTATTTTGATGAAATTTTTTGCGACATTTTTGTAAAAAGAAAAAATTTGTTGAAGTTGTTACTCAACTCCTAAATACTTAATAATGAAATTACTGCAATAGAATCACATGGAAAATATGAACCTATATAAACTGAAAATCGAGCACTAACAAAAAAAAAATAATAATATGCAAAAAATAGCAGCGTATCTTTTGCAGAAAATCACGAGCTAAACCGAACATGCTTCATGAAGCTAAATTCTGCGTTTAACACCTAGAAGGTATCACACGGCAAGACAACATTATTTGTATTGCTATAAAACTCAAAAACATATAAAAAAAATCTTTAAAACAAAATGTTTTAATGTTAACAATTCTTTTTTATATGCTATACACCCTGAAGGCGGTTTATGTTCTTGTCGGCACAACATATGTATGCCCGCTGCAGTTCAACGCTGTTTTAGGTCATTTTTCAAAAGGCGCTGCTCGAAGTGTAAAAGCAAAAAGCATATAAACCTGATGCAAAGTTCTTGATTACGTGCAGAGAACTACAAAATAAAACAACAAAAAAACAACAATTTTATAGTGTTCTCGCAGCAACGGCGCAGAAACTAAACCAAGGCTATGTAAAGAATTCAAACGTAACTGAATATAGAAAAAACTTCAAGAAAAATATAGCCTTTTTTATTCAAAAATCGTGCAAAATCAAAATTAGTGATTTAAAATGAAAGCAAAAACCAAAATTATTCATTTCGAAAAACATTTTGCTACCTTGAGAAATTCGATTGTCCCAAGAACGAAATTTTTTTTAATAATTTGTAAGGCGTTGATGAAGTTAAAGTATGTTGACAAAGATCAAAAAATGTTGACAAATTTCAAAAATTTTAAACAGATCGAAAAATTCTGACAAGGTAGAAAAATTCTGACGAACTAGAAAATTTTTAATAAAGTAGAGAATTGTTTGCAATGTCGAAGGAGAAAAATCCTCAAAAGATCGAAAAATGTTAACCAATTTAAAAAATGTTGACATAGTAGGAAAAATATTGATAAGGTCGAAAATGTTGACAAGTTCGGAAAATGTCAGCAAAATTCATAAAATCATAACAATATCGGAATACTTTGCCACAATTGAAAAATGTTGACCAGGTGGAAAAATGCGGACAAGGTTGGTAATGTTTGAAAATTTTCAAAAAAACGTTACAAGATCGAAAAAAGTTGAGAAAATCGATAAATGTTGATAAGTTAGAAATATGTTGACAATTTGGTAAGTGTTAGCAAAATTTCAAAAAATCCTAAAAAGAACGAAAAACTTTTACAATATCGAAAACTTCGACTAAAACAGAACATGTTGAAAAATTAGTAGGTGGAAAAAAATATTGATAAAGATGGAAAATGTTTCCTTAAAATGTTGGTATGGGTAATATCTATTAGCAAAATTCTGAAAAATCATAACACGATCGAAAAAATGTTGTCAAGATCGAATAATGTTGATATGCTCGAAAATGTTGACAAGTTTGGAAAATGTTTGCAAAATTTCGAAAAATCTTAAAAAAGATTAGAAAATTTTGCCAAAATTAAAAAATGTTGACAAGGTAGAAAAATGCTGATAAGGTCGAAAATGTTGACAAGTGCGAAAAATTTCTGCAAAAATTCGAAAAATCCTAAAAAGATCGGAAAATTTAACCAAAATTGAAAAATGTTGACAAGATCGTTAACTAAAATCTAAGAAAGTCGGTAATTGTTGGAATAATTTCGAAAAACCATAACAAGATCGAAAAATGTTAGAAAATCGAAAATGTTGACAAAATCGTGTCATAAAATAGTATCTCAAAAAAGTAACGCAAAAAAAGTGTCGCAAAGAAGTGTCTCAAAAAGGTATCACAATTAAGTGTCGCATAAAAGTGTCACAGAAAAAAGTGTCACGAAAAAAGTCACTCACAAGTGACTCAAAAAAGTTGCACAAAAATGTGTCTCAAAAAAGTGTCATAAACCAATTTTTCAAGAAAGTGTTGCAAACCAGTGTCACAAAAAAGTAAAAAGTGCCACAAAGAAGCGTCGCAAAAAAGTGTCACAAAAATGTGGGATGAAAAGTGCCACAAAAAAGTTTCACAAATAAGTATTGTCCCAAGAAAATTTCACAAAAAGTGTCGCAAAATAAGTGTCACGAAAAAAGGTCACTCACAAGTGACTCAAAAAAGTTGCACAAAAAAGAGTCATAAACTAATAGAACAAAAAAGTGTCTCAAAAAAGTGTCATAAACAAAATTTTCAAGAAAGTGTCACAAAAAAGTAGAAAGTGCCACAAGAAAGTGTCGCAAAAAAAAGTGTTATAAAAAAGTGTCTCAAAAAAGTGTCACAATCAAGTATCTCAATAAAATGTCACTAAAAAGAATCGTAGAAATATGTTGACAATTTTTTAATTGTTGACAAAACTTCGTAAAATCATAACTAGATCGCAAAATGTTAACACAATCGAAAATGTTTACAAAAATAAAACATTGAAAAATCTAAAAATGTTGATAAAGTAGAAAATTAGGTAACTGGGTAAGAAAATGTAAATAAAAATTTAAAAAAAAAAAAACAAAGGGTGAAAAATGTGAAATATTGAAAATATTATTGATATTGATAACAAAATCGACATATGTATGTTGAAATTTTTTTGGAACTGGCGATAAATGCTAACGAAATTCAGAAAATAGCTACTAAAATTAGAAAAACATTAACAAGTTTGATAGTAAGAATAAGATGAGAAAGGTGAAAAAGTCCTAAGAACGATGCAATGTTGATAATGTAATAATTGTTTCAGAAATGTTAAGAAACCGATGATAAATTTATAAAAAATATTACAAAATTCGAAAAATGTTAAAAAGTAATCAAAAATAATCTAAATGGGTAATTTTTGAAAAAAAAAACCATCATCTAAATGTTGAAATACCTCATTTCGATAGGATCAAGTTATGCAATTGTATCAAGTTCAGAGCGAAAATACTTTTTTGAAGCCTAGGAGCTTCTATCCTCAAACAATTATATGAATATACTTAGTAAAGCATTTTGTTCCGAAGGCTTAATATTAAAAATTGTTCCTTATATTAACATGTCATAGTACATACATACGTCCATAAAGTTTCATATTTGCAACATCATCATTAAAATAATAAAAGAAAAACCCTTAAATGCAGCCAACATCCAAATAATCCTTAAGCCCGCACAGTACAAGCACTATTCATACTTAATCATGTTATACTGTCAAGAGCCCATAAGAAAACAAACCGTGTTATATTTACGACTTATAGATAAAAAACTGTAGAGAAAAACATGAACCTGAATAAACACTTCAATGTCGGCTTACAAGAGATCTCACTCATATAACACAACAAGCAACATTAAAATGTTGCTAAGCTGTACGAATGCTATTGTAAAAATGTCAAATGTCGTCTGCGTATGTTGGTTGCCTGTTGGTAGTAGTTGCATCGAGAAAAATTGTTACTGTAGCCAGCATTTACCACTGCAGAAAATGCTTTGTACTTTTGATGCGAAAATTGCAACAATTGTGCGCAAATATGTAATAAATTCTCACACCAACAGAGGGCGTTAAAAGCGAGACAACAACGCAGGAAAGAATGACAAGATATGCGTAGGATTTTTTCACATTTATTTGATGCTTCTATGTTGATTACATGTAACAATAATAATTTTTTCTTCTTAACAACAAAAAGGTAACAAAAATTGTGACAGCAACAACAATAAGTGTTATAAATGATAATATTGTTGTAATGCGGTTACTTTATGCTGTTGCCAATTTTTTTGGCTTATATTCTTCTACTCTGTTGCAGCAACATAAGCTTGCAAATTGCAATACAATTTAGGCACTGTGACAGTTTTGCATAAAATGGCAGCATTTAGAATGGAATGGAAACTTATTTATGAGTTTTAAGATTTTTTTTTTTTTTATTTTTATTTAGTTTCTTTAAAATATAAAATACCAGTTATTTTTGCATAAAGTTAAAATTAGTCAATAAAGTTTTCAATTTGTTTGTTTTGTTTTTTTTTTTTGCATATTATTGCATATATTTTTGCATGAAAAATTACTTTATTGTTTTTAGCGTGTTTTTTCAAATTTGTCTATTTTAATCTGTTGCTCATTAATTAATCTATGTCTTTGCTTAATTTTAGATTTTATATTTTACTTCACAGTGATAATTTAATTTATGCAAATTTTTTTTGTTACCACTGTTGTTAACAAATTGCTATCCCCAACATGATGTTATATGATGTCTTTGATTTTAAAAATGTAAATTTTGAGATTAATAAAATTTGAAATTTTAACAAATTTATACATAAGTATTTTCTTAATTTTTATAAGCTGAAGTTAAGCTTTATTACTCAGTATAGTTTTGAAACGCCTCAAGGCATTATGCATTTGCTTTGTCCGAAAATGTCAAATGCCATGCTAATTATGTCTTTTCTAAAAATTGCCTGATTAATAATAATTTTATAAAATACCACCCTAAATTATAATTTAAAAAGAGTCACTCAATCATTAGCATTTGGAATGAAAGAAACCTAATTAACTGCCAATTATCATTTGAAACGTAATGTAATAACACTAGTTTACAAATGATTAAAATTTTTTTTCCCAGCGAATGCCGTTACTCATTTTATATGGAAAATGGGCTGCTGATTCCGAAAATTGCTTTTGTTTTTTTTTATTTCGTGTCGTTTTCGAGATATCGGTCATTTTCGGTTTTTGGACCAAAAAAAAAAGATAGTTCCATTTAAATACAAATATCTCAAGAACCAATGTTTGTATTCAAACAAATAATATGTCATATTAAAGGTAATTAAATTACCTACAAATGATACTCACGTCACTTTTTGACTGGTTTGTTAGTTTCGATGAAATAAATTGATTTCTGAAAAAAAGAGTATATTTTTCCGAAAAAATTACAAAAATGTCTAAATCAACTGCAGATTTTTACAAGAAAAAAAAATTTTAAAAATCATTTTGTATTTTTATATCATAGTCTATAAATTTGTTAGGCAAATAAAATACTATTTAAGAAAATCGATGGAAAAATGCAAAAGTTGTATACAATTCATTGATAAGTTACCAAAATGCGTTTTTCCCTATTTTTCCGTTTTTTTGTAATAAACTGTTCGAAAATTTGAAACTTTTTGTAAAAGAAATTAGAAAATCCAAAAAATTCTTAAAGAAGGCATTAAAAGGAAATAACCGTGCCTCGCCGTTTTTCTCTAGCACGTCAGATTTTTTTTTAATCGATTTTTGAAGTTTTTTAATCCACTGTACATGAAAAAACAGAAATAACGCATTCTTGTGTTAAATCGATGAATTTAACTATATGATCCTTACATCTGAGGTGTATCATGTCTTCAGCAAACTTATGCAGGATACTACGCGGAATATTTTTGTAGACAATTTTAACCCTCTCAAACCCCCACATGTTGGTCAAAATAACCTTCATGTGGGGGTCAAAATGACCCACATGTGAGGGTTTTAGAGGGTTAAAATTTTCTACAAAAATATTCCTCGCAGTATCCTGCATAAGTTTACTGAACGCATAATACACCTCAGATGTAAGGATCATATAGTTAAATTCATCGATTTAACACAAGAATGCGTTATTTCTGTTTTTTCATGTACAATGGATTAAAAAACTTCAAAAATCGATTAAAAAAAAATCTGACGTGTTAGGGAAAAACGGCGAGGCACGGGTATTTCTTTTTAATGCCTTCTTTAAGAATTTTTTGGATTTTCTAATTTCTTTTACAAAAAGTTTCAAATTTTCGAACAGTTTATTACAAAAAAACGGAAAAATAGGGAAAAACGCATTTTGGTAACTTATCAATGAATTGTATACAACTTTTGCATTTTTCCATCGATTTTCTTAAATGATATCTTATTTTCTTCACAAATATATAGTCTATGATACAAAAAAAAAAATATTATAAAAAAATTAAGTCTTCTTGTATAAATTTGAAGTTGAATTTGATATTTTCTTAATTTTTTCGAAAAAAAAAAATTTTTTTTTTAGAAATCAGTTTATTTCATCGAAACTAACGAACCAACCAAAAAGTAATTTGGGTATTAATTGTAGGTAATTTAATTACCTTCAATATGACATATTATTTGTTTAAATACAAACATTGGTTCTTGAGAAATTTGTATTTTAATGGAACTATCTTTTTTTTTTGGTCCAAAAACCGAAAATGACCGATATCTCGAAAACGACACGAAATAAAAAAAAAAAAATTCGATTTTCGGAATCAGCAGCCCATTTTCCATATAAAATGAGTAACGGCATTCGCTGGGAATTTTGGCTGTAAACTAGTGTAATTAGTGTCAGACCTTGAGCTGAAGGAGGAAAATCAGATAAATAAATAAATAAAGGAAAGAAATCCACTGACTGATATAATATTTATCAAAACTACGTTATTATTTATCATAAATACGTAAAAAAACATAATTGAACTCCTCGCCAACGCGCATGCGTTTGTGTTCCAATGGCCGACGATAGTTGGGACCTTTTTTTCGGTTTCTGCAACAGCTTTGTAGTATGATCTTTCTGCTAAGCACAAACCTTCTTGTTGGTACTTGCACTAGCTACACGAACATTCTCGATGATTCCTACAACAGTTGTGTAGATTGTACTTTCTACCAATCACGAATATTCACAATGGTTCCAAAAACAGCTACATAGAATGTACTTTTTGCTAAAACGAACCTTCTTTTTGGTTCTTGCAATAGCTAAACAAATATTCTCGATGATTTCCGCAACAGTTGTGTAGATTATACTTTATATCAAACACATATCTCCAGCAGCGACTATGTATAATGTCCTTTTTGCTAAACATAAACATTCTTTTTGGTTCTTGCGATAGCTACACGCCCATTCTCGATGTTTCCAGCAATGGTTATGTAAATTGTACTTTATACCATATGCGAACATTTACGATGGTTCTTGCAACAGCTACTTAGAATGTACTTTTTGCTAATCACGAACCTTCTTTTTGGTTCTTGCAATAGCTACACGAACAATCTCGATGTTTACAGCAACAGTTATGTAAATTGCACTTTCTATTTTACAATACGCGAAAATTCACTGACTGTTATAATATTTATCAAAATTACATTATAATTAATCATAAATACGTAAAAAAAAAACCATAACTGAACTCCACGTCAGTGTGGATGCGTTTGTATTCCAACGGCCGACAATAGTTAGGACCTTCTTTTCGGTTTCTGCAACCACTACTTAGAAAGTACTTTTTGCTAATCAAGAACCTTTTTTTTTGGTTCTTGCAAAAGTACATTGTTCTTTCTACCATATGCGAACATTCACAATGGTTCTAGCAATAGCTACTAAGGATGTGCCTTTTGCTAAACAGGAACCTTTTTTGAGTTCTTTTAATGGTTTCAAGCAACAGTTATATAGATTTTACTTTCTAAAGGAACAGCGACGTAGAATGTTAGTACTTTTTGCTAAACACGAACCTTCTATTTGATTCTTGCAATAGCTACACGAACATTCTCGATCTTTCCGGTAACAGTTATGTAGATTGCTCTTGCTATTATTCGCGAGCATTCTCTATGGTTCCAGCAAGAGCTTTATATGAACAAAATTAAATCAGTGTACAGATTTAAATCTTGAATTTCTAGGATCAAATACGCCAGTTCAGTTTAAAAAGTACGAAAAAAAGTACACTATATTTCGAGATGCCTTGTGAATTTACTCGTACCTGAACAATAATGAAAAAAGTTCTACTGTAAAGATATTATTTTACCATACGATGTAATTTATCAGTGATTTCTAAAATGTAACTCATACCCGCATTTACATAAAATATATGCCTTGTCATATGAAATAACGCCTTCATTCATTTAGCATTTATTTGTTAATGTTGTCGTTCTTTTTTGAGTAATTGTCGTCGCAGTAATGGTACAGCTGACTCTCAAACTGTTGACTCTTGGTTGTTGAATAAATTTCAAGGCCCCCGCAATATGTTTGCGCACAAACCAACCTTGCTTTTTTCTACTTGGTCTCATAGCTTTTATTATTTTTGTTTTTATTTTTATTATAAGTTTTCCATATTCAATTGAAAATTTCAATATTTATTCTAAACATTAAAAGCCATTCATTAATTAAACTGGTTATTTATTTGGACCAATCAAAATAAACAACGTTTGATGTCATTTGCGCATGCGCGACAGAGCAACTGTGCGCGCTACACTTCTAGGTCATCAAAATTTTACATTTATTGCAATAATTAATTGAATTCAATTGAATATCACAACATGTTACTTTTGATTTTCATAGCTTGATATATCAACTTATTAAAATGTATCTGTGATGTCTATATCACTTTGAATAAACTCAAAAATTTTAAGAACATTTGCAGCACGTAGGCTTGTGATATTTGAAAAGTTACACCCATTTTCAGCGTGGGAAATAATTTTCAATTCAGTTTACAAAAACTTTGAAAGTCATACGCTGAGAAGTTAAAACTTTTGTATAGAATGATATGCAGATTTTGAGTGCAGCAGCAAACTTAACATAGAACAGTAGTTAGAGAAAAATTAAAAGGAGTATTTCTGTGGCCAACAGCAGTTTAAGTAGCTAGACCAAACATTATAATAGAGAATAATAAAGTAAATGTTTTTAAGCAAACGTTCTTGTTCCCATTTGATTATCGCTTTTTGATATTTTAATATATAGAATTACGCGCCAAACTGACATTTTAAAATCGCATAAAAATGTGCAATTGTTTGTAGTTTTAATTTATTACCCGTTGGTGATTACCGACCGACCATAACAAAAAACTCACGTTTCACAGTTTAATAAAAATCAAACAATGAATGCATATTGAAAAAACTCTGAATAGAAAATGAAAACAACTAATTTAATATGATTTTGCAAAAAAACAACAATTACTACACAATACTACCAACCTACCAACTGCCTTGCATTGTTCTACCCATTAACTATGGCATGAGAAAATTTCATGTTCATTGGCAGTGGTGGTTGTGGTGGAGGTTGGTAGTATGCCATGCCACACATGCGCTGTGCTGCTGCTACACAACAGCTGATTTTCATATGTATGAGCAAATATCGCGCAACTGGCCATAGAAGCATACAAATTAGAATAAAAGCAATAAAAAAAATTAATTATACTGCAAAGTTATAAAATAAAAAACATTGCTCATGTTTACAATGGAAATGAAAACAAAAACATAAAATCTTTTTCACACACAAATTATGGTCGATTGCAAAGTGGTGCGCACAGTCAACAGCTCAATCTGTTGCAATCAATGTGTTGCTGATGAAATTATAGCATGACATATGTAGGTAGATGCATTAATATAAAAATCTGCTATTTATAGAATTTATAGAAAATGTTGAAAAATTTAAAAAAACAATAAATTTTGCACGGGCAAAAGTAATGTCCTAATATAAATTTGCCATAACTTTTGAAAATGCCATTGAATATCATTGTACTTTGACTTCTATATAGCAGATAAAAAGAAAATTAATTGACAATATATAACATGCGAACTTTCATCTGCAAATAAAGTGACAAGTTCAGATATGCCATTACAATTTTTGGCGCCCAACGTGGGGGCACAATATGAATTTGTCATAATTTTTTCAAATAACATTATATGACATTGTCGTTTGTCATTTGTGTTTGAGATAGATAGAGTTGATAATATGTAATAAACAAACTTCTATCTGCAAATAAAATGTCAAATTAAATATTCCACTAAAATTTTTGGCACCCAACGTGGGTCACGAAACATGTACTCGTGGTTTTTTACAGAATTTTTTTGCTTTGAACTTAACTTTAAGTTTACGTTTCTATGAATTAAAGCGCAACCAGTGCTAAAATGCTTAATGCTGTGTCCTCAAAACTTCCAAGTGTTAGCATTCATTTGGGCGTAGTACCTCCTATTTAAAAAAAGGTTTCAAAATGCTTTCTTTGAGATAATCCAACCAAATACTATGGATCAAGAATGCAAGCTCTGATCAGAAACACAATTGATTTGGACAAAAGGAGTGGCACCTCCCATGCAGTGAAAGTTTTCAAAGTGCTCCTATTTTGAAGTAATATAATAAAATTCCACACAGATGCTAAGAATAGTTATTTGAAGCTCTGGGTAAAAACTAGGCAAACTCGTAATGCTGCAGTGGAAGTGTTATTTGAGGTAATGCAACAAAAGCTCTGAGCAAAAAACTAAATGAGTTTGGACAAGAAGACGTGGCACCTCACAGGTATACCTTTCATATTTTCAAAATTCTACAGTGTAGGGTCTATAGATTTTGATCAGGCCAAAGGTAAAATTCAAATCAAATTGGAATGAATACAGATCTACACCAAACTTGGTATAAAATCTATGCTTAAATTTGGTGAACAAACCGCTTATGATTGTTCGTATAATATGTCTGCACATAAAGTATTAACATAATTTAAACTATTTCGGTTCAAATTTTATAGTATGATTATATAAAAAACTTTTATACTTTTTTTGTTTAAAATTTATATAGAAGTTCATATAAAACCATTTTTTCTGATCTCAAATAATTGGTATAATAAATGTGCTACCGAATTAAAGGAAATTTAAGAAAAAAAATTTTATATATCGAATTTAAGGGTCCAGAACGTTGTAAAACCTTTTTAAGCCCCATTAGCTAAATACAGCCCTAGAAATTTTAAACAATTAGCTTAAATTTTGTGAAAAAGTTTATCTAAAGCTTTAGGGCCATCGAAGAAAAATTATTAATATAATTCCTCAGGAGTACATTTTAGACCCCCATCACGAACAAGTTTTTGTTAGTATAGGTCTTCTATACTACCTTCCAGAAGCTTTGTAGCCTTAACGTTAACGTATAAAAGATTTTTGGTTCTTGAATCTGTTTGTCAATGAACCTTTAACATCCTCTTAATCGTATTTGTACGGTTCTCTTAAATTGAATATTTATTTAAGTGATAAAATTGTCATTTTGAAATAAAATGATATGTCAATATTTATCTTAAAAATGTTAAATATTTAATAAACTTGTTTTACTTTGTATTTATTACAGGTATGTTGCAAAAACCAAAAAATCTAACATCTGCCGACGGTAATTCTGTCTGTCTGGCTTCATGGATAATTTGCATAAATCCAAATAAACCTGTCTCATTATGTGAATGACACCTGCGTAAAACAAACCGGATCAATTTTTTTTGCAAAAAAAAAAAAAAAAAAAAAAACAAAACATTAGATGCGTTCATCACAAACAATTCGGCTTAAATTTTCAAATTTTTTCCGCTGATTTCATAGGCAACGTAAAATAAACCATGAGTCAGCGGATACAAACGTTTATAAAATATCGGAAGCATTTAGGAAGAGACCATTTTTGTTTTTTTTTCATAAAAAATCGATATTTAAAATGAATTTGAATAAATTAACCAAAAAATAAGTTGTACACATAAAGAAATCAAAGCCCCATTCGATTCGAGGAACACACATATGGCTGCTGAAATGTCAAAAAAAAGAAGACAAAACAAGTTCAGCTGTCATTAAGTTAACACCTCAAGCGATGACGAATGTATGGCCTACATTGAGAAAATGATGCCGCCGCATTGTTATTGTTTGGCACTGCGGCCGAAACCTTGACTTTGGTCAAATATTTTCTGACTTATTTCAACAGAAAGAGCTAAAAAACAATAAAATCTGAATTTGTAAATAACTCATAATTATAGCTTTGATTCTATTGACTTGGCTTGAAATCATAATTGGCAAAACATTGCTGTTTTGCTAATTTTTAAAGTGAAATCTTCTGCGCGTAAAATCAATTGACCTTGATGCGTAAAAATGCCTATAAAAAATTAATAATTTTTTTAATTATTTATTGTTATTGGCAAAAATAAAACATGGTATATTTTTTTTAATTACAATTTAGTTTTTTGCTTTTTTTTTGCCATCAAAACAATTTAATATCTTCATATGCACAATGTGAACATTTTTCAATAATTGTTAACTCTTTAAGACGTTAATGAATTATTCAATTATTCTGTTAATTATTTGTGTTCGTTATGTTCTTTACACATATGTTTAAGACAAAATTAACATCTTTTGATTAATTAAACTTGTATCGAGTGTTGACATAATGTTCAAGTATATATTCTGCATTGATTTATTTCATTACTAGGCTAAGTTTGCTTTCTCATGCATGTGTATATGGTAGTCATTTCAATAGTATTATTTATTCTAAGTTGCATCATTAAAAACTGCACTGATTCAATAAATTTATGCATTAAATTTAAAAGAGCAAAATGCTGTATGCATAATGTGGGTAGATCTCTCATTGTAGATGACATAAATGCATCTGGTTAAATGCATGTGAACAAAAAAATGAAACTACACCAGCCATTGTATAAGATACCAGGAATGTAGGTAGTGAATGCAATTTTAATCTCAATAATTCACAATTCAGTGAGTACACTGAAAATAAAATGATAACACTGGTTAACAAATATAGAATATATTCCGTTGTTTCCTCTACTTCATTACAAAATCTTCAGAAATCATCCTAGACCAATACCATATTGGTGAGAAGCTTCCTAAATGGAAGTGTACCTGTAACACTCCACATACCTTTTTTTATATTTATTTATTTATTCTCATTTCTCCATTGGCATCCTAACAATTTTCTATGTATTCTCCTTTAACTCCTAGGAGGAGCATAGGGCCAATATGAAATCTCTCCATTTGTCACGATCCCTTGCGATGACTTTGATCTCTTGCCACGATTTTCCCGATTCTTGGATTTCCTATAATAGACTTAAATTCTATACAATAATTAAAAATTTATTCGTTCTCAACTGGCGAATTTAACGTGTGCATGTCATAGGCTGGGGTCAATTGCCACCCTTTGCTCTACTGCTCACTAGCTATTTCACTAGTGAGAAGAAGCTTGCTTGTAAGGCGTGCTCTTAGTAAAGAAAAAAACTAGTAAGGGTGTAAAATTTGGCCTGGCCAAACATTAAATACCCTACACTGCAGTATTTTTCAAATTTTGCTCATATGGGAGTTGCTACGCTCTCTTGTCCGAGGTCACCCAGTTTTTGTTCAGCGCTTGCATTTATAGTTTTTAGTGTCTGAGTGACAAACTTTTTCAGTAAAGCGTTTTGAAGCTTTTGCTTATATAGGAGGTGCCACGCCCTATTGACCGAGTTCGTCTAGTTTTAGCTTAGAGCGTGCATTTATAGTATTTAGTATTTGAGTGAAGCATGGTTCGATTATCTCAAGAAACTGTTTCAGTATATCATTTTGAAACTTTTGCTTATGTGGGAGGTACCACGTCCCCTTGTCCGATTTCACCCAATTTTTGTTGAGAGCTTTCATTTATGATTCTTAGTGTCTGAGTCAAATTTGATTCGAATATTTCAAAAAACGCTTTCAGTATAGCGTTTTTAAGCATTTGCTTATATGGGAGGTGCCACGCCCTCTTGTCCGAATTCGCTTAGTTTTTCCTCAGAGCTTGCGCTTACAATTTTTAATATTAATGCGTATTTTGGTTGCATTGCCGTGAAAAAAACTCCTAAAATTGCATTTTTAATATATTTTTTGTATGGGTGGTAGGCGTGTCCGTTGACCGATTTCGCTCATTTTCAATCCCCCGAGCTAACTTTGGTGACGAAGGCAGTGTACCAAGTTTCATTGAATTATCTTGCTTAGTTTTCCCAAAAAGTGTATTTCAACACACAGCCAGCCAGCCAGCCACCCAGCCAGCCAGCCAGCCAGACAGACGGACATGGCTATATCGACTCAGGAGGTGACGCTGATCAAGAATATATATACTTTTCTATATCTGCCACGCCTCCTTCTCTGCGTTACAAACGGAAGGACAAAGTGAATATACCCTGGGTGTAGGGTATAAAAATAGAATTGCAGCAGACGCTTTCAATGTGCAAAGTCATAATGAATGAACGCACATTTCGAATACTGAATGACTGTTTTTTTGTTTGATATATAGAATAACACTACAATACAAATAATTAAATTCTGTAACATTTCGCAAACCATATTTTTTAAACTAGTTTGAGGTCGCTGAGTCGAAAAATCGAATTTATTTTTTTTTTCTAGGTGCCATTCTTGAGATAATCGAAACATTAGATTTTTGAGGTTATATAGCCGTTGAAAAATGCTTAAGAACGATATCTACGTCAATCGAATGGTCTTCATTGAAACTTTAATAACTTCTAAAAATATGACCGAACTGTGGCTCAAACTGTTTGCAATGAAATACACTATTAAGTAAGAGCACATAAAACTGTATATGTATAAAGAATGCCCCAAAAAACCGTGTTTTATTTGGTTCTCATGTGAAAAGTTGTAAAACTACTATAAAAATGATTTTTGGGCTACTTTTAGAACTTATGCAATATTAATAAGTTCTTATTTACTGATTCATAGTTGGAAGTGTTATAAATTTTTTCTTTAAAATAGTGAAATAATAGATTCAATCAAAATTGGGTTTCTGGAAATAAATTCTTAAAAATAGAGATATAGCCATAAAAATGGATATTTTCGATTATCTCGAGAACGGCCCCTAACAAAATAAAAAAAAATGAATTCGATTTGTGGACTCAGCGCCTTTAAATTGGTTTAGAAAATATGCTTTGTGAAATCTTACATTCTGATTGTTGTCTAGTGTAACGAAATTTGAAAAATATGGCAAAATATATTTTCGACCTTTCCCTATTGTTTAGTGCAATAAATTTTTTTTAGAAAAATGGGCCCAAAGAGGTCACTTAGAGGGGTCTCCTCTGGTCATTTCCAAAGTATATTTTCGACCTTTCCCCATCGTTTAGTCCAATAATTATTTTTTGCAAAATGGGCCCAAAACGATCACTTGGAGGGGTAGAGAACTCCTCTGGTCATTTTCAAAATGTAGTTTCGACCTTTCCTCATCGATTGGTGCAATAAATTTTTTTTTTCAGAAATGGGCCAAATCGGTCACTTAGAGAGGTCGTGGACTCCTCTGGTCATGTTCAAAATCCATTTTCGACCTTTCCCCGTCGATTGGTGCAATAAAATTTTTTTTCAAAAATGGGCCCAAAACGGTCACTTAGAGGGGTCGGGAACTCCTCTGGTCGTGTCCAAAATCCATTTTCGGCCTTTCTCCATCGATTGGTGCACTAAAATTTTTTTTCAAAAATGGGCCCGAATCGGTCACTTAGAGGGGTCGGGGATCCCTCTGGTCATGTCCAAAATCCATTATCGACCTTTCCCCATCGATTGGTGCAATAAAATTTTTTTTCAAAAATTAGCCCAAAACGGTCACTTAGAGGGGTCGGGGACTCATCTGGTCATGTCCAAAATTCATTTTCGACCTTTTTCCATCGATTGGTGCAATAAAATTTTTTTTCAAAACTGGGCCCGAATCGGTCACTTAGAGGGGTCGGGGATCCCTCTGGTCATGTCCAAAATTCATTTTCGACCTTTCCCTATCGATTGGTGCAATAAAATTTTTTTTCAGAAATGGGCCAAAACGGTCACTTAAAGGGGTCGGGGACTCCGCTGATCAAGTTCAAAATCCATTTTCGACCTTTTTCCATCAATTGGTGCAATAAAATTTTTTCACATTTTTTGGGCTTAAAAAAGTTTTCATATTTTTAAATTTTTTGCAAATTCTACATCCTACTTGCATGTTGTGAGGCAAGAGCACAAGGCACAAAATATGTTCCCATACAAAAAGAAGTAAAATTTTTTATGTCGTTTTTTTTGCGTAATTGGAACACGAAAATGCGCACAAAGTGATTTTTAAACTTTGAAATTTTTCATTGAAAAAATTTTCATAAAAGTTTTTCCCAATATGAGAAAAATGAAAACAAGAAATACTTAGCACAAAAATAAAAACTAGTAAGGGTGTAAATTTTGGCCTGGCCAAAAAATAAATACCCTACACTGCAGTATTTTGAAAAGTTTGCTTATATGGGAGGTGCCACGCCCTCTTGTCCGAGTACACCCAGTTTTTGTTCAGAGCTTGCATTTATAGTTTTTAGTGTCAGAGTGAAATTTAGTTGGATTATCTCAAAAAACTCTTTCAGTATAGCATTTTGAATCTTTTGCTTATATGGGAGGTGCCACGCCCCCTTGTCTGATTTCACCCAATTTTTGCTGAGAGCTTTCATTTATAATTCTTAGTGTCTGAGTCAAATTTGGTTCGAATATCTCAAAAAACGCTTTCAGTATAGCGTTTTGAAGCTTTTGCTTATATGGGAGGTGCCACGCCCTCTTGTCCGATTTCGCTCAAATTTTTATCAGAGCTTGCGCTTACAATTCGTAGTACTTATATGTATTGTGGTTGCATTGTCGTGAAAAATACTCCTGAAATTGCATTTTGAATATAATTTTTGTATGGGCGGTAGGCGTGTCCGTTGACCGATTTTGCTCATTTTCAATCCCCCGAGCTAACTTTGACGACGGAGGCAGTGTACCAAATTTCATTGAATTATCTTGCTCAGTTTTCCCAAAAAGTGTATTTCAACACACAGCCAGCCACCCAGCCAGCCAGACAGACGGACATGGCTATATCGACTCAGGAGGTGACGCTGATCAAGAATATATATACTTTTCTATACCTGCCACGCCTCCTTCTCTGCGTTACAAACGGAAAGACAAAGTGAATATACCCTGGGTGTAGGGTATAACAAGAAATGCTTAGCGCAAAAACGCAATGAAGAATTTTTGCGCGCAAGAACGAAAAAAACGCGTTCATCCCTCTTTTGTGCTAGCTTATTCTACATTTCATTTTTGCGCTAAGCATTTCTTGTTTTCACTTTTCTGCAAGACATTTTACATTTCGTTTTTGCGTACGCATGCTGTACATCGCGTTTTTCTTCTGAGCCTCTCATATGTGCCACAAAACTTAAGTCGTATCTTAAGCCGTAAATATATAATAACAAATCCAGTGCATTCTCGATCTCGGCTATGCCCAATTTTCAAGTACTCTTAGATATGAAAGACCAATATAAAACAAACGATAATCTCTTTAAAAGAAATTTGTAACTCCGTCGATTGGGTAGATTTATCAATAACTTCATATGTGAACATATAACAAGGCCATTTGACGGACACCTACGTATGTTAGAACGAAACCACACAAATTTTTTTTTGAAAGATTTCGAATTATTCCAGTCGCCTATTTCACCATATACTATAGGTTGATTGACGAACTAATGGTAGCAGGACTACCAAGTCCACGATTTTTGATCACGTCTAGAATTCTATCGTTGCAGGCTAAGGTTTGGTAGACCCTTTGGAGACAAAATCTTCTGTTTTCAGTTAACTCTTCTGTTATGATGTAGTGTTGTCTTCACGGCAAATGCTGTTAATGGAATCCCAGGAAATAGTCCCATATCATATACAGATGAATCAATAAGACAGTACTCTGGTATGAGTTCCAATCAACAAAATTTTGGGTTCAGGTGAACACAGCGTCCTAGAGGTCTTGCATTGGGCCTCAAAAAATTTGATGCAACACCATAGTTTTTGAACGTAAATTTTTAACTTACACTGATAAAGGGAGAGCGACTATCCTGATTACGCATCTACATATTACATTACATATTTCATCTGATTACACACTTCTGAAACAATAAGCACATTTAATTAATATGGAAAATAAATATTCTTATTAACTTTTCCTGCATTTGCATTAACCGAAAAAAATCTCTAAAAAATAAAAAAACATCAAATCTGGGAACTCGGGGGAAATGACAATTTAAATAAATTTTTGAAAGAAATTTATAAATGTATTTATTCATACAAAAAAATATTCGAATTTGGAAGAGAACGTTGAGGTGCGCGATTCAGAATGTTGAAAGTGGCTCAGGTTCGAATCCCAACGATGGCAAAAAAAAATTTTTTTTTTTTAATGTGACAGAATAATTATGATATAATAAACTTACAGCCAGCTACTCAATAATGGTTGCTTTGGCTGAGCTCGTGAAAGTGCGATCACGGAAAATGTTTGGATCCAGGTTCAAGTCAAGGGCGAAAACGGAAAAAAAAAAGAATATAAATTATGAAATGGTGAAGTGAAATTGAAACCAATCAGGACAATTGAAGGAAGGTTGAGTTGGTTGGTGGGGAAAGGGTATGGTTCGAAAGTTCCTGGTTGAAAAAAAAGAAAATTCCTTTTTCTTAAAACCTACCAATGTATTGTAAATTTAATGCAAATTGAAAAATTTAAGAAATCAATGCAATAGATTTTCCAATAGCAATAAATTTCAAAAATCAATACAATAGATTTTTAAATAGCAATAAATTTCCAAAATTATTGCAATAGATTTTTAAATAGCATTAAATTTCAAAAATCAATGCAATGGATTTTCCAATAGCAATAAATTTCAAAATTCATTGCAATAGATTTTTAAATAGCAATAAATTTCAAAATTCATTGCAATAGATTTTTAAATAGCATTAAATTTCAAAAATCAATGCAATAGATTTTTTCAATAGCATTAAATTTCAAAAATCAATGCAATGATTTTTTGCATTAGCATTACTAATTCAATGCATTAAAAAAGTAATGCAATTTGCCCAACTCTGTACAATAGTTTGTACACGGCTATACTAAATTCAGTGGAAAATGCTCGATCTTTAGGAATGAGGACCTGTATACTAACGTTTGATCAACCTTTATATATGAAAGTACTTGACATTGTTTCAGCTTCATGCATTCATGACGAAATTTTAATTGTTATACGTCAAGGTGCTTTTCATACTATAATGTCATATATGGGATCAATAGGGTACATTATGGGTGGTAGCGGAATTAAAGAAGCATTGGCTTGCATTTATGCTGAGAATACAATAGATCAAATACTGAGTGGACGTGCGTATGCCAGAGCAATGCGTGCACATATTCTGTTGCAGCAAGCCCTATCTATCACGCATAATTTTTTCGTATCTGAAGAATAATAATGAAGAATTTGCCACTTTAATTAATGATGAAACGAGTCTATTTACAAGTCCAAATGTGGTTAGGCCATGATATTTTTCCTGAGAAATGGTGCTGGCAATTCGATTCAGGCCTCATGAAGCCGATAGCAATGAACAAATCACCAGCTCCAGAAAATTTGCTTCAAATGGTCTTTTGTAGCTGTAAATCTGGATGTGGAACTGCTTGCGGATGTCGAAAAAGTGGCTTAAATTGCTCAGTTGCTTGTATACATTGCAGTGGCAATAGTTGCTCTAACCGTTCTCCGTTGGTACGAATCGACGAATTTGACGACGAATTATAAAATTATTACTTTTTCTATGTACGCTTGCACAAAATAAATAATTATTTTTCATTAATTTTTGTTAATATAATTTTTTATAATTGAAATTTTAAAAAATTTTCAGGATTAATGACAATGATTAATTTTCATTATTTATTAATTAATTAATAATTAATTATAGCTACAAGAATAATCAAGTAGAGTATCACTACCTCTTTTTCACTTTCATGCTTGTCGCATACGGTAGCGGGACTAAGAGCGCGCAGCGGTATGTCTTGTTTTTATTTATAAAAAATTTAAATTTTTCGAATAAAGCGGCAATTTTTGAGGGGTAAACATTTTTATAGAGGATATTAACTATCGAATCCAATAGTTTATTTTAAACTTTATACACAGTCCGTGGGTTCCGAGGTTTTGTCATTTTATGTGCTAAAGTGACTCCGCTATATGAAAATAAAAAAATATAAAATTTTCGATCGAAAATGCGCCGAACTAAAGTTAAACGCAGAGGAATGGTTCCTTGGGCAAATTTTCATAGAATTGAATGAGCTTTCACATAGGGGGGTAGCCGAGGTCAGTTTCTAAATCGGTCCACCCTAATAAATATAAAAATACATAAATATATGTAAGAAGGTAGTCGGTTTGTCAGCAGTAGTCAACAGCCGTAGTTATCTTTTATCAGCATTGATCAATTGTCAGTAATCATCGTGAGTCAGCAGTCAGTCGTTTTTTAACCATCGTCGTTCGCAGTTGATCCGTTGTTAAGTAGTCGCAGTCGTTATAACTTAAAGACTTTGTATTAAAATTCGATCGTCAGTTGCTTTAGTTTGAAGTTGTTTCAGTTGATTTAATTTAAATTCAGTTGTTTTACTTAATTATCTTTAATTTAATTATAATTCAATTTAATCGCTTTATTCTAAATATTATAATTTAAAACTTGAATTTGTGAAATATTATTTTCCCAAAAATACTCTTTAAATAAAACTTATTGAAATCATCATTGAGTGTTTTAACACACTTTACATTTGGGGGCTAAACCGCTCAAAACTAGTGGAAAAAAAAAACAATAAACAGAAAAAGAAAAAGTGTATAAAGTTGATGGGGGTGCACCCAAGAAAAAAAAGTTTGCACCCAAGAAAAAAAAGCGTCGCAAGACAAAAAAGTGGTGCTCTACATAACTATAACACGCGGTCGCGGGTGAAACAGTTAATTTCTAGAAGTTTTACAAAAAGTACAGTCAACATGTCCCATAGTAACAAAGGGGAAAATGGAAATTCGATCAACGGTAGCGTCGCGTCTGACGATATTGAAACGGTTGTCGGCGGTTCTTCTAATCAAAACGTGCAGTTGTGTGAGTTAATGCGCTTACTCGCTCTAAAAATAGAATCCGATGATAAAAGAGATAGCAAGATGAACGTTTCGATTGACAGTTTTTCGAAAATAGTGCCGGAGTGCGACGGTGAAACGATACCGATAAAAAAGTGGTTTGAAATTTTTGAATCCAATGCCGACGCATATGGATTAAATGAAAAACAAAAATGTGTTCAAGCACGCAATAAAAATTACAAAAACTGCTCAGCTTTTTCTTGAGTCAGTTGCGTTGAGTGATTTCGGTTCGTTAAAAAATGCGCTTATAAGTGAATTTCACGTTGATTACAACAGTGCAGAAATCCATCGTCAATTGCGCGAAAGAAAAAAAACAGAAACAGAAACATTTCATGAGTACATGCTCAAAATTAAAAAAATTGCTGCACTCGGTAATGTAGATGACATTTCTGTTTTGCGTTATGTTGTTGACGGCTTGAAAATAAAGTCAGAGTGTAAAATTGCGTTATACGGTTCTAAGTCATTTACTGAATTAAAAGAGAATTATGACATTGTTGTAAGAGCATCTTCTTTTGCGTTTGATATTCCGCACAAAGCAAACAAAAGAAACGAATCAGTGAAAGAAACAAAAAACAATGAATATGCAAAGAAAGAGCATTGTTATAATTGTGGTGCTTCTGATCATAAGAGATCAGAGTGCACAAGAGAAACCAAATGTTTCAAGTGTAACAAGAACGGTCATATATCGAAAAATTGTGATCAAAACAAAAGAGTTGACAGTTCTCGTGTTAACAAAATATCCGATAAGAGACGATTGAAAAATGTAAATATTAATGGTGAACAGTTTGAGTGTTTGGTGGACACAGGGGCTGATGTCTCGATTATTAAAGAAAGTGCGTGTAAAAAATAATAAAAAGTGACTTTGGCAAAAAGTAATTTAACTCTTTATGGTTTCGGAAATATGCCAAGTAAAGTTCTATCAAGCTTTGTCGGTACGGTGGAAGTTGATGGACTAAATATTGAACAAAAATTTTTCGTTGTGCCCGATAAAGAAATTGAATATTGTGTGCTGCTAGGTTTTGATTTTTTAAATAAATTTCTTTGGTCGTCAGATGAAAACGGATATTCGTTTCAAACATTAGCGACAAATAATAAAGGTGAAGATTGGCAAGCTGCAATTTACAAAATTAATTTAAATGAAGCTGAGGCAGACACACCACCGCAGTATGCAGCAGAAATCAACAACATTATTAAAACGTATTCAGCAGCAATAAGCAATGTAAAAAAATGTCCAATTGTAATGCAGATAACACCAGATAAGATGACACCATTTCGCCAAGCACCAAGCAGATTACCACCAAGTCAGCAAGAAGTCGTGAAGGAGCAAATAATAGAGTGGCTTCGGAAAGGTATAATTCGACAGTCCACATCAAATTACGCCAGCAGAGTGGTCGTTGTAAAGAAAAAAGATGGCACTCACAGAGTGTGCATCGATTTCCGGCAATTGAATAAAATGGTCCTGAAAGATAGTTTTCCAGTCCCATTAGTGGATGACGTGCTTGAGAAGCTACAAAAAGCTAAATATTTCTCTGTGATGGATCTTGAGAATGGATTTTTCCACGTCCCCATTGATGAAAGTAGTAAAAAATATACAGCGTTTGCCACAAAAGAAGGATTGTACGAGTTTAACTACGCACCATTTGGATTTTGTAATTCACCAGCTGTTTTCATTAGGTATGTAAATTACATATTTCAACCGCTAATTAATGAAAACGTGATGGAGCTTTACATGGACGACATCGTCGTATTTAGTGAAACAGCGGAAGAAGGCATTAAAAAAGTTCGTATGGTTTTGGAAGCAGCAAAAGAATATGGCCTTAACATCAAATGGAAAAAATGCGTTTTCCTGAAACATCGAATCGACTTTTTAGGTCATACTATAGAAGCAGGTAAAATTTATCCAAGCAGCGAAAAAATACAAGCAGTGAAAAAATTTCCCACACCGTCGAATGTAAAAGCCGTCCAGTCGTTCCTCGGATTAACGGGATATTTTAGAAGATTCGTGCAGGATTATGCCCATAAAGCTCGTCCGCTAACGGAGCTACTAAAAAAAGATACGACGTTTAAGATGGGGCAGAATGAGTTGCATGCCGTTGAGTGTCTTAAATTGGCACTGATGAATGAACCTGTATTGCATATTTACAACAGAGAGTCAGATACAGAGCTGCATACCGACGCGTCAAAGGAAGGTTTTGGAGCAATATTGTTGCAGAAAGCAGAAAATAAGTGGCACCCAGTATTTTATTGGAGCAAAAAGACAAGCCCACAAGAATCAAAGACGCACAGTTACTCGCTGGAGGTGAAAGCTGCGTTCCTATCGCTTAAAAAATTTCGGTATTATTTACTTGGTAAAGAGTTCACGTTAGTCACAGATTGTGCAGCATTTAAGCAGACAACAACAAAGCAAGATATTCCACGCGACGTCGCTCAATGGATACTGTATCTGCAAGAATTTAATTTTAAGATCGAGCATCGAGCTGGCAGTAGGTTAAAACACGTTGATGGACTTAGCCGATTTCCTTGCAACGTACTAACTATTACAACAGAAATATCAGCGCGGTTGCGGAAAGCACAACAACAAGATGATCATTTAAAAGCTGTAGCAGAGTTGCTAAAAAAAGGTCAGTACGATGATTTTAAGTTGAAAGGAGATATTATTTTTAAATTGATAAATGGAAATGAACTTTTTGTTGTACCAAAACGAATGGAAGCTGAAATCATCAGAAGTGCACATGAAGTAGGCCACTACGCAGTTCAAAAAACTATGCATAACATCCAGCAATTCTACTATATACCTCATTTAGAAAGTAAAGTTGCACAGTTGATAGGCAACTGCGTGAAATGCATAATTTACAACAAAAAATTAGGCAAAAAAGAGGGATACCTGAATTGTATTGAGAAAGGTGATTGTCCACTTACAACGTTGCATGTTGACCACTTGGGTCCCATGGATAGCACAACGAAGCAGTATAAACACATATTTTCGATGGTCGATAGTTTTTCAAAATTTGTATGGCTGTTTCCGACAAAATCTACCAACAGCGAAGAAGTTATAAAAAAGTTGCAATGCTGGTCTGATATTTTTGGCAGTCCTGTCCGTATCATCAGTGACAAAGGTTCAGCATTCACGTCACAAGCATTTACAGAATTTTGTGAGATAAATGGGATCGAACACATCAAAACAACCACTGGTGTCGCAAGAGGTAATGGACAGATAGAACGCATTAATAGGTCTATTTTGTCAATTATTGCGAAGTTATCTTCTAATGATTCATCAAAATGGTATAAAGTTGTTGGCCAAGTTCAAAAAGCCATCAATTCTCATGTTAGCAGCACTACAAAATATTCGCCGTTTGAGATACTGTTTGGTGTTAAAATGAGGAACGATTTCAACAACGATATTTTGGAGGCGATTAGCAGTGAGTTCATGTCTATGTTCAACGAAGAGAGGCAGAAGTTGCGTGATGAAGCCAAGTGTCAAATTGAAAAAGCTCAGCGAATTTATAGGGCGAATTACGACAAAACACGAAAAAAGGAGTACAGATATCAACTTCACGACCTCGTCGCAATAAAAAGAACGCAGTTCGTTGCTGGAAGGAAACTTGCAAGTGAATATTTGGGTCCATACGAAATATCTAAAGTCAAGCGTAATGGGCGCTACGATGTTCAAAAAGCAGCCAACTTCGAAGGTCCTTCAAAAACTTCAACAGCAGTAGACTTCATGAAACCGTGGAGAGATAGTGGCTATGAAGATGAGCTATCATCTGGGTCAGATGTAGATCAGGAAGGCCGATTGTAAGAAGGTAGTCGGTTTGTCAGCAGTAGTCAACAGCCGTAGTTATCTTTTATCAGCATTGATCAATTGTCAGTAATCATCGTGAGTCAGCAGTCAGTCGTTTTTTAACCATCGTCGTTCGCAGTTGATCCGTTGTTAAGTAGTCGCAGTCGTTATAACTTAAAGACTTTGTATTAAAATTCGATCGTCAGTTGCTTTAGTTTGAAGTTGTTTCAGTTGATTTAATTTGAATTCAGTTGCCTCAGTTGTTTTACTTAATTATCTTTAATTTAATTATAATTCAATTTAATCGCTTTATTCTAAATATTATAATTTAAAACTTGAATTTGTGAAATATTATTTTCCCAAAAATACTCTTTAAATAAAACTTATTGAAATCATCATTGAGTGTTTTAACACACTTTACATATATAAATATACAAATATATAAATATATATGTGCCCAAATTTTTCTCGAGAACGGATGCAGCGATTTTAATGAAACTTTGGCGAAAGATGCACTCTAGCATAGAATGAACAAGGTTTCAACTTTATAGTTAACTACAAGGAGGTGTGGCACCGCCCTAAATTTTAAATTTGATCTAGTCATAACTTCCAAATCATTAAAGGTATTTTGATGAAATTCAGTACACAGCTACTGATTATCAATGTCTTTTAATGGGCAAAAAGTGGTTGGGATCGAAGTGCCACGCCCACTTTTTAACCCTTGAAAATTTTAATTCAATATCGAAACGGCTTCAACAATTTTGATGAAAATTTACGAATTGAATTTAATATTACTCGAAAACGACTCCAACAATTTTAATGAAAAACTTAAGAGATTGTACTCCTGAAAGCAAGGATTAATATGGGATATGCCGTTATATTGAGAAAACTCGTTGAAGCGCGTGGTACCTCCCACAAAAATATAATACGCTATAAAAAGAAAACTACTAAAGCAATCTTTCTGAATTTAAGTGTAGGGAGTCTACTTGCAATTAGACACTTACAATCTGAAAGTGAGCAAAAAATCGCCTGTGCGCCTTTAACCGCCCATACAAGCAGGTCACATTAAATTAAATTTTTCGCAAATGCTACAACATATTTTGATGAAATTTGGTATGAGAGTCTGGATCATGAGTATATAAAGGCTTAACAAAAAATGGGCGTTTTTCAATAATTTCCACGCCCATTTCTACCAAAATAAAAATGTTGGTTAATAACTCAGGCAAAAAAAAAAAAAAATGGAATGAACTTTTTATTTGTTATATGCACTTATATGCACACTGGATCAGTCTTCATCAGCAGAACCGTCACTATACCTGTAGGATTTTGAAATATCCTTGCTTGAAGTTAAAGATAATGCGCTTACAGCGTAGCTATAAGAAAAGGTGAAATTCTTTTTTACTAAGACAAAATATCCTCTCGGATTTTTTCAATAGGTCTCTTACTTTCCGAGTTATGATAAGATATTTCAGCCCCCATACCAAAAGGCGAAATGTTTTAGGTGTGTGGCATATCCCATTTATTTATTTTAAGGCATTCTATTTCACCAAAAAAAATTTGAGTTTTTGATATTTTTCTATTAACCGTTCGATACTTTCCGAGTTTTTTCTCATTATTATTGTCATCGGTTAATTTATCATTTTGAAAGCAAGAACATTGGAGGTGAAAAGATACGAATTTCATCACAAAAAATAGCTATGAATTAAAATATAAGTTCAGATTGTTGACCGAGCAGGGATCGGTCTCCAGGTACTATCACTGTAATGGACATTTTTCCAGCGAATGTTATTTGTCCCGGTGAAAGAATTTTTTAGTATTCCGGGCGATGCCGAGGGTATTTCAAATTAGAGTTTGTGCTAGAATCTCATTTGATAGCTATTCTTCGAAAGCAAAAAAATATGCAAATCGGTTAACTGATTTTTGAATTATGGGATTTTCTAAGAACCTGGATAAAGCCGAAGGCATTTCGAAAAAACCTTAAACCTTGCCATGCAAAATATCTATAAAGGAAAAAAAAAAAAATCATGCATAGAATATAGAACATTCATACGCAGAATCCGATACATTATCTGAAAGTTCCAATCTTTTTTTTTTAAAACATTTTTTGCACTTTTTTAACTTTTTAGGTTAGGATATAAAAAATAAAGATATCGCTATTATTTGAATTAGGTTTAAAAGATTGATTAGAGCTTTCCATTTCTGCATCAGAATTTACGAATATACGTCATGTTATATAGCTCCAAGATATAGCACAAACGGTCTATTTTCCTTGTTTAGGCGAAGATATCTCAAAAACCGTATGAGATACAGCAATTCTAAGGCCGGATTCGGATTCAACATTACAAAATACATTAAAAATAGCTGTTTTTATATTTGTTTTTTGCGTTTTTTTTCTGAATTTTTTTTATTTTATATGGAATATATATTTTTTTGACATTTCGCGGGGATGATCAGGCACGATTTCGGGGTTTGCATTTTTCAGACCACTAAACTAATACAAATGAAACCCCGTTCACAGATTTTCTCCAAATTTTCATCAAACCTATCGACTGTTCAAGAGCACCGTGATAAGTAGTAGTATGACACGGTGGTTTTTAAAAAATTTTAACTTTTTGAAATACCACCCGCGATTTTTTTCAGGGATATTGTTGGGGGACCCTTCTAGTATCTAAATCCGCAATCCGCGAAATCGAACGTCCAGCCGTTTTTTTTTTCGACCTTTAAGTTTTTTTAACGATTTTTGAGTATATCTCGGTGTGTATATACATATTATGTACACATATATATGTATATACGTACATATATATACTTGTTTATGTATGTATGTGTAATATATATATATGGATATATATATACATACATGCATATGAAAGGTATCGTTTCCGCACCATTTATTTTTTAAAAAAATCGGTTTTTTCGTATTTAAGAAAAACACAAACAAAAATCGGAAACGAAAGTAGCCATTCCAGATGTGATTTTTGATGCTTAATCCGATTCCGGTATTACAATTGCTCTATTACGTCTGGACTTTGAGATATCCTTACATATATGTTTAAAGGACACTATTTTTTTTCCTATTTTTGAAGTTATATAACAATATAAGGTAATATTATGCCGTAAAATCTGGTATGACAGTTAATAGCCCTAGTTTTTTCCTTGAAAATTCAATCAAACCGATAACGATATCTTTTTTTTTGTCGGAGATATCTTTGCCTAAAAAGTTGAAAAAGTGCAAAAACACGATTTTTGGCTATATTGGATGTTATATGCAGGACACACAAAATTTTTTTGGGAATTTCTATTACCAGAAGCATTTGGTACTTTTTTTTGGCTGTTAGCGCTCAAACGCTCAACACTCACCAAAGTCGTCGGCCGATCGCCAAAATATACCACCGAACAAAGGGGTGCTCCGCCACACCGTGCGCCAGATGTCTCAGCAATGTATGCACCGCTCCGAAATGTCCCAATAAAAAAAACTCCTTATATTTCCGCTTTCACGTTAAAATTTATTATTTCTTAATATCAAGCTTACGTTAATTAGCTTTAAGTTATTTAGTTTTTATGTTTTTAGTTTTAAGTATTTTTAATTTTAAGTATTTTTAAGAAAAAAAGGAAAAGACTTGTGCTCGCTGCTGTCAGATAAAATGAAGTAAAGAATAAGAAGAAGCATTGCACACGGAATGACGTGGCAATGGAAAAGTCCATTGTCACGTATTGCCATTTCGCATGTTACTGTTGGCAGCACCGCAGGGCGCGTTCACAATGGTGTGCAAGTCGCGTTGCAGCCAAAGTGTCGCATGCAACTTTTTGACTGCAACGCGAACATGCCGCCCGCCTTGCAGGGCACTGCAACGGAAAGAAAAATGAATGAATATGAGGCAGCAAACTTTGAGAGATGACGAAAAAGTTGGAAAAGAGAAAAAAAAATGGAAATTTCAATCATGGAACCTTAAAACTATGAAACTTATGCTATGTTTTATAGTATATGTTGATAGAACAGTATTCTTAAAGCGATAATTCAATATATGCTTATGTATGTATATTATAGTTTTCTGTTTTGACTAAAGTTTTATGACTTTATGAAAAAAAGAAAATATGTTAGTGGAAATTATAAGGCGGTATTGCCATCGAGGTTGAAAATATAAATTCAAGTAATGTTTACATTCTTTTTTTTTTTTTTTAAATCTTAAGCTATGTATTTGAAGGAGTTCATTAGAAAGGATTTAGCTTGCCACTTATGTTTAGGAGTTAGAAATCTCAAATATGAGTTTGACAATGTTAAAAAAAAGTTAATAGACAGAAATTGAAAATGAATGGATATATATATAAAGAAAAATATATATATGTAAAAAAAAAGAATTCAAAGTAGATTTCCCATAACATATGGAAAACTTATAATATAGCTTTGTTTGGATGCTAGAATAGGCATCAAAGGACGATAATGCTGCCAGTTTAAGTAAATATAAAATTTAGTAATGAAATATTTGACAAAACTTTAAGTTCTTTTGCAACTATAAGGAAGATAAATTTTACTTTAGACCATTAAGGCGAGCCACGAGTGGGCTACTTTTCACACCTTTTTACTATTCAAAAAATATGACAAATGCCCAAGGAGGCAGGGAAAAACAAGAAATGCCAAGAGACATAAAGACCAAATAAAAGTTATTGAAAAGTAGTTGCAGAAGACTTACATGTGTAAAGTTTATCAGAAATTTACGATATATGCAATACGATACAACCTGCCTAGTATGTGTCAGCTGTTGCCTTTTTTATTTCGCCGCAAAAAACCCAACCGAAAATAGTCGGCAGTGCTGCTGGTGCTCCTTCGGCTGTGCGTGGTGCGCCACATAAAATTTTTGGGAACAAATCGGCGCCAATAATGAACCGAATCTGGTAAGAGCCCCAAAAGTATTTGTCTGCTACCATCAGCAAAGGATAATTTTTTGTAATAGCCTCTTTGTCTGCCTGGTGGACAGGATGTTTTCCATAGTCACCATTATCTACTTACGCGGTGCATCGAACGATGGTGTTGAGATCATGTCGGGAGCGTATAACCAATTGACAAGTAGGATGCTTGTCATCGCCGTTTATGTCCAATCCCAATTTCTGCACTTCGGAAAACATGATAGTTGTACGATCTTGACCCGGGCTGATTAAACCGCGAACTTCACGGGTGCCGTATGAACTATCGATCTCAACGAACACCGTCATTGTGATGATGGTGTTATGTGGATTTATTGGTGGCTGAGGTAGAGTCAATTTAGTGGTAGGCTCAGGCACATCAAGGTGCAGCAACGTGTTATGTTGTTTTTTGCACGTACGGCACGACGAAGAACTCCTACAGCGGTCCAATTCGTGGGACAAGGCGAGACAATTGGAGCAGGCTGAAATTTTATTAACCAGCCGCAACCGTTCTGCAACACTCAAGGCCTCGAATCGGCGGCAGTAGTTCAGGGAATGGTCAATGTGACAAATAGGGCATTGATACTCCCGATTATACAAACGTCGGCTCATCCTGTTAAGTAGATAGAAAGTTGATAGATTACGAAATTCATAGATAAAAGGGATGAAGGAATAAAGTTTACTGGGAACTGGATACATGGAGTCATGCAGTAGGGGACATTTTTATAGAAAATTAAGTTGACAGTTTATTCATTTTGACGTTGAGGCAAAATGACAAGCTTATGAACTGGTCGCGTAAGTACACCGTTTTGGGTTTTAACGTCAGCTACGCGAACACGGTTATCAGAGCCATAATAAACTTTTGTTATGAGACCTAGGCGCCATTCAAGCGGGCCGACAAGTTCATTCCGTACAATGACTAGGTCATCAATTTGAAGGTTTCTCTGTGGGTCTTTCCATTTGTTTCGTTTATGCAACTCTTTTAGATACTCGTCCTTCCATCGACGAGACAACTCCTGCTGGATCGCTTTCAAACGTCGCCAACGATTATTTATGCTTATTGAAGCGGTTCCTTCAGGTTCAGCAGGAGCCAAAAGAGGTGACCCGATGAGGAAATGACCTGGAGTCAGTACGGCTAAATTTGAGACATTTTCAGATTCGGGACATAGCGGACGTGAATTCAAGCAGGCTTCGATACGCGACTGTAAGGTTGCAAATTCTTCAAAAGTATATTTGATGTGACCTGCAATTTTCCTGAAGTGTAGTTTGAAACTTTTCACGCCGGCCTCCCAAAGTCCTCCCATGTGAGGTGCCGATGCTGGTATAAAGTGCCACGAAAGTTTTTGTATGCCGTATTTTGAGACTGATTCTTCGCGTACGCATTTTATGAAGTTTTCTAAATCTCTTGCTAATTCTTTCGACGCACCAACGAAATTTCGGCCGTTGTCGGAGTAAATATTACTGGGACAACCTCGCCTAGTGACGAACCGTGACAATGCTGCTAAGAATGCAGGGCTTGACAAATCACTAACTGGTTCTAAGTGGATGGCTTTGGTAGCAAAACAGACAGAGAGACATGCGTATCCTTTTGTGATGCGACAATAACGGCCAGTGAAACTTTTAATTTCGAATGGCCCAGCGAAATCGAGCCCTGTGTTAGTAAACGGTCGGTCTAAAAATGTCCTTGAAGGTGGCAAGGCAGCCATCATTTGGCCATGAAGCTTTTTGCGATGCACAATACATATTTTGCAGTTGTGAATGCAAGTTTTTATAAGATTTTTAATTCTTGGAACCCAAAACTCTTGGCGTATAAGCCGAAGAACGAGCTGATTTCCACCATGAAGAGACAGTTCGTGTATATATTCAACGTATAATCGAGCTAATCGGCTTTTGTGCGCAAGAATGATTGGATGTCGTTCATTGTACGTAAGAGACAAAGAAGCAGCTAAGTGTCCGTTTGCTCTGATTACTTTATGCGTATCTAAAAAAGGGGTCAACGTGAGGACTGCACTTTTAGAAGAAATCGCTTTATGATTCGTTAAATTGAAGTATTCGTTTGGGAAGTGGTGCTGCTGGGAAATAATAATAAGGCGTATTTTGACAGCGTTTATTTCCACAGCTGAAATTGCTTCTGTGGGAAAAATGGCATGGGCTCTCGTCGTTGGGTGTGTTTTTTTGAAAAAACGAAACATATATGAGACAATTCTCAAGGCCTTTGGTAGCGATGAAAACCGATCAAGAATGTCTTCGAATAACGACGAGCTAGTAAAATGAGTTTTAATTTTTCTCATTTCAATAGTGGTATCTAATTCTTGACTAAATTTACTATCTGGCCATTGACTCTTAGGCAATTGGAGCCACGAAGGTCCATGCCACCACAATTCGTTAGATATCAGATCCGCAGGGTATGCTTTCCGGGTTGCTAGATCGGCGGGTTTTGAATGTGTGTCAATATGTGACCAATTACCGCTACCGACTTTCTCACCAATTGTTGATATCCTATTCGCGACAAATGTCGCCCAAGTGCATGGTGGTTTTTTGAGCCACGATAGAACAATGGTTGAGTCAGACCATAAAAATAATGAACTCGAATCCACATTTAACTGTGGTGCTATTGAATCTATCATGTTAGCGAGTAGCACAGCACCACACAGCTCTAAGCGAGGTAAAGACAAAGTTTTTATAGGAGCCACTTTTGTTTTCGCCACAAGAAGATTGCAACTAATTTTATTGTCCATTATTATTCGCACGTAAAGTGCTGCGGCATATGCCTTTTCAGAGGCGTCGCAAAAGCCGTGAAATTCAATATCGCTTGTAGGGCAATACTGAACCCAGCGTGGTATTGATATAAGTTTGACTTTTGTATAGTTTGACACGAAATTTTGCCATTTTTGAAGAGAAACAGGTTTTAAAATATCGTCCCAGTCAATTTTATCGAGCCACAGCTGCTGCATGATTATTTTTGCTGTTATAACAACCGGAGAAAGCCAGCCAGCTGGATCGAATAATTTTACTATCATACTGAGAACTTCTCTCTTCGTGTAAGATTGTTTGATCTCAAAAGGTAGTGCTTGAAAGCAAAATGAGTCAGAAGTTGCGTTCCATAAAATACCAAGAGTCTTCGCCGTACTTTTATCTTCAAGGGACAAAAAATTTTCATTTAGTAAATGGTCAACAGGCAAATCTTGCAAAATACTTTTAAAATTTGATGTCCATTTTCTCAAATCGAAACCAGCAGTTTTGAGAATGTCAATTAGCTGATTTCGAGCCTCAATTGCGCTTGCGCAGTCATGCGAACCCGCCAAAACGTCATCAACGTACATTGAGCCTTTAATTAGTTCTGACCCAAGTGGAAAATTTAACTTTTCATCTTCGGCGAGCTGAAGCAGCGTTCTGATTGCAAGAAATGGGGCGCAATTTACGCCAAAAGTGACTGTTTTTAGTTCGAAATCTTGTACTTTATCATGAATAGAGTCACGAAACACAATCCTCTGAAAAGGTGAGTGCGCAGGGTTAACCAGGATTTGCCTATACATTTTTTGTATGTCGGCGTTAAAGACGTAGGCAAAAAATCTCCATTTAAGGATTAAAAGCGTAAGGTCACTTTGTAAGACCGGGCCTGTGTGAAGAATGTCGTTGAGACAGGTGCCATTTGAAGTTTTGCTCGAGGCATTAAAAACCACTCGTACCTTTGTTGTTGTACTTTCAGGCTTGACGACAGCATGGTGAGGAAGGTAAAAATGACAAGGGTTTTGCTCAAAACTTTGAAAATTTACTCTTTTCATATGATCAAGCTGTAAGTATTCATTTATGACCTTATCATATTCAGCCTTGTAGTCAGGCTTTCGAATCAACGACTTTTCGTTTCTAAGGAACTGACAAAGCGCTATATGTCTTGAGGCACCCAGATCATTTGGAACAGCTGATTTAAATGGTAAATCTACCATATAGCGACCATCTGAGTCTCTTGAGACTGTTTTGCAAAAAATTTCTTCACATAAGGTATCTGATTGTGATATAACCTTTTTTTGTGGAATTTCTTCGACCTCCCAAAATTTGCTTAGTTGCTCGTTTAACGAGACTTCAGTAACGTATGAAACAATAATTTGATTTTGGTTGATACACTGCACATTAGGAATAGGTCCTGTGAGGATCCAACCGAAAACGGTCTCTTGAGCCACAAGAGAGCCTAAAACTCCTTTTTCGAATGCCACCAAGTATGATAAGTGGGTACAAATCACCACCAATGAGCAGATCTATGGTCGAGCTTTGAAAAAAACTGGCATCAGCAAAGTTGAGCTTTGGTAGCTCTGGATATGAAGATGGGTCAAAGGAATGTGAAGGCAAATTTCCAGTGACCTGAGGTACAATAAGTGCTGAGACTTCAATTTGTACATTTGGATCAGATATTGATCCAATATAAAATGATGAAACCTGAGTAGGCTTAGAGCTGATAGCGCCATTTAATCCAGACACTTGAGCCGAGATTGCTTTGGTGGGGAGTTTTAATAAATTTCGGAGACGTTCTGATACAAACGTTCCTTCAGATGCTGGGTCAATAAGAGCCCGAGCTTTGTATGTTATCCCAAGGTGAAAAACATTTATTTCTGCTGTACCAAGTAAAACTTTTTTGGTGACAGAATTGAAACAAGTTTGTACCGTTTCTATAGGATTTTCATTCGAATTAGTGGACTGTATTGTTGTAGCATGAGACACAGAAGAGTTAGTTGCTGCACCGAATGGTTGCTTTGGTTTAGCACCGGTGGCGTTTTTGGAATATTCAACTCTTTGTGTTGAGGTAGATTGCTGTGCATTTGTAGAGTCTCTATGTAAAAGCGAATGATGTTGCTTTTTACATTTCTGGCAAGTATGAATACTCTTGCAATCCCTTAGTTCATGAGACGCAGAGAGACAATTAAGGCAGTAATGGTGCTACTTAACTGTGGAGAATCGATCTTGAAAGTTCATATTGAGAAACTTTGAACAAGATTTCAAAGGATGAGAACTCTTGCACAGCCTACACAGAGAAAAATCAATTTTATAATGATAATTATTGTAAGACTTGGACTTCGGAACAATATTTTGAGCTTTAGAAGTAGTAGGTTTTGCAGCAGCGGAACAACGAAAATCTGAAACAGTTTCAAGTGTTTGAAATCTGTCAGTAAGAAAATTATCTAACTCACTCCATTTCGGAATTTCAGTATTATTTTTAATTGATTGTTCCCAGAGAGACAGGCTATGTTCTGGGAGACGAGATGAGCATAAAAAGACAAAAATTGCATCCCAATTAGCAATATCAATTTTATACAACTTTAATGTTGAAATACAGTTGTTTATTTCACGTTGGAGATGCTTGATACTATTACCCGATTCTTGACTGCAAGTTGGCAAATTGAACAAAGTTTTGAGTTGATTATTTATTAAAATCCTCTTATTCTCATACTGAGCGCTAAGGCTTTCCCACGCAATGGGAAAACCGAGATTTGTAAGAGGGGCCTTTTGAACAATTTCTTTTGCTTCACCACTTGTTTTCTGAAGCAAGTAATAAAGCTTTTCGACTGGACTGAGAGACAGATTATTTACATAAATTGCCGTAAACATATCTCTAAATGTCGGCCACGTTAAATAACTTCCGTGAAATACGTCTGTGTCATATGGAGGCACTTTGAAATTTGTAGAAATAATGGCTGGGACAACTTGATTTGAGGAGCTTGGTTTATTTGCTAATAATTCAGCTAGAGCTTGATTGATTACCGTCATACATCTGATGTAACATTTGTGTGACTCAACGTACTTGGCCTCTATTGTAGCAATATCTCGTTTAACCTCGTCAGAGTCGAGACATACTTCATAAGTGTTCTTAAACTTGGCCCACAGCTCTTTGAGTTCACCTTGCTCAAGCTCCAAAGCAAATATGGAATACTCGACAGGCTTTATCGCATTAAAATATACCTCATATTTCGCCATACGGTCTGCTGTCCGTATAAAGGAATCAAGATCAGACATTATTACAATATTTTATAGAATTGTCGCAGTCAAAATTTTGAAATTTGTTAAAAAAAGTTGTGCAGTTGTACTGCTTATGAGCCGCTCTCAAATTAAAAAATGAGGAAAAAATGCAAAAATCGACAACCTCAAAAATATTCAATTCGCAAAAAAAGAAACAAAAATTCACTCGCAAAGAACAGTCAGAAAAACGTTGGTTTAGACTGTATTGAATTTCCAAAAAGGCGAGACAAATTTATTTGAAAAAATTTTTTTTATATGGCGCACCGTGTTACCTCACTAACCTTGCTGTTATTGAATGTCACGGTCAAGGTTAATACGATCACGACTCACACTCACGCTATATGACAAGCCGTTATTTCGATAACGGTACCCAAAACGGTGCACAAAAAAAGAGCCAAAAACCAAAAAAAATCAGAGCCACGAGGTTTCGATTTATATAATTTAACACCCGAGACACAAAACGCATGAATTTTTCAATAAAATTAAAGTTGAATTGAGACAAATGCGTATAGATGATATTTTATTTTACGCACCTTGCCTTCCGCATGCCAAAAATCGCTACACCACGCGCCGCTTCTTGAGGTTCGATAGGACCAAAATATGTTAGCGCCCAAACGCTCAACACTCACCAAAGTCGTCGGCCGATCGCCAAAATATACCACCGAACAAAGGGGTGCTCCGCCACACCGTGCGCCAGATGTCGCAGCAATGTATGCACCGCTCCGAAATGTCCCAATAAAAAAAACTCCTTACATTTCCGCTTTCACGTTACAATTTATTGTTTCTTAATATTAAGCTTACGTTACTTAGCTTTAAGTTATTTAGTTTTTATATTTTTAGTTTTAAGTATTTTTAATTTTAAGTATTTTTAAGAAAAAAAGGAAAAGACTTGTGCTCGCTGCTGTCAGATAAAATGAAGTAAAGAATAAGAAGAAGCATTGCACACGGAATGACGTGGCAATGGAAAAGTCCATTGTCACGTATTGCCATTTCGCATGTTACTGTTGGCAGCACCGCAGGGCGCGTTCACAATGGTGTGCAAGTCGCGTTGCAGCCAAAGTGTCGCATGCAACTTTTTGGTCGCTTTGCGGCCAAAGTGTCGCATGCAACTTTTTGACTGCAACGCGAACATTGGCTTTAAATTGAGCTATCAAATGTTTATCTGCAATATTTTTCTGCAGAGTTATGTTAACTTTAAAATCACACCATGAAACTTAAAGCGAAAAATCTCGGTTTTCGGCTATATTTGAGGTTGTATACAGTACGAACGAAATTCGTCTGCTCTTTTTTACCAACCGAAGCATTTAAAACTATTCTTTATCTTTAAAATGAGCTAACAAGTGGTCTCTTGTAATTGTTTTCTAAAAAGTTATGACTATTTTAAGACAACATGTTGCAGTAATATAAGGAATAATCGTACACTGTGAGTTTGCACTCCATAGTGTAATTTTTAAATGGTCTTAACTTTGTGGAAAACAATCACAAGAGACTTCTTGATAGCTTATTTTGAAGATAAAGAATGGTTTTAAATGCTTCGGTTAGTAAAAAAGAGCAGACGAATTTCGTCCGTACTGTATATAACCTCAAATATAGCCGAAAACCGAGATTTTTCGCTTTAAGTTTCATGGTGTGATTTTAAAGTTAACATAACTCTGCAGAAAAATATTGCAGATAAACATTTGATAGCTCAATTTGAAGCCAAAAGAAAGTACTAAATGTTTCTGGTAATAGAGATTCCCAAAAAAATTTTGTGTGTCCTGCATATAACATCCAATATAGCCAAAAATCGTGTTTTTGCACTTTTTCAACTTTTTTGGCAAAGATATCTCCGACAAAAAAAAAGATATCGTTATCGGTTTGATTGAATTTTCAAGGAAAAAACTAGGGCTATTAACTGTCATACCAGATTTTACGGCATAATATTACCTTATCTTGTTATATAACTTCAAAAATAGGAAAAAAATGGTGTCCTTTAAACATATATGTAAGGATATCTCAAAGTCCAGACGTAATAGAGCAATTCTAATACCGGAATCGGATTAAGCATCAAAAATCACATCTGGAATGGCTACTTTTGTTTCCGATTTTTGTTTGTGTTTTTCTTAAATACGAAAAAACCGATTTTTTTAAAAAATAAATGGTGCGGAAACGATACCTTTCATATGCATGTATGTATGTATGTATATATATATCCATATATATATATATTACACATACATACATATACAAGTATATATATGTACGTATATACATATATATGTGTACATAATATGTATATACACACCGAGATATACTCAAAAATCGTTAAAAAAACTTAAAGGTCGAAAAAAAAAAACGGCTGGACGTTCGATTTCGCGGATTGCGGATTTAGATACTAGAAGGGTCCCCCAACATTATCCCTGAAAAAAATCGCGGGTGGTATTTCAAAAAGTTAAAATTTTTTAAAAACCACCGTGATGAAGTATGATTAAAAAATAAAAAAAATGGTTTAAGTATTTTTAAGGTATAAAAGGTCAGAGTGTGATGTCACAAATTAGGGGAGGGTCCATGAAAATGTGACAGAGTTTGACATGGGGCAGTGGGGGTGTTTCCAAAAATCGTGAAATTCGTAATTTATGGACAGCCCAGTATGCATTCATGAAAACAACTATGTATGTGGTAATATTTTCGAAAGAAGAGCGAGCTCCTTTCGTTTTTTTTTTTTTTTAAATCGCTTCACTCTAATTGTATATTATGTGCTCTGAAATTCATAACAACAAACTGTTTCCATGGAGAATTGATGTATACAATTCTTACAAATTTATAGCAAGTGAACAATTTTTGAGTTCAGTTTTATATATATATATATATAAGAGCAATTAATAACAGCCAAAACTTCCTTAGAAAAAATCAATTTAAAAAAAAAAATTAAATTCGAGTTGGTTTTTTTGCACATGGGCATAATACTAAGCAGCAATTGCTGTCGATGTAGGAAACGAACAAGGTATCATAAAACTTAATTTTATTATCTTTCTAAATAACTCGTGCAGTGTAGGTGTACTTCCATCAGAACAGTTCAAAGTCATTATTTTGGGTCTTCCTCAAAGTGGTAAGACAGAAGTTGGCCATGTAATAAGCGGAACAGAACGAAGCGCCTTTGAACCAACGAACGGTGTACAATTTTATCGAGCACAACAGTCAAATGCGGTGAGTTTATCAGTGACAGAAATAGGAGGAAACCACGATATGCAAAAGATTTGGCATCATTATTTCATAACGGTAAGCAAATTATGTATTTAATTTAATATTGAGTGACGCAACTTATTGTTAAAAACATGCTCCTAAACAGGATAATTTCGTCTGAACTAGGAGGATTTTCCCATATCAGTTCGGCATCAATGGTTAGATCACATGGTAGTGTTATATCCCCGCTACTTTAAGTTCTTGTTGTAGATGATTTGCTACGAATCATAAGTCGTCAGGGTGTCAAGGTGGTATAGCCGGAGAGCCAGCGCTTAAAAATGACTTTGCGTTGCTAAAAGCTGGTTTTGTTACAGTTGGTTATAGTAATTGTGTGCACACATAAACTATCGGTCAGTCAAGCGAACTGTAGAACAGACGATTGATATACCTACGGTCTCAAACATGTCATGATTTCGATGGTGATCAAATTTATTTATAAAGGCTGAAAATTGTTATACAGATTGTATAATGCATATAAAAAACAATTATGTCGGTCAGTCAGTTAAACGATAGAACAAGGCTGGTCAGCAGCCCCTTGCAAGGTAAAATGCTTTTTTTACTCAAGAGGAAGGCATCGTACAAAAAAAGTGTACATGGCATAAAATGATTAGAATTGTACAAGGGATACGTGTGAATTTTTTTTTTCTGAAAAATTTTTAAAAAATTTAGTGAAAAATATTGAGCTTCAATCGTGGTAAAGAAAACAAAAGTTTAAGTTTTTTTATTTTCAATATTTCGGCTTAATTTCGAAATTTAAACAAATATTAATGTTACATACATTTTTACATTTTTAATATTTTTTGGTGAGCAAGTTGTTCACCGTCCGTTGTCCAGCTATCGACTGATTTTATGTCGGATCAGTTGCTTGTAAATGTGTGCGCAACCGTTGGTGTCTGTCTTAAAGTTAAGTCGTTTGTCTGACGGTGTATTTATGATGTGCAGCATTTCTATTGTGTATCGTCTCATATAGTTCTGCCATATTTAGATGCGCTGATAATTAGGGGAATAGCAAAATAAAGATTGATTGGTATCAAAACCCCACGGCTTCGGGTAGACTGATCAATTTTCACTCGAAACATCCTAAAAACACGATTCTGAACACCGCGAAAAATTTTATAAATAGAGTTTTGAGTATTACCGATATAGTCTTCCAAGCAAGGTACGCGGAACCAATTGTAAAATCTACAAAAGTGTAACATATGTTCAAGGTTTCACAGAAAAACTTAATAAAACGGACATTTATGACAATAACAAATATTGTCTGGCACCAAAATCGTATAATACGCTCAAAAGTATATACACGAACACGAAAAGTAACGTTGACGATATGGACAGATCGAATCTGGTATACAAAATACCATGCAATGGAGACGGAACTAACGTATGCGGACAAGTATATGTTGGAACGACAAAATCCAAACTAAGGACGAGAATATCGTCACATAAGTCAGACATATAGTCAAAAAGTGAAAACAAAACTGCACTTGCGCAACATTGCTTAAAAGAAAAACATACACCTGCTTTTGATAACACCAAAATTTTGCAACAGGAACAGAACTATATGAGACGATATACAATAGAAATGTTGCACATCATTAATGCACCGACAGACAAACGACTTAACTTTAAAACAGACACCGACGCACAGTGGCGACATCTGGCATTTCTCGTTGCAAAAATCATAACTTCTGAACCACTTAAGATATTTTAATTCTGTTTTCGGTTATGGATAGAAAATTCTTGTAGCTATTACAATCTCATTTTCATTTAGATTGCATTGCAGGATGAAAAGCAATGTTTTGTTGAAGTTCGATTTTCTGTAAATAGCATACATATGGTTAGGAAAATCCCGGAATGGTCAAATATTTCAGAAATTGGACGTAAAATCAAAAAATAAAAAAACACGTGTCCAATAATTTTCAGAGATCTATTCATCGATATAAATTTTGACCCCCTCTCACCCCTCGACGGAGGTGGGGTGGGGAAAATCGAAACCCCCATTTTTTATTGTAGATTCGGATTTTACGTAAGAAAATACGACAATTTTGTCAGAAAAATGTTTTCTTATCCGTCCTGGATGGCGCTGTAATCGACAAAAACGAAATTAAAAATATAAAGTTTTGTACTTAAAACTTCGTGAAATTAGCCTTTTTATCCATAGGTTTCGCCATAAAAGTTGCTCTTGCACAAAGGGTTGTAAGTAAAAGCAAACAGTATTTGGAGCACAAGCTAAGAAATAAACACTAATTAGTTGTGTAGTAAGCTGAGCTTCACAAAAAGCGAAGTTTTTTTTTAAACTCAATCCAAAACTTAAAAACTACGCTAAAAGCAATGCATTCAAAAAAAATTCATAAAAAATAAAAACTATTAAAAAAACTTGGATTTTTGCTAATCAGTTTTATCAGACAAGACCATAAATGCTTAAAGTGAGAGAAAAAATCACTTTTCTTTAACCATTTGCCAAAGTATTCAACCTAAATATGAAAAATTTTTCTCTAAAATTAAATTTTTTCGCTAATTTCAAAATTTACTCAACTTTGAGAGTCTGTAAAAACCAAACCACTGGCCTGAATGGGTCCAAATTTTCAAAACCTTTAGCTCCTAACATTTTTCTATCTGATGGCAATATCAGATTTGTAAAGGGGACCCACTCGAAATCGATTTTTGCAACGCCTTTTCGTGAAATGACGTCATGAGCCACATGTTTCGTTTCATACTGAAAATCGTAATAACTCATGTAAACGCAAGTAGACGCAGCTACAATTTTTAAATTGTATTTAGAATTGTTGAGCCTATTCAGTTTTAGTAGTCCGTAAGATATATTTTTCGAACATTTTTTTGAAACTCCATTCGCAGTTGAAAAAAAGGGTAAAAATCAGGGACGTGAACCGGGTGAAAAATTTGGTCGGTTTGGTTTAGCGGTTCGAACCCTTTTTGCATTTTTGGATTGGTTCGTAAAACGGTTGTTTTCTTACTTTGAACCGGTGTTTCGGTTTGGTTCAACGGTTCGGGAATTAAAAAAGAAACTATGAATATTTGGTTGTTTTTATTCAGTAGCAATCCAAAAGAATACAGAATCTTATCTTCGGGTTAAAACTACAACTAGACATCTGCATTTTTATTGTTTTGAGAAAAAAGTTTTTTACGTTTTTTGAAATTCGATTTTTGGAAGAGATATAATAGTTTTCTGCTTCTTATTTTTTATGTAAAATTGGACCAGGACTAAATTTCAAAAAACCGACTAAGCTGAGGCGTGTAGCCATTTTTACTTCATGTTTTTGTATACTTAACTCAAAATATCAAACAATGTAGATGTCTAGTTGTAGTTTTAACCCGATGATATATGTACTTTAGAGTGGTCCAAAATCCGAAAGTGTTAAAAAGTCAAGGTGCGCGCGCCTTTTCTGAATCCTTGGATCCTGCTGATTACAAAAAGTGCTTTGAAACCAAAAAAAAAATTGCGTTTAGATATTCCGCAACGAGCTTGAAGGTACTTTTTTAGGAATTTTTGAGTACTTCTTTTAATTTAAACGCTATATTCTTTTAACCAAATAAGGTATTTGCAAAAATAAAATCGCATTCTTTTTTAAATATTTTGAGCTATATTCTGCATCAATATTAGTTAATCTACTCTTTCCCAATGTGTTTTAGCGTAACTTTAAACTTAAAAATTTGTTAATTTTTTGAGGTGTTTGCACTTTCAAGAACCGATTTTTTTCTTATTTTGCTCTAGCGAATTTTTTTTTTTTAAATTTTTATATTTTTATGCATTAATTGATCTTTAAAATAATTTCAACAACTAAGCAATTGATAACACTTTTACTCACTAAAAACAATTAAGTATAATTAAGTTGGACTTAAAAAAAAATTAATTTTCATGCTTTTCAAGGCATTAAAATAAGATATCTTAATGGGATGACGTAAGATACCACTTTTTTCTTATAAAATCATTAGTTCCTAATCTTTTGAGTAAAACAACATTCTTCGCAATATAGAAACCTTGCCACTTCATGTTATTTTTGGTAAAATAGGTTAACAGATAGTTTTCATAGATCTTCTAAGGAAACCAAAAAAATAAATAAATAAAAAAGAAACTGAAATAGCCATTTTCGACGTATTTGTTGATGTTGATTCCGAATTCAGTCCCAAAATTGCTGTATCTAGTTAGGTTAAGGAGATATTTTAACATTAAAGTATAAGAAACACCTTTTTTGCTCTTTTTAAAGTGATATTACAAGTCAAAGTTACTTCCAACCACAAAAAGTGGTATAGTGGTTAAAAGTGCCAGTCTGTTTCTTTAAAATTCAATTTTAATTATATCGATATCTTTTTTATTCTCGGAGTAATTCTAACCTAAAAAGTTGAAAAAGTGCAAAAAACAGGTTTTTTTGTTATTTCTGCTTACGAATTTTCGGAGGAACAAAGAGATATCGATACAATTTAAATTGGGTTTTGAAGAAAAAGGCTGTCACTTTTAACTTCAATACCATGCTGAAAGTTACCATGTCTTGATATAACAGCTCCAAATTAGCAAAAACGGTGTTTTTTTGCATTTGTAGGTTAGGATATCTCTAAAACCAAATAAGGTAGAGCAATTCTGAGACCGGATTTAGAGTCTTTATGAACGCATACATCGCAAATGACTATTGTTGTTTCGGTTTTACCATGAAAATTTTAAACTCAAAGTTTTTTTCCTGGCCAAATTTGATTACACTTTACGGTTTTTAGTAAGTAAAGTGAAGCTTATGGATTAGTTGTTGAAGTCGGTCGATAGATAAATTAATGCCTAAAAAAATAAAAGTAAAAAAAAAAATTTTAAAAATTGGTTCTTGAATGTGCAAACACCTCAAAAAATTGGTTCCACTCAAAAGCGGCCAAAAAATAGCGGCCAAAAAAAAGGGGCCAAAAAATAGCGGCCAAAGAAAAAAAGGGGCCAAATACAAAAAGGGGCCAAAAAATAGCGGCCAAAAAAAAAGGGCCAAAAAATAGCGGCCAAAAAAAGCGGCCAAAGGAAAAAGGAGGCCAAAAATGGTTAAAGTGTTAAATTATCATTATTTTATTAAAAATCAAAGACATTAGGTAAAATAGTAAAGTAAATTGACAAATTGTGTAAATAATACATGGAAAAAGCTAGTTAAGAAGTACAATGAAGTTAATTATAGTGAATGTGATTGCTGACATTAGTTAAGTATTATTATTTTTGGCCTCTTTTTTCCTTTGGCCGCTTTTTTTTGGCCGCTATTTTTTGGCCCCTTTTTTTTGCCGCTATTTTTTGGCCCCTTTTTTTTTGCCCCTTTTTATATTTGGCCCCTTTTTTATTTGGCCGCTATTTTTTGGCCCCTTTTGTTGGCCGCTATTTTTTGGCCGCTATTTTTTTGGCCGCTTTTGAGTGCCACCCAAAAAATTAACAAATTTTGAAGTTTAAAGTGCTTCTAAAAAAAATTGGGAAACAGTAGGCTAATTTTTGGAAATACCTTATCTGGTTAAAAAGATATAGCGTTTAAATTAAAAAAAGTACTCAAAAACACAAAAATTCCTAAAAAAGTACATTCAAGCTCGTTGCGGAATATCTAAACGCAATTTTTTTGTGGTCGCGCGCACCTTTACTTTTAAACGCTTTTGGTTTTTCCATACAAAATTTGGACCACTCTAATGTACTTACATACTATTTATGTCATACGCTAAAAGTACGTAGTAAAAAATTCTTATTTATTAAAAAAATTTGGTTCACAAAAATAAGTTGAGATTGACGAGAAGAATATCTTCTAGCAAGTCCTCGTCAATATTTCCTCCCAGGTCTCCGAGAATAAATTTTAGGGTAGAAAATGCTCTTTTTACCGAAAGCTGAGTTTCTGGAACACCCAAAATAATATGTGCTAATTCAGATAACTCTTTGTCTGGGTAGTTATTCCAAAAGTTCAAAACATCAAAAATTTTTTAAACACCCTTTGTATTATCAAATGATTTGTTTTTTTCTTTTAATGATCTATTACCAAACTTTGTCCCTTTCTTCCCTATTTCTTTTAAAGTTTCATCAATTTCGTCATCGGTACTAAATTTCGAGGGTATAGACGCGTCGAGAGTAGCCTGCATACTATTCAGTTTCGATTTTAGATTAAAAACATGTATAATATGTTCAATTGCAGTATTTTTTCCTGAATCAGTAAGAAGAATTTGATACTGTGGATCAAGGTATAATACAGCAGCCAAAACATATTGGTTCCGCAGCAAAATTTCTGACAAGTGCAGATAGTATAGATAAAAAGAGTAATCTTTACTCCAATGGTTACACTCACTCTCTATTATGGTGACTATGATCTCAAGTCGGTGAAAATAGCGCCTCTTGTGGCTGCAGTTGGAACTAAATCCTTTCGTTTTGTTTTTAATCTTTTTTGTCGTTTCTACGTTTTACGCAAGTGCAAGCATATACGAAGATATTGCCTAATTGTATATCTTCGTTTCATTTGCGCCTGCGGTTTCGTTTGTTTACAATATTTTCGTAAATATTTCAATTCCGAGAACTCGAAAATTATGTTTTTGGTTTTTTTTCTTTTGTCTACGCATGTTTTTTTCATCACATTTTTTATGAATGAAATGAAATTCACGATTTGGGTTTTAAGGTGTATGGATGTTGCCAAATTACGTCAGGTCATTCAACTTTAGAATTTTGTTTCTAAGTTCAGATTTTCATTTTCAGAAAATGAAAAATTACTTTGTAATTGTAAAATTGAAAAATTACTTTCTTTCCAAGTCCAAAAAATTAAAAATTACTTTTTTTTTTCCAAGTCCAAAAATTGAAAAATAAGTTTTTTTTCAAGTCCAAAAAATGCAAAAAGCAAGTCCAAAAATTAAAAAAAAAAGATTTTTTTTCTAAGTCCAAAAATTTAAAAATTACTTTTTTTCCTACTTTTCTTTTTAAGTCCAAAAACTGAAAAATTAGTTTTTTTCCTAAGTTAAAAAAATTAAAATTTAAGTTCAGAAAATGACAATTTAGTGGACTTTAGACAAAACAACCTAAGTCAAGATTAGACAATTCTCCAGGATTTTAGTCCTAAATTCAAAATTTAAATACGCTTATTTTGGTTTAATCGCCATTTCTCTATGATTTTTTGTTCCAAAGATATAAGGGTATCCCAAAGTTCACGCAAGATTTCAACTTAACGCCATTCGTGAGGTAAAGTGTTGTCAGCCAAAAAAAAAAAGTTTGATAGCTAACAGTTTAAGGTTAGTAGAATTGTATGAAAAAAGGAGATTCAACTCTGCATCAACGAAATTGAGCCACATTATTGAAAACCATTTAATAAATTTTTTAGCTCTCCAGAAAAGATGCCAATTTCGAGATAGATTGTTTTGTCAAAAAACCACAGATATGTATTGCGTTCTATGCAAAACACATGAATGCGTTATTTTGTTATTTTTTGTACAGTGTAAAAGAGACTTAAAAATATATATATATAGTTCAAAGTGACAATGGCGCAACTCCAAAACGAGACAAAAGTAAAAAAACTTACTTTTCATTTTTTGGACTTCGAAAAAAAAGTAATTTTTCAATTTTTGGACTTGGAAAGAAAGTAATTTTTCAATTTTTGGACTTGGAAAATAAAATAATTTTTCATTTTCTGAAAACGAAAATCTGAACTTAGAAACAAAATTCTAAAGTTGAATGACCTGACGTAATTTGGCAACATCCATACACCTTAAAACCCAAATCGTGAATTTCATTTCATTCATAAAAAATGTGAATGAAAAAAACATGCGTAGACAGAAGAAAAAAACCAAAAACATAATTTTCGAGTTCTCGGAATTGAAAAATTTACGAAAATATTGTAAACAAACGAAACCGCAGGCTTAAATGAAACGAAGATATACAATTAGGCAATATCTTCGTATATGCTTGCACTTGCGTAAAACGTAGAAACGACAAAAAAAGATTAAAAACAAAATGAAAGGATTTAGTTCCAACTGCAGCCGCAAGGGGCGCTATTTTCACCGACTTGAGACCATAGTCACCATAATAGAGAGTGAGTGTAACCATTCGAGTGAAGATCACTCTATATATCTATACTCTCTGCAAGTGTCTGTCAAATAAGATGGATTGCCATTGATCTTTACATATGATATTGCCACATGGTAAACAAACATGGTATTACCATGTTTAACGAAAGAAAAAATTAAAAAGTGGGGAAAATTTGTTTATTGAAAATTGGGCGAAACGATTTCAATAAGATTTACCATTCTGATACATTTTTTTACGTTGTTTTCAGAAATGCAATTAATTTTTAAATGCAATGAATAGAAAAAAAGATATTCAAATAAATAAAACCACGAAAGTTAACTGGAAAAAATGTTTGTGCAAGCTTTTAGGCTGTAAAAAACCATATTAAAATTTTAATAGTTCATAGTGTTTTTGACATATAAAAGTATGCTGTAAAAAAAAATCAAATTTAAAAAAATTCAAAAGCATTTGAAAAAAATTTTGTGGTGTAAATTTTATAAAATCATTGATTTTTACGTAAATACGGGGTATTCAGATAAATATTTAAAGTAAACGGGGAAAAACGGGGTTGTGAATTTTTCCTATCTTAAAATATGGAATCTGTACTATCTGTACGTTTTAGGACAATGCCCGCATGTCCCGTCTTTTTTTTTCCTGCTCTAAAGAAAATTAGCATTTTCCGGTTTTTAATATTTGAAAATTTTTTTTTATATTTTTTAAAATAACTTTAATTTGGCTAAAAAAATTTGCAAACAAAAAATATTAAAAATAAACGGGTATGTAGGCTTTTGTATGCATTTTATTTTATAACAATTGCTTTTGAGGTTTAGGAGCAGCAATTATTTTTAAAAAGTTCTGCGATTAGCAAATTTTCTTAAATGTTTCTTTTTCGAAAAAAAGTTCGACCTTAACAAGCTGTAACACTTACAAATCACACTAGTTTCCAATAATTTTCAGGGAACTTCTTAATTGGAATGGCATAAAAAAAATTTTAAATTTGAACAAAAATTTTTTACGCAAATGCCTTCTACCGCAGTACTGTGTGATGGTTTAAAAATTAAGCCGAAATATTGAAAATAAAAAAACATAAACTTTTGTTTTCACTGCCACGGCTGAAGCTCAATATTTTTCATAAATTTACATAAAAAAGCCGATTACCACAACACATTTTTAAAAAATGACATTAAAAATTTTTGAAAAAAATAAATGCACACATACATGTTCCTTGGACGATTCTAAGCATTTTATGCCATATACACTTTTTTCGTAAGATGCCTCCCTCATGAGTAAAAAAAGCGGGGCTGCTGACCAGCCTTGTTCTAACGTTTAACTGACTGACCGACATAATTGTTTTTTATATGCATTATACAATCTGTATAAAAATTTTCAGCCTTTATAAATAAATTTGATCACCATAGAAATCATGACATGTTTGAGACCATAGGTATATCAGCCGCCTGTTCTACAGTTCGCTTGACTGACCGATAGTTTATGTGTGTACACAATTACTATAACCAACTGTAACAAAACCAGCTGTTAGAAACGCAGTCATTTTTAAGCGGTGGCTCTTAGACTAGTAGCTTATGCTGATGATATTCGTTTGCTTGTGTCAGGACATGACTTAAATATTTTAAGTGACATAATGTCTCAAGCTCTTAAAAACATTACAGTGTGGATTGAGCATTAATGCTTAAAAAACGGATGTTGTGGTGTTCACGAACAAACACAAAATACCAAGTTTTCGGTATCCAACTCTTAAAAACGTTCGTTTGCTTCCCGAAGAAAGTGCCAAATATCTGGGCGTAATCCTCGTTAGAAAATTGTCTTAGAAAATGAATATAGAAGAAAGGGCACGCAAAGTATGTGTTGCTTTTTACACATGCAAAAGGACGTTTCATAAATCTTGGGGCCTTAAACCAAAAGTAGTTTTGTGGATGTACAAGGCCATCATAAGACCAATTCTGACTTACGGAATTCTTGTATGGTGCAAAGCCTAAAGCAAGCAAACCTTTTTGGCAATCGTATCAAAAATTCAAAGAATGGCAGGCATACGAGTTAGCGGAGCTGTAACACTGTGCCCTCTGCTGCTCTCGACGCTTTGCTTCATTTAGAACCTCTTGATATTTACGCTAAAGGAGTTGCAGCAAAGAGTGCTATCAGGTTGAAGGAATCACGCTATTAATTCATCCAGACTATTGAGGGTTATAATAACTTATTTTTTTAGTTAATTTTGCATAAAAAAGTAGAAAACTTATGCAGTTGCACATTATATTGTGAAATTTTTTTTTTAATAGCAATTAAAAACATTGAAAATTGTCATCAAATTTTTTACGCATTATTCTGAAGTTTTAAGAATTTCTGTCTTTGGTGAATCCTAGTAAAATTTTTTGCAGAATATTTTTGTAGAACATTTTAACCCATTTTAACCGAGTTTTTGAAAAAAAGGGTCAAGAAGACCCATAAAAACGGGATATAATGGGTTAACATGCAATAGAAAATTGTTTCTTGTATGATTTTATGATAAACTTATGAAAAACAGTTTTTCCAAGATGTAGTTTAAGAGCTTTACGGCAGGCCGAAATATCGAAAATATGTTTTCTTTCGGTTTTTTTATCTAAAACAACAATATATGAATGATTTTAAATTCAAGACATAATGTTTTTATATACCTTGACTCAAGACAAAAAATTTGATATATCGGATGACTCATTCCGAGCGTTTCTTAAATCGTAATAAAACAAAAACTGTACTAAGCCGAAATTTTGCATAAAACGGCGCTGAACGACCTCTTAATGACCTTCAAAAATTTTTAAAAACTCAGCTTACTTTATTGACACCCTCTGCAGATTTTTGGGGGTAATTGTCTGTCTATGTATATGTCTGCATTTAACTTTTTATTTAGTTTTTGCTCCACTTTCATACATATTGGACATGTCAGTTTGCCTTAAAAAAATTTAAATTTCTCGCAGCCGAGCAATAATCCGCAACCTTTTTTTTCATAAAAAGTAACTTAAATGTCTACTCTTTATTAAAATCAAAACATTTTTGTTTGAGCTCACTTTTGGAACAACTATATGTCTATGAATATAGCCAAAATGCACTTATTTTTAAACTAAAGAACAAAAAAAAAAAAAAAAAATTATGTATAACAAAACACTTTTTCGCAAAACAAAAACCACTTTTGTATTACAAAAATACCTGAACTAAAAGGATCCATCAAAATTTAAGAAGACAAACAAAACAAAAGGAAAAAAATCATTGCTTTGTTGGTGGCTGCACTTGCTTCTTATGATTATAGCGACTGGAGTTCTCTTACAAAAAGTTTAATAATTCCGAAGGAGCAAAACATGGCACAACCAAATTTTTAACACTTATTATGGACAGTCTATAGTTAAAGAAAATCATAACAAGATAAAAACCTTGCACAACCTAAAATACTTTAGCTCCACTTGAATAATAAAAAACCTTACTTTTTTAACGCATATTTAATATGTATAAAACAAAATTTTTTAAACATTAACTCAAAAAAACTTTTATGTAGTAAGAACAACAATTACATGAAGTTGAAGATTCCATTAAAACTTTTTCCACAAAAAACTTTTTTTTTAATAAAAATGTACTTTAAAAAAGCCAAAAAATTCAAATTTTTCACAGCGCGCGAACGAAAGCAAATAAAGTTGATCTTCAACCACATATAACTTTTTTACTAGTAATGTTAGGTCAACAATTTTTATTGTTTGTGACGCAGAATTTGATTATCTTTAAAACGGTATCAAAAAAAGCCGGCACTTCAAACATTTTTTTTTTTCAATTAAATGCGTAAAAGCGCATACAATACCCCTTTGTGTGGCGTCTGGACTTTTACCCTTTTAGTCAAGCTATTTTCTAGTGAGACAAATCACACCAAGTGTGTACCCCAAATTCCACTTATTGATAAAATTTAATTCTAATAACCTGAATCTAATGCTTAGGTTACACTATGCAACAGCCAAATCTCCCAGTGAATGCCACTATCCATTTCATATGTAAAATGGGCTGCTGATTCCGAAAATCGCATTATTTTTTTTTTTTTCGTGTCGTTTTCGAGATATCGGTCATTTTCGGTTTTCGGACCAAAAAAAAAAGATAGTTCCATTTAAATACAAATATCTCAAGAACCAATGTTTGTATTCAAACGTTTTATATGTCATATTAAAGATAATTAAATTACTTATAAATAATAAACACGTCACTTTTTGGTTGGTTTGTTAGTTTCGGCGAAATAAATTGATTTCTAAAAAAAAAACACTTTTTTTTCGAAAAAATTAACAAAAAATCAAAATCAACTGCAAATTTATACAAGAAGATATAACTTTTTTATAATTTATTTTGCTTTTGTATCATAGACTATATATTTGTGAAGAAAATAAGATACCACTTAAAAAAATCGATGGGAAAATGCAAAAGTTGTATACAATTCATTGATAAATTACTAAAATGCGTTTATGCATATTTTTTTCGGTTTTTTTTAGTAAACTGTCGATAATTTGAAACTTTTTGTAAAACACATGAGAAAATCCAAAAAATTCTTAAAGTAAGCGTTAAAATAAAATACCCGTGTCTCGTCGTTTTTCTCCAGCACGTCAGATTTTTTTTAATCGATTTTTGAAGTTTTTTAATCCACTGTACATGAAAAAAACAAAAATAGCGCATTTTTGTGTTAAATCGATGCAAATAACTATATGATCCTTACATTTGAGGTGTATCATGTGTTCAGTAAACTTATGCAGGATATTACGAGGAATATTTTTGTAGAAAATTTTAACCCTCTAAGACCCTTACATGTGGGTCATTTTGAGCCCCCCCACATTTAGGTTAAAACAGCCCATTTTACATATAAAATGTTGTAATGGTGTGCGTGCGAGGGTGGAAAATTAACACAAAATCTTGAGGTCGAATGATACCGGTCGGAGCCTTATCAATACGGCTAGCATATACGGTGCTAGTGGGTGGGGTTTTGGCACGATAACCTTCAAGCAACACTAAAATTTAATTAAAGACTCCTTGGCCAAAATACACGGAATCTAATAGATTACAAGGCTGGATACCATGGCTAAAAGGAAAAAAATGTGTAGTAAAAATACAGGGAAAAAACCATGGTATTATTTAATTAACAAAAAAAAGACAGATCTCTCAGGTGACGATTTGGGGGTATCGCAATGATGGTATTCGTGTCCCCTTTCCATGCCCTCCCAACCATGACCTTATTATTAAAATTTATAAAGGTCCCTATAGTTCTATTCTACTTAACCACCGACAAAATAAACTTAATTAACCATTTTTCTTTTTAAACTAAGAATTCATTTATTGTATAATGAAAGTAAACTAAAAATCAATTCAATTTAAATGGCAAAAAAAAACAATAATCAAAATTTTTTTCTGTGTAAATATGTATCTTAATATTACTAAGAAAAAATAGTGCAATGTAAAAAAATTACAAACTTTTACATTTTTTTTTGTATCTTTATGTTTAGTTTTTGTTTTTTGTTGAAAAGGTTTTAAAAAAAAATAAATTTACGTATAATTGGGTTTTGGTTTTGTCTTTGTTTTGTTCTCTTGTTTTTATTTTTTTTATATCATCTGCATATATTTGACGTTTTGATGTTGGTGTTCTAAGTGATCAAAACAAAATGAATAGCAAACACAATTGTCGTGAGCTTCGAAGTTTTGAGCGCAAGAACAAGTGTAAGCTAAGCAGATCAAAAGAGAACAAAACAACTAAGCCGAAGCTTGAGCTTATTCAGCCATTGAATTGTTGTTGCACTTTTCAAACGAAGCTGCATGACAAATGTGTTATGCTGTTGTTGTAAAATTACCAAACTACACTGATAAAATTAAATGCATAGAAAAAAATCTCAATTTGGAGACTTAGAGAAATTTTATGATGTTTGAGCGGAGCTCTTTAAGTGGAATCATAAAACAATAAAATTTATGATGAGCAATAAAAAAAGAGAACTAAACTAAAATATGAAATTTTATGAGTTTGATAGACTTACGAGTACTCAGCATCCGAAGCGATGAAAGGCCTTTCTCGACGACGATGATGTTGTTGTGTTTTTTTTTTTTTTACGTGTATCTTACGAATTTGATTTTTTTTTGTTGCTCTTTTAAATTTGTTGGTTTTTTATTCCTTTGTTTTATGTTGTTGTATTTTGTGTTGTAAATTTATATGTTAATTTTGTAATTAAGTATGTATGTATGTAAAACTAATTTTTAACTTAGAATTTACTTTAAATTTTCTCTAAATCTATATTTTTCTTTTCACTTTTTTGTTCTTATACACCTATATGTCCTTTAACCATTTTAACTATTTCAAATGCACTTTTTCTTAATTTTAACTTAAAGGAAATTACTTTAAATTTGTTTTTTTTTTAAATTATTTTCTACCTTATATATTGATTTTAAACCTAGCACTAGTATTTTATATTCTTTTTTTTTTGTATCAAAATTTTGACTTGATTTCCGTATATGTTGTTTGCTGCAGTTTTTTCGTTTTAAGGTTTTTATGCTTTCTGTTTAACTTTGGTGTGTATACTGAAAGTATACATGCTGGAATTTTTTTATGTTTGCTGATCTGCTACTCAATTTCTATTTTTTCAGGCTTCTTTAACTTCTGCTGGGAACAGTTTTTCGAATATCCAAAAATTGTGTACATTAAGATGTACAAAGCTCGAGGCTAGGATATAATTTAAATATTTTATGTATGAAAACTTTAGGGAACTTAGCCATTTTCCTAATTACCTTTGTTCAATTTTTCCTGAGTTATATCGGCTCAGTTCGATCAAATGTCTATTAGTCTTCAAATTTTTCAATTATAATAATTTAAATAAAAAAATAATTGATTTTCATTTATACTAAATTTAGTAAAGCAAGAAAAACTGTATTGAATTTTATGATGATTAAAGATTTTTTGAAGATTCTTCTGATGATAGGTCTGCACTCGCCGAAAATTCACAGGAAAAGGAAGAGTTTCTGTATGTTAGCCATGAGTAATTTTTGACAGATTAAAAATTAGCATGTATACCAACTTATGAAATAAACAGCTGGGTACGTGTAAATTCATCACATATCGCAACCATTTGGCAAATAAAGTGCAAACGAAAAATCGCACGATAAAAAGTTTGGCAAAACTTAAATTTTCCAATTTTTTTTGCAAAATAAAAATTTTAAATTCGAAACTATATGGTAAATAAAGAAAAAATTTAAAAAAATATATAAGGGTAGATTTGTACATTACAAACCGGATAAGATGGTGTTAGTTAACAACCAGCTTAGCAGGAATGGATAAAATAAAACCAACATTATGAATGCATATGCTGTGCGTGGTAAGTTCCATCATAATCCTCTAACACATACAAACTATTTCCTAATTTTTCACGAACTCTTGCTTTAACGTAAACATCATTAAGTTTAGCATTGACATTTTTCATAAAATTGCTTTGCGTAAAAATCTTTCTGTAAACCTCTTGACCAATTTGAAACGATACTGGCTTGGATCGCAGATTATATTGCTTTACATTACGTTCGTAAGCTTTGCGGATATTTTGTGATAAATCTTTTCTTAGCAAACTGAGTTTGTCATCGCGGAGAAGCTCAAAACAAGGTTCATCAAGCAATTTTAAATTTTTTAATAAGGCATAACTTGAACCGTGTGTTACCATATCGAAGCCGAAAATTGCGTGAAAAGGAGAACACTGTAACGATTGGTGAACAGAATTTCGTAACGAACATGATATACTGGTCAAATGAAGATCCCATTCTTTATGATCGCTTTTGATATATGCACGAATGGCAGATAATAAAGAGCGGTTAACCCTTTCCGAAGCGTTCGATTGGGGCGAATAAAGTGCAGTATAAATGTGGTTAATTCCTAGTTTTGTTAAGAATGCGTTAAACTCACCGCATTTAAACTGTGACCCATTGTCTGAAACTATTGTTTCCGGTACACAGTATACGTGAAAGATATGACTTAGCAAAAATTCTTGAATATTAACAGATGTAAATTTTCTGAGAGGACATAGCCAGTGAAATTTTGAGAAGTGATCTAGCACTATCAACAAGCCTATGAAACCGTTTTTGCTGCGTGGATATGGGCCAAGGATATCGATGTAAAGTCGCTGGAATGGTCGGCATGAGATCGGTTGCGCACCCATTGGTGGACGTAAAATTGTGTTTGTTGATTTGGTAGCCTTGCAAACTTCGCAATTACGCACGTAGTGTCTAACGTCACGCACTATGCCTGGCCAATAAAAATTGCGCCTCAGCAACTCTAAAGTTTTACCCATCCCGCCATGTCCTGCAACTAAAGCATCGTGTGCACGAGTCATAACTTCAGTCCTCATTTTTTCAGGAATCCAAAGTTTCCAGCAGTGTCTGTCTAGTCCTTCGTCTCCTGAAACGTGTTCAGTTCTGATATATACAAATTTGTCAACTATTTTTAGGTCTGGTAATTTATGCTGCTCAGAACTAATTTTTCGCTTTAATTTTTCGTAATCTTCATCACTAAAGTGGCAAGAGTGTAAATCGATTTCCGGTTCGGTAATATCCAATTCAAGTGCAGATATTTCATCACCATGGATACGTGATAACGCATCAGGGACTACATTTAGTTTGCCTTTTCTATGGCTAATTGTAAATTTGTATCCTTGAAGATACAGTGCCCAGCGGGCAAGCCTACCTGTAAGCTTGGGCTGTCGCATAAGCCAAACTAAACTAGAATGGTCGGTAATGACCTCAAACTCCTGCAACTCAACATAACACCTAAATTTCTCAATTGCCTCAACGACTGCCAGACATTCGCGTTCCGTAACGCTGTAATTGCGTTGAGCGGAATTTAACTTACGCGACATATATGCGATGGGCTGCTCTTCATCTTTTTCATTAAATTGCATCAGCACAACTCCAATGCCTATGTCGCTGGCATCGCAATACACGAAAAATTTTTTCTCAAAATTAGGATTTGCTAAGACTGGTGTTGTAGTTAACAATTTTTTCACATTTTCAAAAGCCTCATTAGCCTCTTGTGTCCATTCAAATTTTTTCTTAGTCGAAAGTGTCTCTGTAATAGCGTATGTCCTTTCTGCAAAATTTTCCATAAACCTACGGTACCAGCCCGCAAGTCCCATGAAGCCTCTGACCTGTTTTATAGTTTTTGGCACTGGCCAGGAAGTTATCGCTTCAATTTTTTCGGGATCTGTAGCAATGCCTCCATTCCCTATAATATACCCAAGGTATTTAGTTTCAGTGACGCAAAAATGACTTTTTCGAATATTTAAAGTGAGGTTGGCCTCTCTAAAACGATTTGCAATACGAATAAGAACTCTCAAGTGGCTATCGAAATCCTCTGAAACAATGCACATATCATCTAAGTAACCGAAAACACAATGGGCCAGATCCGGTGGAATTAAATGGTCCATCAGGCGGCACATAGTGGATGGTGCATTGCACAGACCAAATGGCATGACATTGAAATTGTAAAGGGGTCTGCCAGGAACAGTAAATGCTGTTAAATGTTTAGATTTTTCAGTCAAACCTATTTGCCAAAAGGCATCTTTATGATCGAGTTTTGTTATTATATTTGCACTAGGTAACCGAGAAAAGATTCGCTCAATGCTTTGAATAGGGTAAGCATCCTTGATAGTGACACTATTAAGTTTTCTGGCGTCTAGACAGAGCCTTACTTTATTTGGTTTGAGAACTAGCCGCATAGGCGAACTCTAAGAACTGGAAGATTTTTCTATAACACCTAGTTCGAGCATTATATCAATTTCAGCATACATCAATTTTTCGACAGCTGGTGAAACTGGATAGTAACGCTGTTTAATCGCCTTTGCGTCGCCTACATCTATATCATGTTCTATCAATTTTGTTCGACCAAGGCCTTCTTTTTCAAAATAAGGAAACAAAAGCTTGACTGCTTCGAGTTGTTGCTTTTGAATTTGAGTTAATGGAAAACATTTTTCAGAAAAATTCTGTGAATCTAAATTTGAGGTGGACAAGGTGCTAATAATTCCGGGGGCAAGATTGAAAGCACGCCAAAAATCAACACCAAGGATGAGTTTCTGTGCTATTGATGGTATAACGTAAAGACGTAAAGGTTTTGTTTGATTTTGATATTCAATTTCTACTTCGAGAAATCTTACAACATTGTGAGCTCTACCATCAGCTGTTTTAACATCCGAAGAAATTTTTTTAAACTTTGGGTATTTAGAAAAATCTTGAGTTGCTAAATTTGAACCCACGCAACTTATATTCGCGCCTGTATCCAAAAGTCCGTATTCTTGTTTATCCAAAAACTTAACTTCTGCGTAAAATCGTTGGTCCTTTTCATTCAAAATTGAAGAAATTAAAAATCTTTTATGCCTATGCTTGGTAAAAACGTCGTATTCGCAAAGTTGACCTTTTTGGTATTGTTTTCATTTCAGTACAAGGTATATCCTTAAAAATTCTCTTCCTAATTTCATTATAATTCTTTAAGCGTTCATGATATGGCAATTTTGGAAAAATGATTTTGTCAATGTTTTCACTACTAATATTTCTTCTTAAAATTTGTAAAGTGTTTGATGTGTCAGGTTTCGCTGAGCTAGCCGGCACATTAAAATTTGATTTATTTTGGTTTTCTACTTGGGAAGTACTCGGTTGTTGGTGAATACCCCCTTCAATGAGTTTTCCGATTTCTTTGCACAACAATTAGGGCATTGTGGCTTATACACGCGAGGCAAACCACAGCCATAGCAAAAAACGGTTCGTTCTTGAAGACAATCATCCCATCTGTGGCCTTCTACTTGGCAATTCCAACATTTTATAACATTTGGAGTGCTCGCCTGCTTAACTGCAGCTACAGAAAAATTTTCAAGATGTTCTAAATTGTCTGTAAAATCTTGTGGATCATCTTCTAAGGCAAAAACATTTTTTCTAGCTGAGAGATTTGTGTTGACATTTGGTCGAAATTGTGGCCGTTTAAAAATTTCTTCAGCCAATAAATTTTCGCGTTTTTCACACAATTTGCGTAAATGCGAAATCGAATGTATCGGCACGTATAGTAGTTCATGTCGTACGTCAGGTTTTAAATTTCTCGTCAGAATTTCAATGAGTTCATTTTCACTGATTGACACAAATAGTCTATCTTCTAACAAATTTACTGCATCGAAAAAAACTTCAAAAGTCTCGGCAGGTTTTCGTTTACGATTACGTATCTGTTCACGGATATCATAATCTGACCTATGGTCTTTGAATTCATATCGCAAAGCTGCACAAAATTCATTCCATTGAATCAAAGGAACATTTTTGCGATATCTCCAAAACCAGATACTAGCTTTGCCATTTAGTAGCACATGTATATTTTTACACAATGCAGGAAAATCGTTGCCTAAACAATCCGAAGTCAGTAACTGAATTCTGTATATAAATTCTTCAACGCTCAAACCTTCAGAGGATCCATTAAACTTAACGTTCCAACTTTGAATTATATTAGTAATTTTTTCAGGACTGAAATGAACCTGAGATTGTGTACTTAAAGGAAAGTTTGCATTCAAAAGAATATTTCTGTTAGGTCTGGAATTTTGTCTTGTATTTTCGTTATCTGTAGGTTGACTACTGTTATTTAAATTCGAATAAGCTGGATTTTGTGAAAGTCTGAGATTCAGTAAACGTTGAACGCTTTGGTCAATTATTTGGCTAATTTGATTGTAATCAACTTGAGAAGCTTCAACATTTGAGCGTAACTGTTGATTATCAACGTTTGGAGATCTAAGGCTATGATTACTATTTAATAGTAAATTATTTGAAGCCTCATCATTATGCATGGATCTTATTGTATGATTGATGCTTAATGGTAAATTATTTGAAACATTATTATTGGGTGACCTAGTCGTATGATTAACGTTTGATTCCATATTTTTATCTGCTTCAATATTATTTATATTTGGAAATGAATTTGAAACGTTTATTAGAGGTAAAGTAAGATTCGAATTTTCAAAGTCTCTTGACTGAGAAGCTTCTGCTAAATTATTTACACTTTGCGAGGGTCTATAACTTCGTGTATTATGACGCTTAGGTGTAGTACCTCTTCCGCGACCTCGAGCAGTTTCAGATACTAAATTTTGATTTCTAGCTCTTGAAACTTTAAGAAATTTCAGATCTTTTTTATGAACTAAAGCACGACAGCACGGGCATTCGTGTTTGTCAGATATCCAATCCTCTAAGCAAACTTTATGAAACAAGTGATTGCACTTAGTAATGAGATTTTGCTCCTGACCAGTAATTATATCTTGACAAATTGTACAAAATGGTTCATTGCTTTCAATCGACGATGCCGCTAAAATTTCATTACTACGTTGAAGTGGCATTTTTAATAATTTGCGTTATAAAAAAAAACTTTATAAATTGAGTTCTTTTTATTTTTATTTTTCTTTTGGTGGTGATTAAGCAGAATAAAACAAACAAAAATTCTTAAACGTACATCTGAGAGACAGGGAAACAAAAATAAGGTTATTGCTTTGTCAGCCGAACAAGATTTTCAATAAATTCAAGAAAACTTATTTGTAGTTTTCGATATCAGAATCAAAATAATCGGATAAATAAAGGCATATAAGTTCAATAAGAAAGCCTTTAGTTTATAGTCCAGAAAATTTGTTCCATAACAGAAATTTATAGAAATATTTTTTTAAAAAAAATCTAATTCAAGTTTAAGTAATTGAGAATCATTAAAGCAAGAAAAATGTTAGTAATTGTCGATCGGTCGAAATACTTGTACAGAATAAACGCCAAATATTCGAAATTCCAGAAGGAGTTACTAAAAATTGCAAACAGCAAATCTTCTCCAATTACAAAAACAATGCATCCAAATACATTCAAAAAGTGAAATCTAGCTATAGATGTTACATACTATCAGAAGGATAATACAAAACTTTTTTTTTTGGGGTGATTGCCAAAACTATAAAAATAAATCCTTCAAAACAAAATTGAATTGAAGAAAAATTCATACAAGTTCAAGATTATACTGTCTTAAACAAAAACAAAAAAGTTCATCTAAATTCTGGACAACACTGCCCCACGTTGGGCGCCATATATATGTAATGGCGTGCGGGCGAGGGTGGAAAATTAACACAAAATCTTGAGGTCGAATGATACCGGTCGGAGCCTTATCAATACGGCTAGCATATACGGTGCTAGTGGGTGGGGTTTTGGCACCATAACCTTCAAGCAACACTACAATTTAATTAAAGACTCCTTGGCCAAAATACACGGAATCTAATAGATTACAAGGCTGGATACCATGGCTAAAAGGAAAAAAATGTGTAGTAAAAATACAGGGAAAAAACCATGGTATTATTTAATTAACAAAAAAAAAGACAGATCTCTCAGGTGACGATTTGGGGGTATCGCAATGATGGTATTCGCGTCCCCTTTCCATGCCCTCCCAACCATGACCTTATTATTAAAATTTATAAAGGTCCCTATAGTTCTATTCTACTTAACCACCGACAAAATAAACTTAATTAACCATTTTTCTTTTTAAACTAAGAATTCATTTATTGTATAATGAAAGTAAACTAAAAATCAATTCAATTTAAATGGCAAAAAAAAACAATAATCAAAATTTTTTTCTGTGTAAATATGTATCTTAATATTACTAAGAAAAAATAGTGCAATGTAAAAAAATTACAAACTTTTACATTTTTTTTTTGTATCTTTATGTTTAGTTTTTGTTTTTTGTTCAAAAGGTTTTAAAAATAAATAAATTTACGTATAATTGGGTTTTGGTTTTGTCTTTGTTTTGTTCTCTTGTTTTTATTTTTTTTATATCATCTGCATATATTTGACGTTTTGATGTTGGTGTTCTAAGTGACCAAAACAAAATGAATAGCAAACACAATTGTCGTGAGCTTCGAAGTTTTGAGCGCAAGAACAAGTGTAAGCTAAGAAGATCAAAAGAGAACAAAACAACTAAGCCGAAGCTTGAGCTTATTCAGCCATTGAATTGTTGTTGCACTTTTTCAAACGAAGCTGCATGACAAATGTGTTATGCTGTTGTTGTAAAATTACCAAACTACACTGATAAAATTAAATGCATAGAAAAAAATCTCAATTTGGAGACTTAGAGAAATTTTATGATGTTTGAGCGGAGCTCTTTAAGTGGAATCATAAAACAATAAAATTTATGATGAGCAATAAAAAAAGAGAACTAAACTAAAATATGAAATTTTATGAGTTTGATAGACTTACGAGTACTCAGCATCCGAAGCGATGAAAGGCCTTTCTCGACGACGATGATGTTGTTGTGTTTTTTTTTTTTACGTGTATCTTACGAATTTGATTTTTTTTTTGTTGCTCTTTTAAATTTGTTGGTTTTTGTTCCTTTGTTTTATGTTGTTGTATTTTGTGTTGTAAATTTATATGTTAATTTTGTAATTAAGTATGTATGTATGTAAAACTAATTTTTAACTTAGAATTTACTTTAAATTTTCTCTAAATCTATATTTTTCTTTTCACTTTTTTGTTCTTATACACCTATATGTCCTTTAACCATTTTAACTATTTCAAATGCACTTTTTCTTAATTTTAACTTAAAGGAAATTACTTTAAATTTGTTTTTTTTTTAAATTATTTTCTACCTTATATATTGATTTTAAACCTAGCACTAGTATTTTATATTCTTTTTTTTTTGTATCAAAATTTTGACTTGATTTCCGTATATGTTGTTTGCTGCAGTTTTTTCGTTTTAAGGTTTTTATGCTTTCTGTTTAACTTTGGTGTGTATACTGAAAGTATACATGCTGGAATTTTTTTATGTTTGCTGATCTGCCACTCAATTTCTATTTTTTCAGGCTTCTTTAACTTCTTCTGGGAACAGTTTTTCGAATATCCAAAAATTGTGTGCATTAAGATGTACAAAGCTCGAGGCTAGGATATAATTTAAATATTTTATGTATGAAAACTTTAGGGAACTGAGCCATTTTCCTAATTACCTTTGTTCAATTTTTCCTGAGTTATATCGGCTCAGTTCGATCAAATGTCTATTAGTCTTCAAATTTTTCAATTATAATAATTTAAATAAAAAAATAATTGATTTTCATTTATACTAAATTTAGTAAAGCAAGAAAAACTGTATTGAATTTTATCGCACGATAAAAAGTTTGGCAAAACTTAAATTTTCCAATTTTTTTTGCAAAATAAAAATTTTAAATTCGAAACTATATGGTAAATAAAGAAAAAATTTAAAAAAAAAAAGGGTAGATTTGTACATTACAATGTATAATGGCATTCCCTGGGGAAAAAATTTTTACTCATTTGTTGCATAGTGTTATTAGTAAACATTCCCGTTACAAAAAATTTTTAAATTTTTAAAATTTAAAAAAAAATTAAATTTTTACATAATTTTTTTTAAAATTCAAAATTGATCGAACTAATATTTTGAAAATTTATTTCATGAAAACTGTTTACCCAAACTTAATGAAATTTTGCAGGCATGTAAAAAAAATGTCAAGCTTTAAAAAAATATTTAAAAAAAATTTTTTTTTTATTTTGTTACCGTTTTTAAGTTTTTAAATAAACAATTTCCTTTTTTTATGCTTTCTTAATAAGATAATTTTTTTTTTTTTTATTAGAAGCGTATAATATTTAAGTTCTTAAATTCGTAAGAAAATTGGACTGCTCGGCACTATTTATACCAAATTTAACTTTTTAACTGCGTAGCGACGAGCTGTAAATCTGCAGCTCACGCTATTTAGGCCAGTCAAATTATGATTTTACTTCGGAATGAGAGAAAATAAGCTGAAAACTGGTATACACCTTCATTATAGTGTTCAAAGATCAAAAAATCAGTTTCTTCCAAATATCTCGCAAACGGTTGCTTTTTCAGAAAAATAGTGCGGCAAAATTTTGTATTCCTGGTAATTTCCTATGAAAAAGTCCTCAAAGTTGTTTTCGTATGGCTTATAGTTTAGGAGATATTCTAATTAGAAAAGTGGTAAAGGTTGGTAATTCATACATGCAGCGTATTAGTGTGCATAGAAATATGTTGATTTTTAAAGTGCCATAACTCAAGAACGATGAGTCGCACGAAATATTCAAAACCATCAGCTCAACTCAGTTCGTTGGTTCGCGATTACTTTATAGAACAGCTCATTCGTTTTGAGCTGATCGTTTGGTTGTTCAGCTCAAAAACGCTCAAATAAAGTTTTTTAAACTGTACATAAATTTTCAGGGTTGCCACCTGTTTTTTTTTTTGTAAATTTTGCTTAAATTATATATTTAAAAAAAAAATAAATTTTAGTCTTAAAACGCTAAGATAAACTTTTTACAAATTTATCATATATTTTTAGCGATGCCACCTGGTTATTTTCTGAAATATTGTTAAAATCACACTTTATGTGACAAAATTATAATTTTTGGCTTAAGGAACGCTCAGATGAACTTTTTGATAATTATATAAAAACTTTCATGGTTGCCACCTGGTTATTTTTGTAAATTTTGCTTACAACATATATTCAAAAAATATATAAAAAATTTAGTCTTCCACCATATATTTTTATTTTCTGAAATTTTGTTGAAATCATAATTTTTGTGACTAAATTCAAATTTTTGGTTTAAGAAACGCTGAAATAAACTTTTGTTAAACTATACGAAAACTTTCAGGGTTGCCACCTGGTTTTTGTTTGTAAGTTTAGCTTAAGCCATATGTTTCAAAAAAGTTGGTGTATAATAAAGAAGAAGTACGATATTAACAAAATTTCAGAAAATAATCAGGTGGTAACCCTAAAAATATATGACGGATTTTAAAAAAAAACGATAAGATGTTTTAAGACAAAAATTTAATTTAAAAAGTATATCTGAGCGTTCCCTATGCCAAAAGTTTTTAATTTAGTCACAAAAAGTATGATTTTAACAAAATTTCAGAAAATAACCAAGTGTACAATTTTCAAAAAGTTTATCTGACCGTTCCTAAGCCAAAAATTTGAATTTTCTCACAAAAAGATGATTTTAACAAAATTTCAGAAAATAACCAGGTGGCAACGCTTAAAATATATGTTGGATTTGTAAAAAGTTAAAAGTTAGTTATGTTAGCGTTTTAAGACTAAAATTAAATTTTTTTTTAAAATACAACATATGGCTTAAGCAAAACTTTGCAAAACATTTCGGTTACATGGTGCCACGCCCTCTTGTCCAAGCTCTCTTAGTTTTATAGTTAGTTCATAGTGTCTGAGTGAAGTTTGGTTGGATTATCTCAAAAAACGTTTTCAGTATAGCGTTTTGAATCTTTTGCTTATATGAGAGGTGCCACGACCTCTTGTCCGAGCTCGTCTTGTTTTAGCTCAGAGCGTGCATTCATAGTCCTTAGCATTTGAGCGAAATTTAGTTGGATTATCTCAAAAAACTCTTTCAGTATAGCATTTTGAAGCTTTTGCTTATATGAGAGGTGCCATGCCCTCTTGTCCGATTTCACCCAGTTTTAGTTGATAGCTTGCATTTATAGTTTTTAGTGTCTGTCGATAATCGAACTTTATCTCAAAAAACGCTTTCAGTATTCCGTTTTGAAGCTTTTGATTATGTGGGAGGTGCCACGCCCTCTTGTCCGAATTCGTCCAGTTTGTTTTTTAGAGTTTGCGCTTACAATTCGTAGTATTTAAGTGTATTTTGGTTTCATTGTCATGAAAAATACTCCTAAAGTTGCATTTTGAATGTATTTTTTGTATGGGCGGTAGGCGTGTCCGTTGACCGATTTCGCTCATTTTCAATCCGACGAGCTAACTTTGACGACGAAGGGCAGTGTACAAAATTTCATTGAATTATCTTGCTCAGTTTTCCCAGAAAATGTATTTCTACGCATACCCAGCCAGACAGACGGACATGGCTATATCGAATCAGGAGGTGACGCTGATCAAGAATAAATATACTTTTCTATATCTGCCACGCCTCCTTCTCTGCGTTACAAACTGAAGGACAGAGTAAATTCACCCTGGGTGTAGGGTATAAACAGGTGGCAACTCCGAAAGTTTTTGGACAATTTTAAAAAAGTTTCCCTGATTGTTTCTTAGCTGAACAAACAAACAATCAGCTCAAAACGGATGCGTTGATCGATAAAATGATCACCTCAGAATTCGCGAACCAACAAACTGAGTTGAGCTAAGTTAAACAAACCCGGTTCGGTACTGAAATTGTGTGAAAAGCTCATGAGTTTTGAGTTTGATCGAACTAGTTCGGCTGGTTGCACAGTCTTACTATTTACTGAAGATTTTCTTACTTAGATATTAGTTTATTTTAAGTATAAATAGGAAATCGGGATCATCAAAGAAAAACCCTAATTTTATTTTTAAAATTTACGAATTTTGCACTCTTAAAATTTTTATGGAGTTGCAACGACTTGATTATTTAAATGATTAATATAAGGTTCTCTCAAGGTTCTGTGCTTTTATCAACCACTCCGATCACACCACATTTTGGAGCATAATGAGTTTTTCTTCATCGACTTTTCTGTATTCTTTCGTAAAACTAATAATAGCAAAACTATTTGAGGTACAGCAATCAGATTCGATATCTGAAATAGTATTGGTAGCATCTAGCCATTTGCTAAAAATGAGCATGATTGGGTTAAGGAGGCGCCAATCTCCCATATAGTCAGAAATTTGAAATCGATTGATTTTCACTGAACCAGAATCGACCCCCTGGGGTCTAAATAAACGGCACATAACGGCACGTTTTCTCTATTCTGCACAAAGCTTAAGCCTCAGCCATCCAAGGTTTTTTTATACTTTTAGCTTTTGGGAATACCATGCAAAAACATTTCAATTAAAACTAAGGTTTTCAGTTCGGTTCAGCGCATTCAAAATTAAAACGGATCGATTAATGGTTCGGTTCAGGGCACAAAAGCGATGGTTTGGTTCAAAACCGGTTTGCAACCCTGGCTTTTACTAGCTTCCACTAACTAATCCTAGTATCTTCACCAAATTTTGTTGCACTATCTCAACTAAAGATTCAGCATTTGTAAAACATTGAGCAAAGAGGAAGTAACACGCCCTCTTTCTGACCAGAGCTAGCATTTACTATGATCTTTTCTCCGTATCTGAGTAAACCAAATTTTTTTCAAGATTTAACCCGCTAGTTTTTTTAGTTTGCGAGATAAAGCATTTAAAAACTTGTCAACTTGGACTTATATAGCTCTTCTATTTTAGGAGTCATGTATAACACTTTAAAAATCGTCATATCTGAGTTTACTAAATTCTTCGTAAGATTGTAGGCTAACTAAATGCCAACTTTCACCCCCTAACTCTTCTAGTTTGCGAGATAAAGCATTTTAAAACTTATCAACTTTGACCGATCTAGCTCTGCTACTTTAGGAGTTATAACAGTTTTAAGATTATCATCTCCTTCCTCCGATCATAATGGTTTTGCTCATTCCTGAATATACCAGCTACTTACTGTACAATTGAGGCGACAGGATGGGCTACTCCCAAGCAGTCATTTAATAAAAATTATAATTCATAACTAATCAAAAGCGTTATATATTTAACAAATCAATACATTTCTCTTTTAACGTAGTCAATGGGCGTGATATATTGTTTTGATATGTCATCGGGATATGAAGAGTTGCGGCATTCCTTTCAGCTCCTGCAACGAGTTCTCGCACATCCATTTATTCAAGGAAAGCCCATTTTAGTCGTAGCAACAAAATCCGATTTAGCAAATCATGGTTTAAGTTTGTTTGACATCGAGAATGAGTTCAGTCTGGAGAAAATCGCAACCAAATATATGTGCAGTCTTCATTTATGTCTTTATGGTAGAACAACTAACGATAATGCAAAAAGCCTTCACTGTGGTCTCAATTGGTTATTGGTTACCATAAGCAAAAACTGCCGCAAACTCAGGAAACGTATTAAGGCCGACGCAAATTATGAGGTAAGATATGTATATGAAAAAATTGTTATACAGTTTTTTTTCGAAATGCCCGCGCTAAGAATAAAATTTTATTCGTTAAATGTGGTTTAAGTACTTGGAAGCCCTGATATTTTCCTTTAAAACTTAATTTAAATTATGTTTATATCTTCATGCTTCTAAGAGATATCGTAGACCGAAATACTGGCTAAACGGGTTTTTCACACTAAACAGACAGGTTAGGATATCTTTGAGGAAAAAAAAGATATCAACATATGACAAAGATTAGGACTTTCAAGTTGCTTACCAGATTTAACGAAATTAAAATTTCTTTCACATTTTAAACATGTTCAACGAACCGACCATTTCAAAATTCAGCCGTATGCCATACACGTCACAAAAAACATAAACATTTTTGTTTTTTTCTTCATGAATCAAGAATTAATATTTAGTTTACGTTGCGTTGCAATAAACACTTCTTTTTGTTACTTTCATATCTGAAAATCTAAGTTTCTTTTTTTCAATTGTTACTCGGGGTGTCAAACGGCTGAATTTAGAAGTAGTCGGTTCGTTGAACATGTTTAAAATGCGAAAGAAATTTAAATTTCGTTAAATCTGGTAAGCAACGTGAAAGTCCTAATCTTTGCCTTTAAACCCTAATTTAAATTATGTTGATATCTTTTTTTTCCTTAAAGATATCCTAACCTAAAAAGACACAAAAGTACAAAAAACCCGTTTAGCTAATATTTCGGTCTACGATATCTCTTAGAAGCATGAAGATATAAACATAATTTAAATCTTCTCTTCTTATACGAGATAAAATTGTATGTAGAGTAGAACGGGGTAATTTCGTGCAGGGGGTAATGTCGTGCACTGGCTGTTTTAGCCCAAAGAATTGAATGATTTACCAACTGTTCCTAAGGTAGGGAAGGGACCTGCTGACCTACTGAGCTTATGCATATAATACTAGCAATTTTCACCAGTTCGTCTCTACAGAGTAACCTTTTTTCAAAACGCACGCTTTCGGGACGATAAAAGTGTTTTTTTATCGGGTCAGAAAAATAATTTTCCTTCCGGGAAAATATTCCAGGTAAGTGTTTTCTGAAGCGAAATATCCTGCCAAAGAAAAGAAGTATTTGGTTTTCGAAAAAAATTTTGGGCTTCACCGAGTTATCGAAGTTGACCTTTAAAACGACCATTGGGGTAATGTCGTGCACATTCACTTACGCATACACAATTTCTCGCTACACAAATGTTGTTACACATGGATGTAACCAATAAAATTATCTTTCGATCGGATGCTTACTCGTTGCATTCGCTTGAGATGTACGGCTTAACGAGCATGTCAAAGTTGAGTGCACGACATTTCCCCTTTCTACTCTACACAACATATTATGTACTTCACACTTGTATAATAATGAATAAATACATGATAATGCTAAATCTCCACTAATAGAACCACTACCTATCATTTCTCACACATTTTGGTACCTTTACTATACCCGGAAAACAACGCACGACATTACCCCACAAATTTTGAGGGGGGTAATGTCGTGCACATTTTTTTTTTTCTTCACTTACACAAACACAATTTCTCGCTACACAAATGTTGTTGCACATGGATGTAACCAACGAAATTATCTTTCGATCGGATGCTTACTCGTCGCATTCGCTTGAGATGTACGGCTTTACGAGCATGTCAAAGTTGCAAGCACGACATTGCCCCGTTCTACTCTACTTATGTACTTATATGTAGAGTAGAACGGGGTAATGTCGTGCAGGGGGTAATGTCGTGCACTGGCTGTTTTAGCCCAAAGAATTGAATGATTTACCAACTGTTCGTAAGGTAGGGACCTGCTGACCTACTGAGCTTATGCATATAATACTAGCAATTTTCACCAGTTCGTCTCTACAGAGTAACCTTTTTTTCAAAAAGTACGCTTTCGGGACGATAAAAGTGTTTTTTCATCGGGTCAGAAAAATAATTTTCCTTGTGGGAAAATATACCAGGTAAGTGTTTTCTGAAACGAAATATATCCTGCCAAAGAAAAGAAGTATTTGATTTCCAAAAAAATTTTGGGCTTCACCGTGTTATCGAAGTTGACCTTTAAAACGACCATTGGGGTAATGTCGTGCACATTCACTTACACAAGCACAATTTCTCGCTACACAAATGTTGTTACACACGGATGTAACCAATGAAATTATCTTTCGATCGGATGCTTACTCTTTGCATTCGCTTGAGATGTACGGCTTTACGAGCATGTCAAAGTTGAGTGCACGACATTGCCCCGTTCTACTCTACACAACATATTATGTACTTCACACTTGTATAATAATGAATAAATACATGATAATGCTAAATCTTCTCTAATAGAATCACTACCTATCATTTCTTACACATTTTGGTACCTTTACTATGCTCGGAAAACAATGCACGACATTACCCCACAAATTTTGAGGGGGGTAATGTCATGCACATTTTTTTTTCTTCACTTACACCAACACAATTTCTCGCTACACAAATGTTGTTACACATGGATGTAACCAACGAAATTATCTTCTCGATCGGATGCTTACTCGTCGCATTCGCTTGAGATGTACGGCTTTACGAGCATGTCAAAGTTGAGTTCACGACATTGCCCCGTTCTACTCTATGTTTGTTTGGAACGGGCAAAACTTTTTCTCGAAAACGGGTACAGCGTTTTTGATGAAACTTGGAATAGTGTTAGATATTAGCATACAATGAAGAATGAGCTAGGTTTGAACTTTGTAAATGCTCACCAGGGGGCGTGGCACTGCCCTAAATTTTAAATTTGATTGGGTCATAACTCGCAAACCATACAAGGTATTTGAATGAAATTTGGTAGGCGGGTACTGCTTAATAATACCTTGTAACAAACAAAAAGTGGGCGGGATCAAAAAAGTGCCACGCCCACTTTTTAGCGCTTGAAAACTTTGATTCAATATTACTCGAAAACGACTCCAACGATTTTAATGAAAATTTAGGAGAATTTACCTCTGCAAACGAGAATTAAAATATTATATGCCATTATATTCAGAAAACTCATTGAAGGGCGTGGCACCGCCCACAAAAATATAATACGGTATAAAAAGAAAACTAATAAAGCAATCATTCTAAAATTAACTGTTAGGAGCCTACTTGCTATAAGGCATCTCTGATCTGAAAGTGGGCAAAATAACGCCGTTGCGCGTGGAACCTCCCATACAAAAAAAAATACGTTAAATGCTATTTCTCGCAAATGTTACAAGGTATTTTAATGAAATTTGGTATGTAGAGTAGAACGGGGCAATGTCGTGCACTCAACTTTGACATGCTCGTAAAGCCGTACATCTCAAGCGAATGCGACGAGTAAGCATCCGATCGAAAGATAACTTCGTTGGTTACATCCATGTGGCACAACATTTGTGTAGCGAGAAATTGTGTTTTGTGTAAGTGAAGAAAAAAAAATGTGCACGACATTACCCCCCTCAAAATTTGTGGGGTAATGTCGTGCATTGTTTTCCGAGTATAGTAAAGGTACCAACATGTGTGAGAAATGATAGGTAGTGGTTCTATTAGTGGAGATTTAGCATTATCATGTATTTATTCATTATTATACAAGTGTGAAGTACATAATATGTTGTGTAGAGTAGAACGGGGCAATGTCGTGCACTCAACTTTGACATGCTCGTGGAGCCGTACATCTCAAGCGAATGCAACGAGTAAGCATCCGATCGAAAGATAATTTCATTGGTTACATTCATGTGTAACAACATTTGTGTAGCGAGAAATTGTGTTTGTGTAAGTGAATGTGCACGACATTACCCCATTGGTCGTTTTAAAGGTCAACTTCGATAACTCGGTGAAGCCCAAAATTTTTTTCGAAAACCAAATACTTCTTTTCTTTGGCAGGATATTTCGTTTCAGAAAACACTTACCTGCTATATTTTCCCGGAAGGAAAATTATTTTTCTGACCCGATAAAAAAAAACACTTTTATCGTCCCGAAAGCGTGCGTTTTGAAAAAAAGGTTACTCTGTAGAGACGAACTGGTGAAAATTGCTAGTATTATATGCATAAGCTCAGCAGGTCAGCAGGTCCCTACCTTACGAACAGTTGGTAAATCATTCAATTCTTTGGGCTTAAACAGCCAGTGCACGACATTACCCCCTGCACGACATTACCCCGTTCTACTCTATGTACTGCTTAATAATAACTTGTAGCAAACGAAAAGTGGGCGGGATCGAATAAGTGCCACGCCCACTTTTTAATCCTTGAAAATTTTGATTCAATATTATTCGAAAACGACTCCAACTATTTTGATGAAAATTTTGGAGCTGTTACCTCTGCAATCAAGTATTAATATGTAGCATACCGTTATATTGGAAAAACTCGCTGAAGGACGTGGCAACGCCCACAAAAATATAGAGTGCTATAAAAAGAAAACTACTAAAGCAATCTTTCTGAATTTAACTGTAGGGAGTCTACTAGCTATTAGGCACCTACGACCTGAAAGTAGGCAAAATATCGAAAGTGCGCGTGGAACCTCCCATACAAGTAAAACACATTAAATGCTATTTCTCGCAAATGATAAAACATATTTTGATGAAATTTGGTATGCGAATCTGGATCAAGAGTATCTAAACGATAACAAAAAGAAGGCTTTGTTTAATAATTGCCACGCCCACTTTTTTATCAAAATAAAAATTTTAGTTCATTACTCAGGCACAAAAAAAAAAGAGAATGAACTGTTTAATTCTTATATGCAGTCTTATGTAATTTTTGACGCTGAAACCGTATTCATTAGCAGAACTGTCTTCATACCTGCGGGATTTTGAAATTTCCTTACTTGAAGTTGAAGAAAACGCTGTGTTCAGTCTTACAGCGTTGCTACAAGAAAAGGTGGAATTCTTTTTTATTAAGAGCATCGAATAGTTACACTCTTCCTTATCCATATATCCTTTAGGATTTTTCCAATAGGATTCTTATTTTCTGAGTTATGATCCTTTGAAGATAAGATATTTCAGCCGCCATACAAAAGACAAAATATTCGGGGTGCGTGGCATATCAAATTTACTTATTTTAGGGCATTCTATTTCACCAAAAAAAAATTTGAGTTTTTGATATTTTTCTATACCATTCGATGCTTTCCGAGTTTTTTTTTTATTATTATTCTCATTGGTTTATTTATCATTAGAACTGAAAAGATACAAGTTTCATAACAAAACATAGCTATAAATAAAAACATCGACTAAAATAATAAGATTAGATTGTTGACCGAGCAAGGATCGGTCTCCAGGTACTTAGGTTTTAAAGGAAAAGATCAGGGCTTCCAAGTACTTTTACCACATTTAACGAATAAATTATATGTTACATAGGTATATAGCTTCAAAAAATGGCAAAAAACGACTTTTTTTGGTTTTTAGGTTAGAATATCTCAAAAACTATATACGATAGAGCAATTCTGAGGTCGGATTCGCGTTAAGCATCGTAAAACACATCGAATGTAATTGTTTTGATTTTTGTTTAATGTAGTTAACAAAAATTTTTTATTTATTTTTTTGGAAGGAAATGCCCCAATTTGAAAAGGGATTATCTCAAAATTTAGTCGAGGAGTCACGGGTGAAAATTTTTTTATACATCATTTGAACGATAAGTAAACAGAATCTGGAAAAAAAATTTGATGTGCTACGACGTTCGATTTAAAACGCGTTAAAGCACGCCGTGGTGAGCCATCCACGTGCAACGAATTTCAATGTTTTTGGGTTTGGAATTTGAAAAAATTGTTCTGTATAGCTGACTTTATTTTTTTCAGCTGGACGAACCCACAGAAATAGTAAGCGATTAATCTTTTGACACAGTAATTTTGAGCTAGTTTCGAGCTGATCCTGAGTGTGTTTTCCGGAAATCCTTAAAATTTTCTGGAAAATACCAAAAATCTTATATATGGCTTACTATATTTTTTCAGCCAGACTAACCCACGGGAATAGTTGGCGACCATAAACTTTCCATAAAATCCCAAAAAAAAAAAACATTTTTTAAGGCTAGCTTTATTTTTTCAGCCAGACGAATCCAAAGAAATAATAGGCAATAAATTCATTCGATGGAGAACTTTCGAGCCAGTTTCAAGCTGATCCTGTGTGAAAACTCAAAATTTTCCCGGAAAAAACTAAAAACTTTTCTAGGGCTTACTTTTCTTTTCAGCCAGACGAGCCCACGAGATAACTGGTTAGAAAACCTTTTGTTACACGAATTTTGAACTTGTTTCGAGCTGCCCTAAAGCATACAAACTTTTCCGGAAAACCTTAAACTTTCTCGCAAAATCTGGTGATAAGCAAATCAAGATCAAGAACAAGATCATATGAGTCTTGGTCTTGATCTTGCACACTGAGTCTTGGTCTTGGTTTTGATATTGAGCCTTGGTCTTGATCTTGGTCATTAAGTCTTGGTCTCGGTCTTGGTCTTGAAAAAATTTCAAGAGATTATTGAGTATTCAATATTTCAAAACCTTAATTTTCTAAAGCAGTTGGGTTTTTAAGATGCCAAATTTCAAATTGAGGAACGGGAGTGAAAAATCTTTTAATTATAAATTACCAAGAGTCTTGGTCGGCAACTTGAACGGCTTTTAAAAGATATCTCCTAAACCATAGGTCGTACGAAAAAAAGAGCTGAGAGTAGTTTGTGGGAAATATAATTTTCTACAAAATAATTACATATTTACTTTTTTGTGCGATTAGTCGTTCGAGAGTTATCTCAATTTAAAAAGTACGACATATAAATATCGCGAAGTTTTAAAACTTTTTAAATTGTCATGCCTCCTAAACCATGAGTAATAAAAAAATTTTTTGAGGCTTTTTCGTAGTAAATCATTAAAGCTAAACAACTGTTGACTCAGTAAAAAACTGTCGACCATTATTTTTTCGTAATTGCAGCCGTAAGCGAAATAATAATGAATAACTATTTTTGGGCATACGATTTTGCAATGTACTTTTCACACGTTATTTTTTATGCATTAGTGAATATAATTACGGAAAAAAAAAAATTCATTTGGAACTATTTTTCAGAATTATCCTTATTTGCTTCGGCTAAAACAAAATGGAAATCGTTCGTTAGCCGATCATTTCCGAAGTGCTCTAAGGATTTTGAAATTTTTAATTGTAAACATGTCGAAATACGATGTTTAATAGAATTCCGTGAAAAAAATGGGGTACTCGAAAATGTTATTCAAATCACCCAAAAGACAGGCGTGAGATATGAATTTCAGTGGTGTTTGTTGAGGACGTTATCCAAATCTTGTTAAGCAGCACCTTCCATTTTCCTCTACTTAGCTTGATATAAACGCAACGCAAGCTGATTTTTACAACCGGTCGTTTTTAGTCCACGCTCACTCAATTTCTTTTTTAATTGCAATACCGTGTAATTTTTGTGGCTCATCCCACTTCTGAACTTGTCACGATGGTCGAACGATTGGTTTTATAACCCACAAATACAACTTTTCGAATCTATTTAAAATAATACTAAAAAGTATTTATCTACTATATATGACGTGGGCCAAGTGTACCAAAATAAAATTTTTTTTTCTCCAATTTCGCTCAAATTTGGCAATATGGTAGATGCGGTGTGCAAGAACAATAATCCGGGAGGATTTGGTCCTAGTGCCGTTTGTTGTTAAAATACAGGGTGTTGAAGTTGGCGTTTTTAGTCATTTTCATGAAAAGGGTGTTTTTTCAAAAATTTATAGCATACACTAATGTCTGTAAATTGATAAATCTATGTTAATGGACCCATTTATTTTGAAGCGTTCTTTTTACAAAAAAATATATCTTGGTGAAAAAAATGTTTTTTCACCAAAATTTTTTACACTTAAAAATCTATATATAAATAGGCAAACGAAATCGGTTAGGCCCCTGTTTCTATACCTAAATCTCAACCGATTTGCTTGATTTTTTTGTTTGTTGGAAAGGTTGTGAGGAGGAGCAGTGCAGAGGACTATATATTTTTTTAAAGTGGGCGGTGCCACGCCCCTAAATGAAAAAAACACTCTCACAGCTAAACCGCTCCATCGATTTTAATGAAATTTGATACGGAGGTAGGGTTAGCATTATGGATAGATAATATGACCATTATGTTTTTCAGTGGGCGGTGCCACGCCCCTAATTGAAAACTAGTAAGGGTGTAAATTTTGGCCTGGCCAAAAAATAAATACCCTACACTGCAGTATTTTGAAAAGTTTGCTTATATGGGAGGTGCCACGCCCTCTTGTCCGAGTACACCCAGTTTTTGTTCAGAGCTTGCATTTATAGTTTTTAGTGTCAGAGTGAAATTTAATTGGATTATCTCAAAAAACTCTTTCAGTATAGCATTTTGAATCTTTTGCTTATATGGGAGGTGCCACGCCCCCTTGTCTGATTTCACCCAGTTTTTGCTGAGAGCTTTCATTTATAATTCTTAGTGTCTGAGTCAAATTTGGTTCGAATATCTCAAAAAACGCTTTCAGTATAGCGTTTTGAAGCTTCTGCTTATATGGGAGGTACCACGCCCTCTTGTCCGAATTCGCTCAAATTTTTATCAGAGCTTGCGCTTACAATTCGTAGTACTTATATGTATTGCGGTTGCATTGTCGTGAAAAATACTCCTAAAATTGCATTTTGAATATAATTTTTGTATGGGCGGTAGGCGTGTCCGTTGACCGATTTTGCTCATTTTCAATCCCCCGAGCTAACTTTGATGACGGAGGCAGTGTACCAAATTTCATTGAAAATTCTTGCTCAGTTTTCCCAAAAAGTGTATTTCAACACACAGCCAGCCAGCCACCCAGCCAGCCAGACAGACGGACATGGCTATATCGACTCAGGAGGTGACGCTGATCAAGAATATATATACTTTTCTATACCTGCCACGCCTCCTTCTCTGCGTTACAAACGGAAGGACAAAGTGAATATACCCTGGGTGTAGGGTATAAAAATGGTCTCACGGCTAAGCCGCTGCATCGATTTTAACGAAATTTGGTACGGAGGTAGAGTTAGCACTAAGGAACGATAATATGACCATTATGTTTTTCAGTGGGCGGTGCCACGCCCTTAAATGGAAAAAACGCTCTCACAGCTATACCGCTGCATTGATTTTAACGAAATTTGGTATGGAGATAGGGTTAACACTAAGGAACGATAATATGACCATTATGTTTTTCAGTGGGCGGTGCCACGGCCCTAAATGAAAAAAATGGTTTCACGGCTAAGCCGCTGCATCGATTTTAACGAAATTTGGTACGGAGGTAGGATTGGCACTAAGGAACGATAACATGACCATTATATTTTCAGTGGACAGTGCCACGCCCCTAAATGGAAAAAACGCTCTCACGGCGAAACACTGCATACGATTTTTATGAAATTTGGTATAGATATAGAGTTAGCACTATATAGCACGACAGCATGATTGATTTTTATGAATTTTGGTATAGAAAGATATCAAAAACTGTTTGCTCTTTAGTAGGAGTTACAACTTAGCTGCTGCACCGATGCAGATAACCTGAACCCTAAGGAAGAATATTAAAAGCTTTTTGTGTTTTATCGACCAAGGAAGTGTATAAAAACTTTTTTCTTTGTTTTGTGGTCAAATCGAAATGGTCGAATTTCGGCCACAAGGCGAACTCTAGTACTTTTAAAAAAACCCCCTTAGATTTTTTTTTAAAAGTACTTTAAATTAAATCATGATTTATAAGCTCTAAAATGATGTATGCCTCAAGATGGGATTCGGACGCTACATGGGAGATTTTGGCTTCTGAACGCCCGCGGCAGGACAAAATCTTTTTTTCCTCGAGAGGAAAGCATCTTACGTAAAAAGTGTATATAGCTAAAAATGCTTAGAATCGTCCAAGCAATACGTGTGATTTTTTTTGGATTTTTTTGAAAAGCTAAAAAAAAATTTTTTTCCCTGCAATATTTTTTGTAAAAATTTTTCATAAAAAAAAATTTTTCAAAAATTATTAAAAAAAAAAAGTTTTAAAAAATTCCAAAAAAATTCACACGTATTTCTTAGACGATTCTAAGCATTTTTTGCCTCGTTCACTTTTTACGTAAGATGCTTTCCTCTCGATTAAAAAAAGATTTTGTCCTGCCGCGAGCTTTCAAAAGCCAAAATCTCCCATGTAGCATACATGTCATACAGGGTCCGCCAAATAACTTTTTTTTTTTTGAAAATTCTATAAAAAAAACTACTGAATATTTTCTCAAATTTCTTATTTTTTATTTGAAAGTACAATCCTTCCGGTTAATAATGAAAAATAATTTCATTCAAATGGCTGCCTCGGCTGGCCATGCAGTAGCCTACACAATCGGTCCAATTTTTAAGCACATTATAGATTGTGTGCAGCTGTATTTCACCAATGGCTTCATGAATATTGTCCTTTAAAGCGTAAATTTTCTCTGGCTTGTCGGCTTAACACTTATCTTTAAGGCACTCCACAAATAAAGTCCAACGGTGTCAAATCGCAGCTCCGTGGTAGCCAAACGACATCAGCTCTGCGGCTGATAATGCGATCTTCAAAAACAGGGCGCAAAACATCGAGTGTGGCTTCGGCTGTGTGGCACGTAGCGCCGTCCTGTTGAAACCAAATGTTGCCAATATCCTCCTCTTTAATTTTTGTGAACAAAAATTCGTTCAACATGGCCCGATAACGATTGCCATTGACTGTAACGGCCACTCCGAAGAAAAATGGCCCAATTATGCCTCTGGACCAAAATCCGCACCAAACAGTGACTCGTTTTGGGTGCAGCGGCTTTTCAATGTATGCGTGCGGGTTTTCTGTGCCCCAAATGTGACAATTTTGCTTGTTTACATACCCGCCAAGATCAAAATGAGCTTCATCTGAAAAGATGATTTTTTTGGCAAAATCGGTATCTTCTGCAAGTCGATCGCAGGCCCACTTAGCGAATTGTTGTTCAAGCGTATACACAACCATATTCGTTCAGCGGAAGGATAAAACTAATTATCTGTTGAATCAGACATGAGCTAAGTGTTACCATTCACGAAATAAGCACTAGTTGAAAAAAAAAAAATGTTAGATGGCGGACCCTGTACATCGTTTTAAAGCTTATAAATTATGCTTTAATTTAAAGTTCTTTTAAAAAAAATCTAAGGGGGCTTTTTTAAAAAAAAATTCAAAAGTATTTTTAAGTGTAAGAAATATTTTTTTATAAAAAGAACACTTCAAAATGAATGGGACCATTAACTTAGATTTTTCAATTTACAAACTTCAGTGTTGTTTTTGCACACCGGATCCACCATATTGCCAAATTTGAGCGAAATCGGAGAAAAAATTTTTTTTTTTGATACACTTGAGTACTTCATATATAAATTTGAGCGAAATCGGAGAAAAATTTTTTTTTTTTGATACACTTGAGTACTTCATATATAAAAATGAAATGCTGTTCGTATGCAGCTTATGAACGCGGAACCTACACGGCCGGGGGTTGTAATCCCCATACGAAAAAAATACAAAAATTGCTATATCTCTGCAGTAATACAAGCTATGATTATGAAAGTTGGTGAACTTATGCATAATGTATCTGCCATCAACCTTGCAAAATTTGAGGGGGATTAAACGAGAGGAAGTTGCACCCCCTATATGGAAACAACACAAAATGCTATATCAGTGTTCCTATATCAGCTATCATTATGAAACTTGGTACACGGATGTTTACTGCGTCTACTGCATATTCAGCATGAAAAGCTTAAGAGCAGTGGTTCTCAACTGGTGGAGCGTGAAGACAATTCAGGGGGGGCGCGACACATTTCAGAAAGCCTTTGAAAATACAAAATTTTGTTTATCTTATTTTATCCCAAACTTCTTATTTTGATGATTTTTAAGTTTTGAATTGTTCTTACAACGTTAAATGCTGCCACGTTCTGGAATCCAGTTTTCTTCGGAATCGAGATTAAACCAAACTTCGATAAGTAAGATGGAATCAGATTTGTATTTTAACAAATTAAGGGGTGGTTTTTATTTTATTAATTAAGAAAAATTGGCTTGACATATAAATATAAAACTTTGTATATGTATTAATTGAAGTTAGTACTGCATGAAAAAATTTGATATTGATACAATTTGTCTCTTCTAAAACTTTAAACGCCGTTTTTACGAAACCACTTTTTTTAACCGCGTTGACAGCATAACTTGAAGAGTTTTTGTCCGATCGACTTGATCCCAACGGCATTTTGTAGAAAAAACATGTCTATACGGCAGGACCTAGCGGTTTTTTTACATTTCTAACTCTTTTTTTATTAACTTTTATTTAGAGAAAATTTCATGAAATTTTTTTTTTTTTTTTTAATCGGTTGTAATATTTTTGTAAATTGATATTTTCAAAATCCCTTACGTCAAGCTATAGTCATTTATATGTACTTTAAAAATATTTTTGGTTTTTTGTCTTTAGACGCTCCGTTTTGCTGCAATGCTGTCAACGCCAAACTCGATACATAAAAAAAAATATCAAATTTTTTCATATAGTACTAACTTCAATTAATACATATACAAAGTTTTATATTTACTAGAGTTCGCCTTGTGGCCGAAATTCGACCATTTCGATTTGACCATAAAATAAAGGAAAAAGTTTTTATACACTTCCTTGGTCGATAAAACACAAAAAACTTTAAATATTCTTCCTTAGGGTTCGGGTTATTTGCATCGGTGCTGCAGCTAAGTTGCAATATCGTACTTTCCATTTAGAGGCGTGTAGCTCCTACTAAAGAGCAAACAGTCTTTGATATCTTTCTATACCAAAATTCATTAAAATCAATCATGCTATATAGTGCTAACTCTATATCTATATTAAATTTCATAAAAATCGTATGCTGTATTTTCGCCATGAGAGCGTTTTTTTCATTTAGGGGCGTGGCACTGCCCACTGAAAACATAATGGCCATGTTATCGTTCCTTAGTGCCAATCCTATCTCCATACCAAATTTCGTTTTTTTCATTTAGAGGCGTGGCACCGCCCACTGAAAAACATTATGGTCATATTATCGTTCCTTAATGCTAACCCTATCTCCATATTAAATTTCGTTAAAATCGATGTAGCGGTTTAGCCGTGAGAGCGTTTTTTCCATTTAGGGGCGTGGCACCACCCACTTAAAAAAAATATAGTCCTATGCACTGCTCCTCCTCACAACCTTTCCAACAAAAAAAAAATCTAGCAAATCGGTTGAGATTTAGGTATAGAAACAGGGACTGAACCGATTTCGTTTGCCTATTTATATATAGATATGCCAAGCCAATTTTTCTTAATGAATAAAACAAAAACCACCTGAAATTAAAGCGTTTACAGTATGCAAGCCCCTTAAATTGGATATCGGTTCCAATCTGATAACGGAGGATAACTCGGATTTGGATTCAGCAACGGCAAATCAACAAAAAAAGTTATCGGGAACGCATTCAAAACTTCGTGTTATTGGATTCTGAAACACCTAAAATTTAAGAACATGGGTGGAAACTGGATTTTAAAACAACCCAATGACCTCTTTTTTGTAATATTAATTTGTAATCATTTTTGAATAAGAAGTAAATTTTTATGAGTTAAATGGTAAAACATTTAATTTTTTTGTTTTTTGAAGGGGGGAGCGAGATTGTAAAAACTTGAAAAGAAATAAAATGTTGTTAATTGAATAACTTGTTTTATATTCAACCTTATTCATCTAAGGCTGATTTAAGCTTTCACATACTTTTATGTCATATCTCTGTATAATATTTTTCACTTTTCATTAAATTACACTAGTCTACAAATGATTAAAAATTTTTTTCCCAGTGAATGCCATTATTCATTTTATATGTCAAATGGGCTGCTGATTCCGAAAATCGCATTATTTTTTTTTATTAATGTCGTTTTCGAGATATCGGTCATTTTCGGTTTTCGGACCAAAAAAAAAAGATAGTTCCATTTAAATACAACTATCTCAAGAACCAATGTTTGTATTGAGACGTGTTATATGTCATATTAAAGGTAATTAAATTACCTACAAATGATATTCACATCACTTTTTGGTTGGTTTGTTAGTTTCGGCGAAATAAATTGATTTCTAAAAAAAACATTTTTTTTTCGAAAAAATTAACAAAAACTCAAAATCAACTGCAGATTTATACAAGAAGTAATAACTTTTTTATGATTTTTTTATTTTTTTTGTATCATAGACTATATATTTGTGAAGAAAATAAGATACCACTTAAAAAAATCGATGGAAAAATGCAAAAGTTGTATACAATTCATTGAAAAGTTACCAAAATGCGTTTTTCCCTATTTTTTTCGTTTTTTTTTGTAATAAACTGTTCGATAACTAACACTTTTTGTAAGACACATGAGAAAATCCAAAAAATTCTTAAAGTAGGCGTTAAAAAAAATATTCGTGTCTCGTCGTTTTTCTCCAGCACGTCAGATTTTTTTTTAATCGACTTTTTAAGTTTTTTAATCCACTGTACATGAAAAACACAAAAAAATCGCATTCTTGTGTTAAATCGATGAATTTAACTATATGATCCTTACATTTGAGGTGTATTATGTGTTCAGTAAACTTATGCATGATATTACGAGGAATATTTTTGTAGACAATTTTAACCCTCTAAGACCCTTACAAGTGGGTCATTTTGACCTCCCCACATTTAGGTCAAAATGACCCACATGTGGGGGTTTTAGAGGGTTAAAATTGTCTACAAAAATATTCCTCGTAATATCCTGCATAAGTTTACTGAACACATAATACACCTCAAATGTAACGATCATATAGTTAAATTCATCGATTTAACACAAGAATGCACTATTTTTGTATTTTTCATGTACTGCGGATTAAAAAACTTAAAAAATCGATTAAAAAAAAATCTGACGTGCTGGAGAAAAACGACGAGACACATGTATTTTTTTTAACGCCTACTTTAAGAATTTTTTGGATTTTCTCATGTGTTTTACAAAAAGTTTCAAATTATCGAACAGTTTATTAAAAAAAACCGAAAAAAATAGGCAAAAACGCATTTTAGTAATTTATTAATAATATTAAATTACAACTTTTACATTTTTCCATCGATTTTCTAAAATAGTATCTTATTTGCTTTACAAATATATTGACTATGATATAAAAAAACAAAATGATTTTAAAATTTTTTTTTCTTGTGTAAATCTGCAGTTGATTTTGACTTTTTTTTAATTTTTTCAGAAAAAAATAATTTTTTTTTCAGAAATCGATTTATTCCTCCGAAACTAACAAACCAGTTAAAAAGTAATGTGAATATCATTTATAGGTTATTTAATTACCTTTAATATGACATATTAAACGTTTGAAGACAAACATTGGTTCTCAGATATTTGTATTTAAGTGGAAATATCTTTTTTTTTTGGTCCAAAAACCGATAGGTAATGACCGATATCTCGAAAACGACACGAAATAAAAAAAAAAAAATATAATGCAATTTTCGGAATCAGCAGCCCATTTTACATATAAAATGGATAGTGGCATTCACTGGGAATTTTGGCTGTAGACTAGTGTTATTAGAGTTGGTGCATTCGGATCTTATCGGACCGTTAGAAACAAGTTCGTTTGCTGGTGCAAGATTTTTGGTGACTTTTGTGGATGATTTTTCGCGTAGCGTCATTGTTTATCCAATAAAGCAAAAGTCAGATGCTTTTGAAAAATTTAAGGAGTTCAAAATCATGGCCGAAAATCAAAGTGGACACTTAATAAAAATTTTGCGGTCTGATAACGGACGAGAGTACGTCAACAAAAATTTTGAGATATTTTTGATGAAAAATGGCATTATTCACCAGAAAACGATGCCATATGCACCGGAACAAAACGGCGTAGCAGAGCGGATAAATCGCACGTTAATTGAGCGCGTGCGTTGCATGATGACCGATAGTAACTTGGACCATCGTTTTTGGGCAGAGGCTGCATCAACAGCTGCATTCTTGACTAATCGTGTGCCTTGTCGTGGAAATGAGAGTAGTCCTGAAGAAGTGTAGACCGGTAGAAAACTCAGTTTAAAATTTCTCCGAGTGCTTGGCTGCCAGGCAATGGTGCATGTTCCGAAAGAGAAGCGCAAAAAGTTGGACGTGAAGTCAACTGAATGTATTATGGTGGGCTACAACAGTGAGAGTAAAGCTTATAGGCTGTACGACCCGCACCGAAAATGCATTATTATCAGCAGAGACGTTGTACTCTTGGAAGATAATTTGTCATATATGAAACTGAATGGTGTCAATCCTAATGGTTTCTACTTTCCAGAAGTAATGAGTGATCATCGTGACAACACTGATGAGAACGTCGATTCAGGAGGTGTAAATGATGTAAATGGTGAGGACTCGACGCCTCAAGAGTTACCTCAAACATCACAAGATGTCACAAGTGATGAAGATGAGTTTCAGGATAGTATTGACAACGAAATATCCGTAGAAGACAACGTTCAACAAGATCACGTTAAAGTTCGACGATCTGAAAGAATTGCAAATCAGCAGGTTCAGAAATACAGTTTCTGTGCAATACAATTCGTTTCAAGTGACCCGATGACTGTAGCTGAAGCAACTGCATCCGAAAACGCAAGTGAGTGGCAAGCCGCCATGAAGAGTGTGACTGATTCGTTAGATTCGAACGCAACATGGATCCTGACTGAACTCCCCGAAGGAAAAAAGCCATAAGCTCAAAATGGGTTTTCAAAACCAAGTGCAACGCTGATGGTGTTCCTGTTCGTCGTAAAGCCAAGTTGGTGGCAAAAGGTTTTTGTCAAAGAGAAGGCATAGACTACGACGAAACGTTTGCGCCTGTAGTGAGGTACGAGTCAATAAGATTTCTGTTGGCTCTAGCTGTCAAGCACGATATGCACGTACATCAAATGGATGCTGTAAGCATTGCTGTCCATTGGTCTCATTAGAAGCGAAGTTGACCAGTGCATGTATCATACGCAATCAAGTGAACTCATGGTTTTTGTCGCAATTTACGTTGACGATGTTTTAATATTTGGTAATTGTTTAGCCGATATCACAAACGTAAAAAAGAAGCTTTCGCAACGATTCCAGATGAAAGATATTTGTGAAGTTTCATCCATTCTAGGAATAAGAATCGCTCGCAACGCAATACTTGGCTGATATTTTGAATCGTTTCATGATGAGCGAATGCAACCCTGTATCAACACCGATAGATTGCAATCAAAAATTAACCGCTGATATGTCACCCAAAGATGACATTGAGAAGCATCGAATGGCCGGTGTACCATATATGCAAGCGATTGGCTGCTTGCTATATGCAGCCCAAATCAGTTGACCTGATATCTGCTACGCAGTAAATGCTTTGAGCAGATATGCACAGAACCCAGGGAAGGCTCACTGGGAGGCGGTAAAACGCATCATGCGATATCTGAAAGGAAGCATCGACTAGGGTATTGTCTATAGAAAGGCAGACAATGGCGAATGGACTGGTTTTTGTGATGCAGACTGGGCTAGCAACGTTGATGATAGACGTTCAACGACGGGATATTTTTTCTTGTTCCAACATGGCGCAGTGTCTTGAGGTACGAAGAAACAGAAAACCATTGCTTTATCATCAACTGAAGCAGAGTATATGTCAGTGGTGGCAGCGATACAAGAATCCGTGTGGTTAAAAAAACTTGAGCACGAGCTGGTACCTGGCAATACAAAAACTATGGTCTTATGCTGCGACAATAAAGGAGCAATACAAGTGGCTGTAAGCAACTCATACTCTTCGCGAATGAAACATGAACGAAGCAAAGTTTATTCAGGAGAAAATTGAGAGTAAGGAAGTACTTAATTCTCAAGTATCTGCCAACAAATGAAATGGTCGCCGATATTTTCACGAAAGCTGTTCCAGTACAGAAACTTCATAATTTTTCGAGCAAATTTGGCCTTGAGTAGTATTTTAATGTTAGTTAATTGTTTCACTGTGTTAATGAATATTTGTTTTTCTTAATTAAGTTATTCATGGAAGGTGTTAATTGAATAAATTGTTTTGTATTCAACCTTATTCATCTAAGATTGATTTAAGCTTTCACATACTTTTATGTTATATCTCTGTATAATATTTTTCACTTTTCATTAAATTTTTAAACTGAACATAAAAGAATAATCAAATAGAAAAGAAACTGAACAATTCAAAAACCAAACTTAAAACTCAAAAACTATTTTTGTTAAACGATTCAATGTAAATAAACATATGTTGCCAGATGGGCCAAAAAATTCATTAAAAGGAATTTATAAAACTATGATGACAATGGTACATACCCAAACGAGTTCTAGTTCCCTGTTTTTTTTTAAATCCCGAAATCAAACCTGAAATATGTATTTTGGTTAACCCAAAGCTGAAATCTGACCTTTTCTAAGTTCTTAGTTCCTGCCTGCATTTTTTTATCGACACATTGCAAATCCTTTTGTCAAACTGCATGCAAATCGAATGTGTTAGGATCTTTTTGCGCTAGAAATGTGCGGCAAAAGTCGAAAAGTACATATGTGGGTTAGTCTGTAGTTACTTAATGAGCCTTGTCGCAAATCCACCTGAAAATTCCCTTCTCGAGAATATAGCATTTGGTGTTTTTTTTCCCGATGCTACAAGAAATGTAACCGGTATAATACGAGATTTGTAACTCTTACATAATAAGTTTTTTAACAGTTACCGGATTTGCTGAGTCATTCTTACTATTTTTATTTTTTAATTTTTGATTTAGCTATGGCACCAACGTTTACAACGCTGCATTGCTGAAGGGTTTACCAACCATGGAGGACGCAGTTTCAAACAGAAAATTACTAATGTAGCAAGAGAACGCGAAAGGGTATAATTTTTGTATTGGAATTATTTGATAACAAAGTTGTACTTTTCAACAGTTCTGCATAATGAATGGAAGTGCACAAAATAATTATAATGTTGGAACAAATCTTCGGCCATTGACAGCGCCAGCAGCAGTATTTTGCATTACATTAAAAAAACAACAACAAAATAACCACCAGAGTTACATCGGCATTTATAACAGTTAACTTTCAAAGGATTACATCGAGAGAAGCGAATTTAAACTTGATATTGTCAGATCTAACTGATGACCGGCTCGACAGGCAATATAATGTCGATAAATCTGATCTGATTTTGATTTTAATATTACTCGAATACAGATTTTGAAGAAAATGGTTAAATGGTTTAAAAGTGGGCGTGGCACTTTTGCGATTTCGCTCAATTTTTTCCCATTATAACACATTGATAGTCAGTAGCTGTGCACTAATTTTCATCAAAAAACGTTATACGGTTCAAAAGATATAACCAAATCAAATTAAAAGTTTGGGGCGGTGCCACGCCTCTTCATAAGTATATACTAAGATAAAGTCTATTTCATTCTTTAGCATATATTAGCGCGAATCATTTTCCAAAGTTTCATTAAAATCGCTATAGCCGTTCTTGAGAAAAACATAGCAACAGTTTTTATATAAGTTAACTCGAGACTTCATCATCCAACAAACACGTAGTGCTGGCGTTGCATTTGGCTTATCGACAGGCAACGGACGTAGCACTTTGCAAGAAAATGATATTTTACTTCAATTGTTTCAATGTTTTACAATCAATTTATATTTGAATCTTGTTTTAGAAAATAATTTAAATATGTTCAGATTGAAAAATACTCGATAAAGGAAAAGACTATTAACATAGCTCAGGACAAACGTCCACATTATGATTTCAATTTTAAATAAAAATTAAATAAAACAAAACTAAATACATTACAACTTATTTGGCGGCCAACGGGAAAAAAATCCAGCAGCAATTATAAGCAAAGCAACAGCACGAACTTCAATCCAACAAGAAGACGCAGCAGTAAACCGATCATCATTAAGAGAGTGGAACAGGAAAAAGTTTTCAAAATAAATCGACGCAGTAATACTTAAATACCAGAGAGCAAAAAATGTAAGTGAAGTGCTCATCACTAAATGAATATGTGAAAAACGTAAACAAATGTTTAAAATGCGAAAATTCAACTAAGAAATAACTAGTGTCATTTGAAGATCTTTTGATTTTGCTTATTTTTTTTTCGAGACTTAAGTGCAGAAGAGCAATTTGAATATTTTCTGATACCTCTGAGACTTGATGAGTAGCACCGAAGCTTACAAATCTGTGACAGTACAAAGAACATAATGAGTCAAGAAGATCTTACTGCTTACATTCATGAATTTATAGGTGGTGCTCTGTTGGCACAAAAATTAGAATATAAGGAAGAGTAAGAAGCTTTAAATCAAAGAGTAGCGCAATCTATGCCGGTTAAAGTAGAGGTGTATGAAGCTATTAAGATTATTCCAGGCATAAATTGCGACCAATCACTCGATATAGGTAAACCTTTGCCCGAATTCGAAGGCATAAATGGAAATTACGTCTCATGGAGACAGGCGGCGCAAACAGCGCATGCTTTATTTGAACAATACAACGGCAGTACGCGTCATTATGAAGCGGTTGCCATAATGAGAAATAAAGTTAGGGGACAGGCTGATTCTGTGTTGGCATCGTTCGATACACCACTTAACTTCAGAGCAATTATTGCAAGGTTGGACTTCACTTATGCAGATCAGAAGTCGTTGCACCTCCTTGAACAAGAGCTAAATATATTGAGGCAGGGCGATCTTACAGTTTAAGAATTTTACGAGGAAGTAGAAAAAAAGCTAACACTTTTTATAAATAAATCCACAATGATTTTAGAGGGGGACGTTGCAAAATATGTAAATGAAAAGCAGAGAGACGATGCCCTGCGTACCTTTATATCAGGCCTTCGAAGACCGCTTAGGGACATTTTACTTTCCTCTGGAGTGAAAGACCTGCCAAGTGCGTTGGCAATTGCTCAAGAGGCGGAAGCAAATACCGAAAGGTATAATTTTGCAACAGCGTTCGCAAAGCGGAACGAGCCAAAAATTGATAAACAAGAGGGTCGACAGAAGTTCAGTAAAAATAGGCAAGAATATCAGGGACAGCAAAAGACCCCCTATTTTAGAAGAAATCAACACAAAGATTATAACAATGCTAAGGAGAAAAATCAAACGGAACCAATGGAGGTTGACTCCTCGTCCCGTTTTCGGCAGACAACAGCTGCATGGCAGTCTGCTAGGCAAAATACGCAACAGTCACCAAGACCAACCAACTCTGAAAGACATAACGTAACAAGAACGCAGAGGCTTAATAATGTGACTCAAGGGACCCAAAACGAATCCCAAGCTTCTATACAATATTCGCAGGCAGCAGCAACCGAAGTAGATGAAATTGATAGTATCGACCTTGATCAATGTAATTTTTTAGAGGAGAGTCCCTGCTCCCATACGTCAAACGTACAGTAGCGGGGAGAGTTATCAAACTCTTAATAGATACGGGGGCTTCGAAAAATTACATCAAGCCACTTCCCGAACTACACCATATAATAACAGTAGAGTGCCCTTTCTCAGTGAAATCAATACACGGTTTCAGTGACATTGTAGAAAAATGTTATATGTACCTTTTTAACAGAAAACCGCCTTTCTTCATCCAGTCATCCTTGAACGCTTTTGATGGTATTATAGGTCTTGACCTTCTCACTGAGATTAATGCAAAAATTGACTTGAAAAATGGTTCGCTTAACTATGACGCTGGATCAGAGAACTTAGAATTTCCCAAATGCAAAAATGTTAATTTTATAAAAATTGATGGTGTTAGTGTTCCCCCTGACTTAAAACAAAATTTCGAACTCATGATTAAAGAGAGATTTAAGGTTTTTGCAGATGCAAACGAGAGTCTTCCCTACAACATTGACACTGTTGCTACTATACGTACTGACAATGGGTTTATTCAAAACTTTACCCATATCCAATGGGTGTTGCAGATTTCGTAAATGACGAAATAAAGCAACTGCTAACAAATGGTATAATAAGACCATCAAGATCACCTTATAACAGCCCAATATGGGTAGTTGACAAAAAAGGAACGGATGACTTAGGAAATAAAAAGAAACGTTTGGTGATAGACTTTAGAAAGCTCAACCAGAAAACTGTTCATGATAAATATCCCATACCAAATATTTCAATCATTTTATCAAATATGGGCAAGGCTAAATATTTTACTACCCTTGATCTAATATCAGGATTTCACCAAATAGAGCTTGCCGAAATAGATAGGGAAAAGCCTTTTCCGTGAATAACGGAAAGTATGAACTTTGTAGGCTTCCGTTTGGCCTGAAAAATGCTCCAAGTATTTTTCAAAGGGCATTAGATGACGTTCTGAGAGAACAAATAGGAGAAATCTGTTATGTTTACGTCGATGACGTAATTATTTTTTCGGAATCAAAGGAAGAACATTTAAAACATATTGATTGGGTTTTAAAAAACTTGTATGAAGCTAATATGAGGGTATCGGAGGAAAAGTCTCGTTTTTTTAAGGAAAGCGTAGAATACCTCGGATTCATAGTATCCAGGGGCGGTATAAAGACGTCACCTGAAAAAGTGAACGCCATAAAAAATTACCAAGTCCCATAATTTATTTGGCATTCGGTCCTTTTTGGGTCTTGCCAGTTATTATAGATGCTTTATCAGAGATTTTGCCTCGATAGCGAAACCACTGATTGTTTAAAAAGGGATAACGGAAAAATATGCGCCTCTCAGTCTAAAGAAATAAAAATAAAGTTGGAAGGTCCACAACTTGAAGCTTTCAAAAAAATAAAGAACATTTTGATTTCAGAAGACGTAATGTTATTTTATCCTGATTTCAAAAAACCTTTTGATTTAACCATAGACGCTTCAGCATCCGGACTGGGGGCGGTACTTTCTCAAGAAGGCCAGCCCATTTCTATGATCTCTCGATCCTAAAGGGACAATGAGACACATTTCACGACAAATGAGAGAGAAATCTTGGCTATAGTGTGGTCACTAAAAAACCTCCGGAATTACCTGTACGGGGTGAAGACTTTAAACATTTTTACTGACCACCAGCCTCTGACATTTGCTGTTTCAGACCGAAACCCAAATGCAAAAATCAAACGGTGGAAAGCCTTTGTTGACGAGCACAACGCTAACATAATTTACAAACCAGGAAAAGAGAACAATGTCGCTGACGCATTGTCACGGCAACACATTAATGCAATGGACGATCACACCTTTTTGGTTGCTGCCACTGTTCATAGTGAGGAATCACTTACCTACACTATAGAAACAACGGATAAGCCAATAAATTGCTATGCAAATCAGATTGTCATAGAAGAAGACAATAACTCCTCTACAAGTACTTACATTTTATACCAGAAAAAGAGTAGGCACATTGTACGTTTTTCAAGTAGGGACACCCTAATGGGAATGATTGTGGATGTTGCTACCAATCCTAGCTTTTATACAATACAGACTTGTTGAGTTATTTCCAGCGGTAAGGTTCCTTTATTCAAAGTTATTTGTGACAGACATATTCGATGGAAATGAACAAAGGCAGAGAGTATAAATAAGGTATAGAGGTGGAGTTCGATCGAGCATGTCAATCAAACATAAAAACCACGAGAATTTATTGAGGTATGAGAACTCTCTACTTCAAGGTTAAAAGAATTTTTATGAGTGCAAAGATGTGGCACTCTATTAAGCGAAATTCATTTTTTAGCTGCCAAGTGATCACAAAAATTAGCAAGTGGATTTCTTTAAGAAAAACCAAAATATGAAAAAAAAAAAAAAATATACATTACCTAACTCATTCACACATGTAGCAGTTGTTGTATTTGAAATTGTTTTTTCTTGTTGTTGGTATATTTTGTTTGCACGTTTTTTTTTGCTATGATCGTTAATGGTTTTTTTCTCAGAAGGAGTTTGTATTTTCATTTTTTGTTGCTTTCTTTGTCTGTTGATACAAATCCTTTTGAAGCAAAAAACAAATATAACCGGCGCGCAGGAAATTGAATATGGTCAAAATTAATAAACTAAACATTGTTTTTTTATTTTGTTTTCTCGTTGCTGCTGCAAAATTTTTTGTTTTTTCAGAATTTAACAATTTAACCCTCTAGAGTCGAAGTGTTCGTTTCAGATTAACAAATTTTATTAAAAGGTTATTTTCGATATAAGAAGTGAAAATTAGATAATACATTTTTTCTAACAATAAAAAGATGGTTTTAAGGGGTTGAAACATGGACAACTAAAATTTGAATCTGAGCAAGAATATATTCTGTGTTTTATGAATTTAACACTATTCTACTGATTTTAATGGAATTTCACCATGTATCAGTATCTTCAAAGAGAAATGGTCCTAGGCTGGTCCTCCAAAAACTAAATTGTTAACATGTACCTATCTGTAAAAATATTAGACGCAGATGAATGATATTTTTTGCATACCATACTCGTATGTAAATATTATCGGGAAGAATAACATTCTCTGGAAAAACGTGACACGACTGCTTCACGTTCTTATTATTACAAATATATGCTTATCCGTATGCCATATATTCATTGGAATCTAATGATCCCAAAAGGTGGTCATGGGCAATAAAGGGTTAAATTTCATTTTTGCTTGGATTTTGAAAAACTCTTCTAGTTCAATTTGCATCGTTGCCAAATTTTGAAAAACACAAAAAGGAATTTGTTTTAATTTTTAACTTCAGGCTCATATTGTGAAAATGGTCTAAGTCATATATTAATTTTTTTTGGGAAACACATCTAAAAGTTCACGTTCAAATAACAAAATGTTACATATAATTCTTAACGTGTTAAGTTACTACTGAAATTAACTTTACATAAATTGCTATTTTACCAAAATAGCTTATGTCGATTATAGAAAAATCACGAAAAATTAAAATTTTCCAGTATTCCTGGGTGAAATTTTCCTCTGAATTTTAATGTAATTGTTAAGTCTTTTCTGCAAAAATATGTTTGTTAAATTTAGTAGATTAAAAGTATTTTCAGATATGCAAGACTACGTTAGTACTATCGCAGTAGCATAATTTATATTCACATAGTGCACCTTCTGGGAACACTGTTCTAATCACATAGTTATAAATGCAACAATGGAAGCGTAATGTTTAAGCAAAAAGCGCGGTAATAGGTTTAGTGTTGAGTATTATACTATGCGATGAACAGTGCAACCAAGTTAAGTTGCATTTCCGAAAACACCTTATATGTTATTTTACTGTTTAGAGTTACATATCTGTAGACATTTAACAAAACAACCTAACTCGAAGTAAGACAAATTTCTAAGATTTTAATCATATATATAAAAATAAAATATCTCTATGACTTTTAGTTGCAGAGATAAAGAATCGAAAATCAACCTATCTCAATGTACAAATGCTTTTCACAAAACAACTAAAGTCGACATAAGAAAAGGGTGTTTTTCTTCACAAAACATCTTAAGTCGAGATAAGATACAGGTTAAATGACAAAAACATTTTTGACAAAAGCACTTCTTCGAAATAAGTTGCTTTTCCTATGGAAAAAATTGAATTTCTTAAATCAAAAAATATTTGACAAAAACATCTTATTTCAACTATATTAAAAATTATTGACCTTAGAGCAATATATTCGTTTAGTATTCATGTATAATAAAAAACTTTTACATTTGTTCCAACTCTTACACAAAAAGAATTGAGAAGCATCAAAGTAGTTTTTTAGCTCTCCTGAAAAGTTGTCAATTTCAAGTAAGGTTGTTTTGTCAAAAGTCCATGGATATTTTCTTTGCAAATTGACATAATTTGGTCTATATTTAATAAAAAAAAGGTTTTTTGTGAATACCCGGGAAATGGTTTGTTTTAGACAAAATTACCTGAAACCATTTAGCTGGAAAATTTAGAGATCTAAGACTTTTACTTCAATTACAAAGGTCGTCGCTAAAAAAAACAAGATATTATAAAAAAGCCTATTTTTATTAAAGTTGGATCAAAACTATATCATTTTGTAAAGACAATTAGGGCATTTCTTAAAACGAGTAAATGCCTCGAAAACCTTGTAAACTCAAAAAACTGTCAAAATTCGTATTGATTTTCACAACTATTTAGCACCCTAAATATGTTTTTTTAACACTTAAATAAAGTACCTATAATCTGCGAAATTTAACCTTCCTCTAATATAAAGTAAAGTAAAATTCAGCACATCATGCATCAACAACTAAATATTTTATAACTGTCACATATTTATCTTTTAATTAATTTAATGCAAGTCTTTAAATATCTTGAAACAAAGAATATATCACTTAGACCATTTTTGTAATATGAGCATGAAATCAAAATTTTATAAATTTATTTCTTTGTTCTTTTCGAAATTTGGCAACATAGTTGCAAATGAACAAAACCATCGTTCCAACAACAAAATAAAAAAAACTATTCATAGAATCAAAAAAAAAAAAAAAAAAAACAATCCCCGCAGCTGCAAACAAAAAATGAAGAATAAAGCGAAATATTATGTACCCTATACCGCACACAATAAAAGTTCCGTCTACCTCTGAAAATTTGCATTTTAATTCAAACGATTTTTAAATGAGTATATACAGGTTAAGCGGGAATCGGTAGAACACCGGAAAATGTAAAAATCTTGGGACTATTCGGAACAACTTAGTACCATTTTCCGAAACGGAGATATAGCCATCGGAAGGTTGGGACATAGCTTTATCAAAACCGGTTTCAGTTGCGAATCCCTTAATGGATTTTAATAATATTGGTGTCATATGAAAGTTATTTTAATTGGCTATAAAATTGTTGCAGTTAAGTTTTAAATCCGAGTCAAGCTTTTTGCGATATGGCGAATTTTCGAAAATTTTGACAAGTTTTTTTTTCAAAAAGTCTTATTAACTCATAACTTCGGTAACAAAATATGAAAGCCTAATCTATTTCTTGTCATTTGATATGCAATTTGTCTTTGATTTCTTTCATTAGCACATTTTTTTATAGAAAAACTAAAAAGTAAAACAATGATATTTTCATGGGAATTCGCAACACATTACAATAACACCGAAAATTTGCCATATTTCGAAAATCACTCGGATTTTAAACTTTTGAAGCCAATTAAAATACCTTTGATACGATACCAATATTATTAAAATTCATCAAGGAGTTCTGAACTTATACCGGTTTTCATAAAGCTATTTCTCGATCTTCCGATGGCTATATCTCCGTTCGTTTTGGGAATTTCAAAAAATGGAACTAAGAAAAGTAGTTCAGAATCTTACATTTGACGGTATTCTACCGATTCCCGCCTACCTTCTATAATTTTCTAAACCTAAAACGGCTCATTCTCTGCGTCTCAAACGATTGGACAAAGTGAATGTAACCTAATGGTAGGGTGTAAAAACAATGTTTAGTTTATTAATTTTGACCCTATTCAATTTCCTGCGCGCCGGTTATATTTGTTTTTTGCTTCAAAAGGATTTGTATCAACAGACAAAGAAAGCAACAAAAAATGAAAATACAAACTCCTTCTGAGAAAAAAACCATTAACGATCATAGCAAAAAAAAACGTGCAAACAAAATATACCAACAACAAGAAAAAACAATTTCAAATACAACAACTGCTACGTAGGAGGGAATGAAATGCAAATGGTCTGCAGGTTAAACTGCGCATGTGTGAATGAGTTAGGTAATGTATATTTTTTTTTTTTTCATATTTTGGTTTTTCTTAAAGAAATCCACTTGCTAATTTTTATGATCACTTGGCAGCTAAAAAATGAATTCCGCTTAATAGAGTGCCACATCTTTGCACTCATAAAAATTCTTTTAACCTTGAAGTAGAGAGTTCTCATACCTCAATAAATTCTCGTGGTTTTTATGTTTGATTGACATGCTCGATCGAACTCCACCTCTATACCTTATTTATACTCTCTGCAAAGGGAGATAGTATTAGTAGAGCATAATAGAGCGCACAGAGCAGCCCAGGAGAACGTTAAACAAATAATGCTTGATTACTTTTTCCCCAAAATGACTAAACTGGCAAACGAAATTGTTCAAAATTGTAAAACGTGTGCGAAGGCAAAATATGACAGACTCCTGTAAGACATGAGATTGGGAAGACACCCATACCTTCACATGCAGGTGAGATACTGCATATCGATATCTTCTCCATTGATAAAAAATATTTTTTAACATGCATTGACAAGTTCTCGAAATTCGCCATAGTGCAACCCATAGCCTCTCCAACGATTCTAGACGTAAAATACCCCATTTTACAACTATTAAATATATTTCCGGACACAAAAACAATTCTATGCGATAATGAAGCTTCGTTCAATTCCGAAACCATAAAAACTACTAAATCAGTACAATGTTTAGGTTTCGAATGCGCCACCATTGCACAGTACGTCAAACGGGCAAGTAGAGAGGTTCCATAGCACCTTATTAGAGATTGCTAGATGCCTTAAAATAGACAAAAAAATTGAAAGTACGATTGACTTGATATTACTGGCAACCATAGAATACAACAGAACGTTAAACTCAGTGACGAACAAAAAACCCTTAGAGGTTATCCATGCATCGTCAACAGAATTTAACGACGAAATTAGGAACAAAGTAGAAAAGGCACAAGAAATACTCCTAGAGGGTCAGAATAAGAAAAGGAAATACAAATCTTTCAAAGTAGGGGAAACGGTGTTAGTAAAAACTAACAGGCGGCTAGGAAATAAGCTTATGCCTTTGTGTGTGGAAGAAAAAGTAGAAGCAGATCTAGGGACGACACTTCTAATAAAAGGGAGGGTGGTCCATAAAGACAATCTTAAATAAAACATTTATTATTATTTCATTTATTTACAATTTTCATAAAACATTTTATTATTTCATCTATCATAATTTTATTTCTTTAGGATATTATTTGTGCTACTCCTGACCTTTACGACGGTGACATACAACGCATTTAATAACAATAAGAAAATGTTCAGATTGAGATAAATACAAAAACACAGGCGCAATTAAATAAATTAAAGAAATCGGTAAGTTTAATTTTGGCAGAAACAAAGAATCATGAAAAGACACGGGACACCTTTTTGAGTTTTTATTAGCAAGAAATTGAGTGATCAAAAAGGATCTATAAAATTTAATTATGGCGGTGACTAGACAATAATTTAAAATTAGTAACAGATGAGCATCTCACCAATGTTAGCGTATCAGACTTATTAGGAGTAGCTAGTGTTAGGGTTTTACAGAATAATCAAATATTGTACTTTTTAGTCAAAATTCCAAAACCAAGATATGCATGTAGGAAAATAAGCGTTTTTCCTGTTCTCAGGCCTGACGAGAGGGGGGGGGAAAGGGGGTGATTCCCCCCGGAGGGCCCGGATTTAAGCAGAAACAAAATCTTCATCAATAAAATTTATAGTTGTATTTTGCAAGCTTGAGAAATGATATTTACGCACAACTAGACGAAACGGGCCCAACCAATGAACACGAAACAAGCACTTGAAAAAAAGCCCGGGCCCGCAAAATTTTTTTTTTTTTTCAAACGAGAAAAAACAAAGAGGATACCATTGCCTGCTAACTTTTTAGACAAATCTAATAAGTTTTTTTGTTTGACTTAACTTACTCCATTTTCATTCTAAACACTTTACATAGACATTATTTAAAATATTTTTATTTAAGAACAGAATTCTTTCCAAGTTCGTGCTTCTAAACCTTCGTGTGATTTTCGGGTCCTCACGGGCCTCTAAATTAAGGGCTTTTGTGGTTAGGTACGGGCTCGCATGAAAGTCGATTTCGGAGCCCGAGCCCATCGCTGGTAAGTAGACGGGTCATGATCAAAACTAGAACCAACGCTCATCTTTACTCTCAACTAAAAAAAAATAAAACTTATAAAATTAATAACCTTTTACACGCTACATAACTTAAAAATTTTAAGGTACAGAATCCTGCCTTCAGGAAAGTATTATTTGTTGAAAGGAAAATTATACAAGACGAACGGAGGGACAAAGTGAATATACCCTGGGTGTAGGGTATAAAAAACAAAATTTTTTTAAAAAAAATCAGCAAAATCGGAGCTGGTCTTGAGGATTTCCATCTAAAATGCTTCATTGACTCCACTACACTGAAAACAAGTATTAATATGTGATATGCCGTTATATTAGGAAAACTCGTTGAAGGGCGTGACAACGCCCACAAAAATATAATACGCTATAAAAAGAAAACTTTTTGAATTTAACTGTAAGGAGTCTACTTGCTATTAGGCACCTACGAACTGCAAGTGGGCGAAATATCGCCGGTGCGCGTGGAACCTCCCATACAGGTAAAACACATTGTTATTTCTCGTAAATAGCGTAACATTTTTTGATGAAATTTGGTATGCGTGTCTGGTTTATGAGTATCAAAGCATGATGAAAAGTGGATGGTTTTTTCTCATTCACAAAAAAAAAAAAAAAAAATTTAATGAACTTTTTATTTCTTATATGCAGTCTTATGTATTTTTTACGCTGAACCGTCTTCATCAACAAAACTGTCATTATACTTGACGAATTTCGAAATATCTTTGCTTAAAGTTGAAGGAAACACTGTGCTTAGTCTTATAACCTAGCTACATGAAAATATGAAATTCTTTTTTATTAATGGCATCGAATAGCCACGTCCCGTTTGGAAAAATTGTGCAAATACTCATTTAAAACGACTTCAAGTTATAAAAAATAAGAATTTGAAAACAATTTTTGGTTTACCGCTAAGATTTTCAACATCAGAGTTGCATACGATAGCACAAGAAAAAACGATTTCAAATGTCATTAATTATTTGAGCATGTCATTTTTTAATAAATGCAGGTTTTCAAACTACGCGCTTATACGGAGTTTACAATAAGCAGGTTTTTTGTTCCTCTATTTATTATAGTGGAACGAATAACCTGACTTCATGATTTCATTTATCTAGTGTTATTGTAATATTATTATAGGTTTTTTAACTATCATTTGCCTATAAATTTAAATTTTATTTAATTGTTAATCATTATTATTAAATTTGAACTCATTTGCTGTAAAATCCATAGGATTAAATCTCAAAGTTTGTAATTATTAATGTAAATATTGTACTTATGAAAGTAAATAAACAACAACAACAACAACTCTTTCTCACAAAAATATATCTTCACACTTTTCCAATAGGACTCTTACTGTCCGAGTTATGATCTTTTCAATAGAAGATATTTTAGCCCAACACAAAGGACCATATTGCATTACTATCGAGAAATCGATTTATAGCCAAAACATACTCAAAATTAGTTAAAATCTGCTGCAGGGTGTTAGTGCCATTAAGGTGAATGCACAAATGGGCGATGCCACGCACCCAAAATATTTTCTCCTTTGCATGGGGGCTAAAATACCTTCTCTTCAAAGGATCATTTAAATTTTATTGAAATTTCGTATCATTTCACCATTCGATACTTTCCGAGTTTTCCTTGTTATTATTCTCATTAAAAAATTAATCATTTTTAAAGCATGAAAATTGGAAGCGAAAAGATACGAATTCCATCACAAAATATAGTTATGAATAAAAAACATCGAATAAAATCCTTAGGTCAGATTGTCGACCGAGCAGCGATCGGTCTCCAGGTACTTGGTATTATATGACACCCTTCAATTTTATGTATTATATTCAATCTCATAGGAGTTTTAACTAACTCGAAATCGAATTTTTACAATCCGAATATGAAAAAATATCAGAAAATATATAATTAACTTTTTTAATTAATTTTTTACTTACATCCGCTTTCTACATAAAATACCAAAAATCCTCAAAGTTGGCCTAAAAAATTATGTTTTCCAAATTTGTGTCCATGAAATTAGTTGCCATTTTCACAAATTTTTTTTAATACTTCCCAATATCGGAAAGAGTTGAAAATCGGCACACATTACGGCCAAGATATTTTTTATGGAAATATTATAAATTTAAAACCAAATCTTTTAAAATGTTGGTGCTATAGAAAAGAATTTAGAGAGATAAATGTTAAAAAACGCCAAATTCTGCAAAACATTTTGGAAAAAAAACATTTTGGAAAAAAATTTGGAAAAAAAAAATAGGCCACTCCATATTTCTACCAAACTTTCTTTATTTAATCAGTGTTATGTCTACTTTAAGCCCTGGGAATGCTTAAGTGCGCAAATTTACCTTTGACTTTTTTTCTTAATCTATATGATGGTACTAAATATTACTATATTAATTAGGCTCTGACCGTATTGTCTGAAATATATATAATTTTAAGTCGATGAGACTTTTTATGGAATTTGAATATTTGTAATATAACACACAATATTTTTACACTGAGAAAAAAAAAATACACGAAATAAAAAAACCTAATTTAGTGAAGTGTAAATTAGTCTTAAAAACGAAAAATTTGATTTAATATTTTGGTAATTAAAAAAAAAATGGCCACTTGATATTTTTACCAAACTTTTTTTTCAAATGAGTATTATGTCTACTTTAAGCACTAGGAGTGCCTAAGTGCGCAAACTTGACATTGTATTTATTTTTTTTTTCAACCTATTTGGTTGTCCTAAAAATGCTATTAATTTAAATTTCAAATCCAGGTTCCGAATATTTTTTCGAAATATTATGAATGGTTTTTGGGTAATTTCATTACTTTGAGCTCTAAACCGGGTAACATAACAAACACAACACGTTATGTTAATACACAGAAAAAAAAATCAATTATAGAAATAAAAATTATAAAAAATAAACGTAGATAGCCCGAGAAAAGCAATAAATATTATTAATACACATCATTATGACAAATCAAGGAACGGATTAAAAACACGGCTATAGTGACATATGTTTCGTCTTTCGCCACAAAGACTCATCAGACTATTTTTGTTGTAATTATAATTATATTTATTTTACTAAATTAATTATAATTGAAAAATTGCAAGTTTGAAAACTTTTTGTGTTTTTGGTCTGGGCGGGAGACGAACCAAGGATCTCCAGGTTGGTAGCAGAAGTCGTTACCACTGCACCAGCCTTGCCCGGCTGCGAAGCCGACTTTTTGCCAGTTTTATTTGTGTGTTAATACGTATTGATATATCATAATTGTTGTTTTTGTGTTATTTATTGATATTTGGTATAGTTGTTCCTTTGGAACAAATTCAATACCGATTGCAGGTGTTTCCACCTTATCAGGGCGTGTTCTCCCAAATAACTTTAAGAATTTTTTAAGTGTGTTACTTAATGACATTTTATATTGAAGATTGATTTTATTTAATTGAACTTTTAGTCATATATTTGCAAAGATCGATTTACATATAAATCTATCAATGCATTTTTTAACACATAATTATGACAAATCAAGGAACGGATTAAAAACACGGCTATAGTGACATATGTTTCGTCTTTCGCCACAAAGACTCATCAGACTATTTTTGTTGTAATTATAATTATATTTATTTTACTAAATTAATTATAATTGAAAAATTGCAAGTTTGAAAACTTTTTGTGTTTTTGGTCTGGGCGGGAGACGAACCAAGGATCTCCAGGTTGGTAGCAGAAGTCGTTACCACTGCACCAGCCTTGCCCGGCTGCGAAGCCGACTTTTTGCCAGTTTTATTTGTGTGTTAATACGTATTGATATATCATAATTGTTGTTTTTGTGTTATTTATTGATATTTGGTATAGTTGTTCCTTTGGAACAAATTCAATACCGATTGCAGGTGTTTCCACCTTATCAGGGCGTGTTCAACAAAAATAGTCTGATGAGTCTTTGTGGCGAAAGACGAAACATATGTCACTATAGCCGTGTTTTTAATCCGTTCCTTGATTTGTCATAATTATGTGTTAAAAAAAATGCATTGATAGATTTATATGTAAATCGATCTTTGCAAATATATGACTAAAAGTTCAATTAAATAAAATCAATCTTCAATATAAAATGTCATTAAGTAACACACTTAAAAAATTCTTAATATTATTAATACATTAAAATAATATAAATAAATTATATTTAATTAATATATAGACAGCAACAAAATAAAAGCTTATTTAATCATGTTATTAAAAAGTACTCTCGCAACCGAAAAAGTGCTTTCTGTAGAGGAAAAAAGTCTCCTCCAAAATTATCAAATATCATCACTGATACTTACTAAGCTTTATTATTATATTAATATTATTTATTTTATTAATATTATTAGTGCCTTAGAAATCAAATATTACACGTCTACTTTAAATTTCGTTATTGCAGATTTTTTCGTTAGTTATGGTGCAAGATATATTTCAGTTGTATGGGAGGTACCACGCCCATTTTTCCAATAGGACTCAAATTTTTTATAGACTTCAGAAACTACATAAAACCCATACACTGCAAATTTTGTAACCGTAGCTTATTCCGTTCTTAAGATATAGCCCAAAATATATTGAAGTTGTATGGGAGGTGCCACACCTACTTGTCCAAAAATTCTGAAATAATTTTTTTGTACTTTCCCATACCTAAAACATAAAAAACTGCAAAAAAATTGTTTTTTCCGTCTAGCATGTACTAATCGCATCAATGAGTGTCGTTCGTAATTGAATTGAGAAAAAAACTAGTACCTATTGCCAAATTTGAGCGAAGTCGGAGACAAAAAAATTTTGAGCTGGTACACATGGCGTGGATTGCTTCATATATAAAAATGTAGTGTGCGTGTGTTTGTCGCCTTATAACTTTGAAACCACTTAATCGATCGTTACCATTTTCGCACTATGTATTTGTTTTGTACTGCAGGTAGTTTATAGCTATGCTAAAGGGGGATCGGGTCAGGGGGAGCTGTAGCCACCATACAAAAAAAAAAATATTTAAAATGTTATATCTCTGCAGGTATTGCAGATTTTGTTATAAAACTTGGTACGTGGATACATGTTTTTACTGCCAATTAACGTACAAGTGGAGTGGATTGAGCAAGGGGGTGTTGCATCTGTCACACAAAAAAATGACTTTAAATGCTATATCTCTGTAGGAATAGCAGCTTTTGCTATAAAACTTGGTACATAAATATAAATAGTGTCATCCATTAGCCTTGCAAAAAATTGCAGGGATCGCTCATGAGGTTATTGCGCACGCTATAGAAAAAAAATTAGATTAGATGATAAATCCCTGCACCTAAAGCAGCTGTCGTTCAAACAAACTCATCGCGCCACCAATTGAAAAGGGCAGGACATCGTTTGCCGGGACCGCAAGTATGTTATATTTCTGCTTTTGTTATTTTTTATTTTTAGAAGTTTTTTGAATAAACACACACGGTGAGCTTGAAAAGGGGGAAACTGGAGCTAAAATGGATCCAAAATCGGCTAATGCAGAAAGTTTCTATATTGTTTTTAGATTAAAAGAATGTTAAAATTAAAATCCTAGCTGCTCGTCTTCGCTAGTTATGCACATTTTTGTGTTCATGGTATGCACTTGCATGAAAACCATATAAAATTAAAAAAATGAAGAAAAAAAAAACTAAGATATCTCAAAAACCGTATGAAATACAGCAATTTTAGGGCCGGATTCGGATTCAGCATTGCAAAATACATTAAATGTAACTATTTTTATATTTGTTTGCTCTATTTTTTTTTCTTAATTTTTTTAATTTTATATGGTTTTCATGCAAGTGCATACCATGAACACAAAAATGTGCATAACTAGCGAAGACGAGCAGCTAGGATTTTAATTTTTATATTCTTTTAATCTAGAAACAATATAGAAACTTTCTGCATTAGCCGATTTCGGATCCATTTTAGCTCCACTTTCCCCCTTTTCAAGCTCACGGTGCACATCATTGACAAAAGACCCGGTGACTGAAGTATAGGTACGGAAAAATTTAAAAAAACGTAGCTGGGCTAGAAATAATGAACAGAAAGCATTCAGATTTGAAGAACATCTTGAAAAGATTTTCAACCTAATACGGTGAATGGCACTATTTCATTACCAAATATTATTGAACAAGAAGTTATGGAAATAACATTCGTCACTCCAGCTGAAATAATTAAAGAAATAAAAATAACATCAATCCAAAAAAAGCTCCTGGTTTTGACCTGATCACTGGGGAAATACTTAGAGAACTACCAAGGAAAGCATTGGTTAAAATAACTAATATAATTAATGCATCATTCAGATTAATATATGTACTAATACATATTATGGAAAGTGGCTGAAGTTATTATGATACCGAATCCTGGAAAACCACTCCATGAAACCACATCATATCGACCAATTTCATTGTTGCCGATAATGTCCAAATTATTTGAAAAACTTCTATTGAAAAGACTAAAACCAATCATCGAAGAGAACACCTTATTCCGGATTATCAATTTGGCTTCCGCAACCAACACTCAACGATTGATCAGGTCCATATAATTGCTAATAACATTAAAAAATCATTAGAAGAATAGAAAGTGTGCTCACCAATATTCCTTGATGTAGTACAAGCTTTCGAAAAAGTCTGGCATGAGGGATTGAACCATAAACTGAAAATGTTCCTTCCTGCACAATGTTCGAAAATTCTCGAATCATATGTATCAGAACGTTACTTCAGAATCAAGCAAGAAGATGCATATTCTGATTTGAAGGAAATCAAAGCGGGCGTCCCACAAGTAGTGTATTAGGACCAGTTCTCTTTCTCCTATACACTAGTGACCTACCGACATTGAACGAAAATATAGTTGCAACATTTGCTGATGATACTGCAATTTTGACTACAGGTGACAATAATACTGAGTCCACAGCAAAGTTACAAGTAGCCATTGCTGAAGTGCAACGCTGGACAGCTTCGTGGCGCATCAAACTTAATGAAACTAAATCAGTGCATATCGGCTTTACAAATAAACGTGTAGAGCACAAGCCAATCAACAAATATTTCCGTACGAGAATACAGCGAAATATCTTGGCATGACCTTAGATGCTAAACTCAGGTGGAAACCACATGTCAAGAAAAAACAAGAAGAACTAAAACTAAAGTACATAAAAATGTACTGGCTATTGGGAAGATATTCCGCCTTGTCAAAATACAACAAGCTACTCTTGTATCAACAAGTCCTTAAACCAATCTATTCAGCTCTGTGGCTGTACTAGTCAGAGTATTGTGGTATTGTTAATGTACCCTGGTACATTCGTAATGACAACTTGCATAGGGATCTGAACGTGGAAACTGTAGACAACGTCATCAAAAAGTATGCTCAAAGTCATGAACGACGACTTCAACAACACATCAACATTGAGGCTCTCCAGCTCCTTGATAATGATGGCCTAACCAGAAGATTAAAGCGAGTCAAACCTTTTGAACTTGTGTAAATAAGTATATATGTATAATAACTATAAATAAAATAATAATCTCCCAGTTCACATTAAAATAGTGACCAACATATACAATTTGTCAGAAGTGAAGTAAATATCATAGGATAAGTACTTTGTAATTTTAAACTCGTATTAGTTTAAGTTATAATCAAATAGTTTATTAGTGTTAAATTACTAGATTGCTATATAATAAATTCATCAACGGGTGTTTTAAAAAAAAAAAAAAACATTAATTTTGAATTTTTTTTTTTTTTCTTAACGGATCAGAATAGATCAAAAAGCATTTTAAAGCTTAAGATTTCATCTTTTTGATTGCATAGTTTTTAAATTCAATATTTTTAAAAATGAGTGAATTTCCTAAATTGAAATATTTCACTTTAATTTTAAGTTATAACTGCTATAACTGTTTTTCTTCTTATCCGATCGTAAAAAGTCAAAAAGCATTTAAAAGGCTAATATTTAGCCTTTTTAATTGTATAAAAAACCTTTAAAAAACTCACCCGATACTTATATCTTTATACTGGGAGTAGACTTGAAAAGGGGCGGATCACGCCCATTTTCTAAAATTTTCATAATCTTAACAAAAGGCATCACTGTGGAAAATTTTATCAAAATCAGATAACGTTCACTAGTTTGGCCGCTCTATACAATATGGGCACGCGACACTGTGTGCCGCGAGGATGCTACCCTTTTATTCGTCGACGTAATTTTATTTGTAGAACTTTCAAAACTAGATTGTCCGCTTGGAAATGAGCTCATAGAACAGTTGAAAACTCGTATATTAGAAAGAAGACTGAATTATCAGGTGTTTTACAATACCTTCATAATCCAAATAAATATGAAGAGCAGAAATGAACCGTTTTGAAAATAATAACAAAAAAAATTAAATATTTCACGATTGTTAGTATTCTAGAACGTTTGGATTCTAGTCAATGTATGCGGTAGTAAGGTTTTTAACACTGAAGATAAACTTGAATGACACGGCTTTGCCAAAAATGGAACCAACCAAAAGTTATGCCAGAATCGTGAGACAAGAGCGAAGTTATTTTTGAAATTAAAGCATATATCTTTATAATAATTTGCTATCGATTCCACCAACGAGCGTGCAATCTGAAAAGGCTTTTTCTTCTATTGAAAATATTTCCACAAAGGTCCAATATGAATACGGTGACCAACCGTCCTGTATTTCCGGGGACAGTTCTGTATTTCGACTATGTGTCTCCGGAATTTATTTGAGAAATACGGGACATACAAATGTTCTGTATTTTGTTTTGTGTCCCCTATTTGTTCTGTATTTGCATTGTATTTGTTTAGCTAATTCATCACAATATGAAGTTGCATCTATATACTATTTATATAAAATTGCTTATATGAAAACCCTATATAACGATTTGGTGCACAATATACCGCACCGATTTTAATAATTTTTTTTTTAAAACGTTTTACGTGTGGTAAGAAACAGGAATGTATACTTATTTTTTTGGTTTTTATAAGATAATCCGTTTTTTTTTTAGTATGAAGTTGTTGAAAAAAAAAATTCAATGCTTGCATAGAAATGATACTTTGCATTTCAGTCGCTATAGCTTGTTGCGCCATGAGTTATGTGTTGTTGTTGTCTTTTCCGTCTCTTTCATTTACTGTTTTTTTTTATTCTTGATGTTGTGTTGTTGATGAGAGCAAAAATGAGAGTGATTTCGACAGTGAAGCCAACTCAATATTTTCAATATTTTAGGACATGTTTTTCAAGATTTTTCAATTCTTTTTGACTTTTTTCGATATTTTGGATATTTTTCGAAACACTTGGACTTTGACCGATTTCTTCGATGTACATATTTCACTATTTCTCGAAACTTTTGATTTTGTTTCGATATATTGGATGTTTTGTTTTTAGACTTTTACCGACTTCTTCAATGTGTTTCATTATATTTGGACTTTTACCTATACTTTTGATGTTCTTCTATACTTTTAGACTTTTGCCGATATTTTAGATGTTTTTCGATACATTTGGGCTTTTACCGATTTCTTCGGTGTATTTCGATGCTTTTGGACATTTACCGATACATTGGACGTTTGTCCATAAACTTGAACTCTTACCGATTTCTTCAATATATATTTTAATATTTTGCGATACTTTTGGCATTTTACCGATAAAATAAATATATCGGAGCATCTGTTTGTGTCATATTGTTTTAAAAATAAAAAAAGTTTTCGTTATTAGCTTTTTAGTGCAATCTGGCTTTTTATTAAAACCCGTGCAACGCCGGGTAAATGTAATGAATCATTCTAGTGCCTTAGTTATTTCAAAATTTTGCTTAAATTTTAGCTAAAACTTGTATGAAATATTGTTTGGCGAAATAAATATAAGACCACCCTAGCAAGAAAAGTGATTGTATTTGAACACCACTGCGCAATTGTACCAACTTTGAAAACTCAATGTTTAGTACTTAGTCATGCTAAAAAGTTTTGAATGGCGAATTCTGAAATATCCACTTCCTTTTCTTGTGAACCACGAAGAAGTGATGATCATCTATAATTTTGTTATAATAAAATAGCCTCAGATTTTACTTTAATCAATAGTAAATTGATATTAGTTTTACAAAATCTGCATTAAATCTAAAGCATCGCATAAATAGGTAAGAATATTTGGAAAAAAAAAAATCGCCTTTAATCAAATATTTCTAACTTCAAAGGTTCACAGAAAAGTCTTTGTTCACGCTAGTCAAACAAATCATAATTTTTTTGTACAAAGTGCTTTAAAACAAGCTATGCTGTTTTCTGTTTACAAAAAGCATAAGAATCAAGTAATAATCTTGGATTTTCTTTTGGAGAAAAAGGTAACCAATATAACAAACAAAAATTTCTATAAGCAACAGCAATAAGTCTTCATGTGCCTTGTTTCCTTTTTTTTTCCTTCTTGTTACTCAGGGAATTTACGTTCATTTTGAAGAATAAAGCTTACACCTAGACTCTCAAAAGATCATCATTCAGTACGGCATTTTCTATCATCGGTAGCAGCACGATACGTAAAGTTAATCACCGTCGGCAGTGTTTCCAATTAAAAATCGGGGAAAAGTAAAATCTACGAAAAATTTAACTAAAAAACATAAAAATTTCCCCTAGAAAACTTAAAAAAAAAATACATTCCAAAATTAGTACATTTTGATACCCTAATTTTACATAAAACTTTCATAAAAAAATTTCCAAAAAATTATATAAATTTCGATTAAATAGCATTAGCTAAAGTGAGTGAAAATCCTCTTAAAATCTGGTGGAAAATTATTATAAAACGCGTATTGCCAATACTTAAAATTGTTTGTTATTTTCTACTTAAACTTAGTTAAAAAAATTTTACTACTTAAACTTAATATATATCTCTAATTCTTAAAATTACGTAAAAAGTTAATTTAGTGCTACTTAACTTAATATTAAAAGAAATTAAAGAAATTGATAATTTAACTTACTTCTAAAAAAAAAAAAAAAACATGCATAAAAAAGTGATTCTTTAAAGGAAAAGAGGAAAACGGAAAAATAAAAGCATATACTTATATGTTAAAGAAGAAAAATCTCATGATACTTTACGTTTAAATTTATAAACCGTAAAATATCATGCGATAAATTCGATAGAGCAAGTGTTAAACGTAAATTATTTTTTTTTGCATTTGCTAAGTTCGAGCTTAGCAACAACCTAACGCAGAATTCATTAGTTTGGCAGAGTTTGTTTTGTATGGTATTTGCTTTTCTACAACATTTATAGCATCTTCGCAACAACAACATTGGAAGGCCTTTCATCAAGCTGTTGTGGAGGATTTGTACGTAAGTTTAATTTTACATGTAATTTTGCTTTTGGTTTATCATTTGGTTGGTGAGAAAAGCTAAAGAACTTAGTCGTCTCTTTAAGACAGACTTGTTTCAATTCCGATCATTCCGTGCAATGATTGTTTAAGTCTGACTTGATGCGTTCATAATCTTAACAAAAGGCATCACTGTGCAAAATTTTATCAAAATCAGATAACGTTCACTAGTTTGGCCGCTCTATACAATATGGGCACGCGACACTGTGTGCCGCGAGGATGCTACCCTTTTATTCGTCGACGTAATTTTATTTGTAGAACTTTCAAAACTAGATTGTCCGCTTGGAAATGAGCTCATAGAACAGTTGAAAACTCGTATATTAGAAAGAAGACTGAATTATCAGGTGTTTTACAATACCTTCATAATCCAAATAAATATGAAGAGCAGAAATGAACCGTTTTGAAAATAATAACAAAAAAATTAAATATTTCACGATTGTTAGTATTCTAGAACGTTTGGATTCTAGTCAATGTATGCGGTAGTAAGGTTTTTAACACTGAAGATAAACTTGAATGACACGGCTTTGCCAAAAATGGAACCAACCAAAAGTTATGCCAGAATCGTGAGACAAGAGCGAAGTTATTTTTGAAATTAAAGCATATATCTTTATAATAATTTGCTATCGATTCCACCAACGAGCGTGCAATCTGAAAAGGCTTTTTCTTCTATTGAAAATATTTCCACAAAGGTCCAATATGAATACGGTGACCAACCGTCCTGTATTTCCGGGGACAGTTCTGTATTTCGACTATGTGTCTCCGGAATTTATTTGAGAAATACGGGACATACAAATGTTCTGTATTTTGTTTTGTGTCCCCTATTTGTTCTGTATTTGCATTGTATTTGTTTAGCTAATTCATCACAATATGAAGTTGCATCTATATACTATTTATATAAAATTGCTTATATGAAAACCCTATATAACGATTTGGTGCAAAATATACCGCACCGATTTTAATAATTTTTTTTTTAAAACGTTTTACGTGTGGTAAGAAACAGGAATGTATACTTATTTTTTTGGTTTCTATAAGATAATCCGTTTTTTTTTTAGTATGAAGTTGTTGAAAAAAAAAATTCAATGCTTGCATAGAAATGATACTTTGCATTTCGGTCGCTATAGCTTGTTGCGCCATGAGTTATGTGTTGTTGTTGTCTTTTCCGTCTCTTTCATTTACTGTTTTTTTTTATTCTTGATGTTGTGTTGTTGATGAGAGCAAAAATGAGAGTGATTTCGACAGTGAAGCCAACTCAATATTTTCAATATTTTAGGACATGTTTTTCAAGATTTTTCAATTCTTTTTGACTTTTTTCGATATTTTGGATATTTTTCGAAACACTTGGACTTTGACCGATTTCTTCGATGTACATATTTCACTATTTCTCGAAACTTTTGATTTTGTTTCGATATATTGGATGTTTTGTTTTTAGACTTTTACCGATTTCTTCAATGTGTTTCATTATATTTGGACTTTTACCTATACTTTTGATGTTCTTCTATACTTTTAGACTTTTGCCGATATTTTAGATGTTTTTCGATACATTTGGGCTTTTACCGATTTCTTCGGTGTATTTCGATGCTTTTGGACATTTACCGATACATTGGACGTTTGTCCATAAACTTGAACTCTTACCGATTTCTTCAATATATATTTTAATATTTTGCGATACTTTTGGCATTTTACCGATAAAATAAATATATCGGAGCATCTGTTTGTGTCATATTGTTTTAAAAATAAAAAAAGTTTTCGTTATTAGCTTTTTAGTGCAATCTGGCTTTTTATTAAAACCCGTGCAACGCCGGGTAAATGTAATGAATCATTCTAGTGCCTTAGTTATTTCAAAATTTTGCTTAAATTTTAGCTAAAACTTGTATGAAATATTGTTTGGCGAAATAAATATAAGACCACCCTAGCAAGAAAAGTGATTGTATTTGAACACCACTGCGCAATTGTACCAACTTTGAAAACTCAATGTTTAGTACTTAGTCATGCTAAAAAGTTTTGAATGGCGAATTCTGAAATATCCACTTCCTTTTCTTGTGAACCACGAAGAAGTGATGATCATCTATAATTTTGTTATAATAAAATAGCCTCAGATTTTACTTTAATCAATAGTAAATTGATATTAGTTTTACAAAATCTGCATTAAATCTAAAGCATCGCATAAATAGGTAAGAATATTTGGAAAAAAAAAAATCGCCTTTAATCAAATATTTCTAACTTCAAAGGTTCACAGAAAAGTCTTTGTTCACGCTAGTCAAACAAATCATAATTTTTTTGTACAAAGTGCTTTAAAACAAGCTATGCTGTTTTCTGTTTACAAAAAGCATAAGAATCAAGTAATAATCTTGGATTTTCTTTTGGAGAAAAAGGTAACCAATATAACAAACAAAAATTTCTATAAGCAACAGCAATAAGTCTTCATGTGCCTTGTTTCCTTTTTTTTTCCTTCTTGTTACTCAGGGAATTTACGTTCATTTTGAAGAATAAAGCTTACACCTAGACTCTCAAAAGATCATCATTCAGTACGGCATTTTCTATCATCGGTAGCAGCACGATACGTAAAGTTAATCACCGTCGGCAGTGTTTCCAATTAAAAATCGGGGAAAAGTAAAATCTACGAAAAATTTAACTAAAAAACATAAAAATTTCCCCTAGAAAACTTAAAAAAAAAATACATTCCAAAATTAGTACATTTTGATACCCTAATTTTACATAAAACTTTCATAAAAAAATTTCCAAAAAATTATATAAATTTCGATTAAATAGCATTAGCTAAAGTGAGTGAAAATCCTCTTAAAATCTGGTGGAAAATTATTATAAAACGCGTATTGCCAATACTTAAAATTGTTTGTTATTTTCTACTTAAACTTAGTTAAAAAAATTTTACTACTTAAACTTAATATATATCTCTAATTCTTAAAATTACGTAAAAAGTAAATTTAGTGCTACTTAACTTAATATTAAAAGAAATTAAAGAAATTGATAATTTAACTTACTTCTAAAAAAAAAAAAAACATGCATAAAAAAGTGATTCTTTAAAGGAAAAGAGGAAAACGGAAAAATAAAAGCATATACTTATATGTTAAAGAAGAAAAATCTCATGATACTTTACGTTTAAATTTATAAACCGTAAAATATCATGCGATAAATTCGATAGAACAAGTGTTAAACGTAAATTATTTTTTTTTGCATTTGCTAAGTTCGAGCTTAGCAACAACCTAACGCAGAATTCATTAGTTTGGCAGAGTTTGTTTTGTATGGTATTTGCTTTTCTACAACATTTATAGCATCTTCGCAACAACAACATTGGAAGGCCTTTCATCAAGCTGTTGTGGAGGATTTGTACGTAAGTTTAATTTTACATGTAATTTTGCTTTTGGTTTATCATTTGGTTGGTGAGAAAAGCTAAAGAACTTAGTCGTCTCTTTAAGACAGACTTGTTTCAATTCCGATCATTCCGTGCAATGATTGTTTAAGTCTGACTTGATGCGTGCATAATTTGTTTTGGTTTTACTTTGACGAAAGCTTTTCTCTCAGCTCAAAATGTCATATTTTTTTTAAATTTTCGATTTTGTTTTGAGTACCAATTTTTTGCTTTGAATATTTTTTTTCATTGATTATGTTTTTTATACAATACACTGATTAGGGTAAAGTATTCTTTGTTGACCCGAATAGTGTTACAATATATAAAAGCCAAGATTAATTTCTTTATATAAAAGTTCGAAATACTTTTGGCCTGAATAAAAACAAAAAAAAAAATAAAATAAACTATCGATTCACTACAAAATTTTAGAAATATCTCCATGCACTAAATTTACTACGTTAAAAATTTTGGTTAGATATAAGTTTTTTTTGAGACTAAATTGTTAAAATGTTAGTTTTAAATATCTAAAATGTTTCATATTCTATATTAAATTTAATATTCACTCTTTTGCATCCGTTAACTTAATGCAGATCTTTATATACTTGCTATTGCAACATACTTTCAATAAATGAAGTGTCCATGAAGATGACTTGCTAATTTTTTTTATTTTCGTTTTCTGTGGCATGGATATGTAGACATGGTAACATAAGTTCATAGAAGGGATCTATCAGATAATTTTGCCAAGATAGGTCATTGGTAGGGTAGGGTTGTGAGCAAGCATATCAAAATTATACCTTCAGATATGCCCCTGAAAATCATGTCATGAGAGACCTACAAGAGTTCCGTTTTGTGTTAGATTATCGACCGTTTTCTCTAGTTTTTTTTGTTTTAGTTTGATTTAAGGGACTCTACAATAATAAAATGTTGTAGCGGTGATTGGTAGGTAGAAGAGCCAAAGACCTCCCCAGCCACTGACAGCTAGCCAAAATAAATGGGTCCCGCTCGGCTTAACTAGTTGACTAAATAAATTTATTTTCTTGGAAAAACTGAACTTTAATTCACGCTACGTATTACATAAAACAGCTAGTATTCTCATATTTTCTTAAAAACCTCTTGAGAATATACGAACTTAAACTGTGATTATATAGTTTCGCAACAGATAGAATCATTGACAACTGAAATGTCAAAATCATCAGTATAACCTTTTTTTTTGTAAAAATTTTTGAAAATATGAAAAAATGGTTACTTATCTTATCACAACAAATAGTTAAATGTGGATAGCCTAAAATTCCTTATTTCATGAATACTTCTACACTGAGTTGGTAAAGAACTCCATAGTCGAATAGCATTGATGAAAAATAATATTGAAGAGTTCAAGTAGTTGAATCTAGGTATAATAATCATCTGCGTCCTTAGAGACTGGCTAAATTGTAACTTTTCAAACAAGTATGCTGGCGTTTTCAAGTGGATCAGTTTGTGGAGAAAAACACAATTCCTAAAACTGAGATTTGTTATTATATCACAGCCTAAAATCTTTTTATTAAACTGGGACACATGATCGTATCTACGTAAGCCATAAACATATCTCGTAGCATGATAAAATGCAATCTAAAGTTTCAGGTGGGAACTGTAACGAAACTACCTCTTAGAGGCCCGCATCCTAGTCACCCGGTCGTAGCTCAGGGAAATTGGGCTGGGGGTTGGATTTCAGACACGGACGAGAAGTTAATAATTTAAATTTAAAAATCATGTGCACATTTTGGTGGAACAACAAAAAAGCAACCTAATATTTTATATAATCATCGCGAGTAACCGATTCTCATACAAAGAAAATTAAAAACTTTAAATGCATTTAAACTTGGAGGTCTAAATTAGCTTGAGTAACCCTACTGGAAGAACAAAGATGGTATATATCCTCCTTAACCCACCCAACCTGCTAACCATTAGGAGAAATAGCTGGTTAGCCCACATTTCCCTAAAACTTCACTTCTTCTTTCGATACTCAAAATAGAAAAATTTAGCAAATCATTTCCGTATTATTCATTTTTAATGTCTCATATTTTACAGGTATAAGCCATTTACAAATTTTTTTTTTCTTTAAGTTATAATATTTATTTCTATAGCTTATAAAAGTAAGGAAGAATGGGGAGTTTCGCAACAGAGGGAGTTGTGCAACACGTCGATGAATGTCAAATGACAATAACTGTCATGTGACCAACTACCGTCAATTGTTTGTCTCGCTACGATCTAACTTTTTTACAAGCACTCGTCGCGTCAACACATATTCTTCGCGTCGCTCTTCATTGTGCGTTGAAAAATTTGTCGGAAAGTTTCATTAGAATCTTGTATTTGCGGTGTTTTCAATCACTTATTGAAACTGATCATGTCTGTATGTATTCTCCTTTAACTCCTAGGAGGAGCATAAGGTCAATATGAGACGTTTCCATTTTTTGCGATCCCTTGCGATGACTTTGATCTTTTGCCACGACTTTTCCAATTCTTGTACTTCCTTTTTCAGCGACCTTTTCCAGTTGGTTTTGGGTCTACCACGTCCTCTACTGCAATGAGGACTCCAATCAAGTGCCTGGCGACAAACTTCGCTGTGTGGTTTCCGTAGAGTGTGACCAATCCATCTCCATTTGCGCAGTTTGACCTCGTTTGCTATAGCCTTCTGATTGCATTTTTGATATAGCTCGGCATTTGATATAGTGCGAGGCCACCAAACCTTTAGTATACGCCTTAAGCATTTCGTCGGCTGAATGCTCTTTTGCTCCATATACATAAAAGTATATTTCGAGAAAATCAAAAAAGAAAGTTTGGCCAGCGATAACAGAAAATTTACGTGATCGAATTTTTTCTAATTTTGCCAAGTGACAAATGGATGATTTTAGTAACTCCTCCCCAAATTTTGGGTTTCGCAGCCATCAAATTCATTTAAAATTTCGAATTCTTTTGCAGGACTAGTATTTGTCCATTTGCTCCATATCATATATGCAAATGACTACTTGATTTGTTCTTTGAACGTGGAGCAAAAAATGCTTGAATGGAGTGCATATGAAAAATAATTTGTCTTAAAAATATACATTAAGACTGCGTCAACTGAGCAAATAATGTAGAAATTAAGAAGAATTTTCTATTTTGAAGAATTAATAAGGACAAAAAACACCATGAATTTAATAATTTCAACAAAATAAATTTATTTTGTTCAGTTAAAAATAAATATTAAACGGAAACATAAAACGAAAACTTTAATGGCATTCAAAGCCTTTCGTAAATAAATAGTCTTATAAAATAACTTTTATGAGTTATAGATAAAAGCTATTTTATAAGACTATTAGTTTACTATTTATTTATTCACAGTTCATACCATTAGTTTTAAAAACAATATCTATTTTGAAGTGTTTTCAAATGCCATATTTAATAGGGCTTTGAAATAATCTTGGTGAATTTTTAAAAGAAAAAGGTATTAACGCTTTTACATCCTCTTTTTTTTCTTTAGATAAAATAGCTTGTTTTTGTGGAGCTATTGGTACACACTGGAATAAATTTAAAGGTGTTGGCAAAGCATTTCGATGTGCTCTTCTTTTTATGGAAACTATCTTGAAATCTTATGCTGATAATGAGAGCTTATATCGAATTAAGAAAGGTTCACCTTTTTCATAAGAGATCATTTTTATTTTTGAAAATTAAACTTAAACGTAAATCTCGGACACAGTTCGCCGACGTTTCACTGCCACTTTTTTAACAAATTTTAAGCAAAATTACTAATAATTATTGATTTTTTTCGTCTTCCGACAGCGACCAAAAATCATTAAAACTGGAAAGCCTAGTAAAGTTTGTAAAAGTTTGTAAGCCGATTTCATCTTTTTTGGAGGAATTACTTTTTCTTTCCGATCCGCTTCCACGTTACTTTTTTACAATATTTCTTTTCCAATCATTGGCGTGTTTTTGATGCTTACGGGGTCTAGCTGGTGACTCAACATCTGCAAATAACATAAAAGTAATGTGATTTATACAAAGATAGTTTTAGCGTTCTATAGTGTGCTTACCTGAATGAGAAAAGTCTGATGGAAGAGTTCTAACTTCTGAAAAATCGGAAAGCAAAGCTTTTCTGTCCAATTCAGAATCACAATAATTGGAATCTTCCTGCCAATTGCTGGCTGCATTTAAACATCCTTCAGAGTCAGTATCAGCAAGTATTTCAGTAGCCAATCTAAAAATTTAGTAAATTTTCAATAAAATGTATTTCAAAATACTAGACAATATTTTTCTTACTCTAAAATATCTTCTGGAGTATATGGCGCAGGCGACGAAATGACAATTTTGTAATGCTGCTTGATGACACGTCTTCTTTCTATGACATTTACACTTCAACTGAGAATTGAGAGCGAATCTGACAGTTCAATTATAAAAATATGAGCCATTAAAGTGCCCAGATTAGGGATTTTTCTCCTAAAAGTGTACTTTTTATTCAACTCCCCAAATTAAATAGGAAAGCAATATTGTTGCTGAACCTCAATTTTAACGTTTAGTTGGTTAAAACTCACATTTCGGGCGCACAAAACCAACAATTTTGTAAACTGTTTTTGTTGTTTTTTTATGATGCACGAAAGAATACAATGGGTTTTTTTTTAACTCAAAGCTCTATGTGCCTTTCTTGAAGTTAGATTTCCGAAAAAAATACACTGTTTTTATTTTTAATTGTTGTTGCATCTCTTTTGTTCGAAATTAAGAAACTCGTAAGTATTTTTACTACACCGGCGCTTAAGCCGGTTTTTTCAGAAAAAAAAAAAAAACCAAAGGAAAATTCTGGCCACTATTTTTTTGTTTACAATTTTGATCAGCAGTGATGTCAACTTAGTGCTTTTTGTACCAAATTGGGTAAATTGAAATGTAGAATGAGTTAGTGCGCTTTCCAGTGCATTTTCTTCAGAAAGTTAAGGCTATTTTAAAATTAAATGAAATCCGAACCCATACGTTTATTTATCTAAAATATAAGCGCAAGGATCGGATTACATGTAATTTTAAAACTTTTGCTATTCTTGAGTTGATATCCTCTTTTGCTCCACCATCCATGGAGATAATGCTGCCTAAATACGTGAAGCTATCGACGTTTTCAATGTCATCACTGCCAGCTCTAAACGTGATGTCATTCCTGTTTGCGCTTAGCTTCATGCTTTCAGTCTTGGATACGTTGATTTTTAGAAACTTCCAAAAACGCTGAAAAACCTCCACCACTAAGAACTTCGATGAAAGAAAAATATAACCCGGACAAAAAAAAACTCTTACTGCGTGAGGTTTAAACAAACTCTTTACTGAGTATTAAAAAATAGATATTTCACAATTTGCACTTAATTTAAATTTATATATGTATATAATACTACAGCTGCAGCTGCTCGTGTTGCTTCTTAGGTAAAATTATAAAAACGAATGAAGAAGGAAAGCAAAATAGGAAAGAACTTTGACAGATATGAACTGTGGGGCATTGTTTGTTAAGCAATGGGATTGCGTTGCCAACTACGGGGAATTTATCCCTCCTTTTGGGGATTATGCGTTTTCGCATAAACATACCGCCCACCTTGCAGTATCTGCATTAGATTTCGGCATGTTCAGCGGAAATTAGTTTTTAAATGAAAAAAAGCAAATTCCCGCAGTTGGACATGCAACTTCATTGCTTCTCAAAGTTATATAAATTTTTTTTTTACTAATTTGAATAGATTGAATGAATGTTTTTAAAAGTTGGTGAATGAATGGATAGTGTTTAAATGATTCCAAAAAGTTTTCTATATGAGTATGATTTGTTACTACAATGTATGTATGACTAATGTAAAAAACTTTAGTTTGGAGTTTTAAATAAAAAAGATAAAGGTTTACAAAAAAAAAAAAATGTCATGGCGTTTTGACTAAACTATGTGTTTCCTAGGGACTTTGACGTCCTGAATCCGAATCCCGGGTCTTTTTTGTTCCAGAACGTCTGAGAAAAAAGATTTCAAGGTCATATGGAGGTCAAAATGGGGTTCATGTGTCGTTTAGTGAAAAATTCGCTAAAATTCTGAAACTTATTTTTAATCATTGAGCTCTTAGGTCTTAAAAATAATATGTAAGCAAAAAGAGTATCTCGGACCTAGTTTCGGAGATATAGCCATCGGAATATTAGATTATATATCTTCTATGAAAACCGCTATAAGTTGGGAACCCCTGAATGGATTTGAAAAACATTTTGTTTTTGTTGTTATTGTTGTTGTTGTTATTGTTGTTGCTGGTGTTGTTGATTTATTTGTTGTTGTAATTGAAAAATTTCAAAAAAGCTCATATCTCGAAAACTATGAATCCAATTGAAAATATTTTCAAAACATTTTTATAGACCTTTGATATGACACCAATATTTTACAAATCCATCCAGGAGTTCCCAACTTATTGCGGTTTTCATAGAAGAAGATATCTTCCGATGGCTGTATCTCCGAAACTAGGTCCAAGATACCCTTTTCAATCATATATTCTTTTTAAGGACTTAAAGCTCAATGATATAAAATTAGTTTCAGAATTTTAGCGAATTTATCACTAAACGACACATGACCTCCATATGACCTTGAAAATTTTTTCTCAGACGTTCTGGAAAAAACGGACCCCGGATTCGGATTCAGGACGTCAAAGTCCCTAGGAAACACATAGTCCGGTCAAATCGCCATGACATTTTTTTTTTTTTTGTAAACCTGTGTAATTTAAATGATAAATAGAATATGTAAAGTAATGTGAAAAGTTATATGAGAAAATTAGAAACTTTAAATTCATAATATATAACAACTAATGAAAAAGCCTTCAGTGGCATGAATTAATTTTTTTTGAGCTTTTTACTTAAAACTTTAAGTAAAACATATATGTAGAAAATCTTAACATTTTGATTAACAAAGTTTCTTATGATTTCTAAAACTATTTCTCAACCATTTTGAATGAAATGGAATGAATGATTTTTACAAAGGCATGAAAATTAAAAAAAAAAAATGATTTTCGTACAACTAAATAAGAATGACATTCAGAAATAACTTTTGCATAAATGATTTTTTTTACAAATATGTATATAAAAATAAAGTTAGAAAATGATTTTTTTTTTTTTTTTTAGTTTATAAGAATGAAATTGAGATGATGATTTTCTTATAAGATTATCAGCCCTATCACATAATACGTTAACGTTCGTTTTTCAGCTAACGAAAGCAAAACGAACGAAAACTTATTTGGTAGCGCATAAAACGTTACGTAGTTTACGTCTTCGTTTACGTAAGTGGCTATGTTTAATGATTTTCATTGACGGTTGTTGTCATTTTAAATATCAAAAGTAAATATTGTGACTTTTCTTAATAAATATTTTAAAATGTTTTCAATTGTGGGTTTTATAATTAACGATGAAAGTCAAGTAAATCAAAGGATAATGCGTGTTGAAAGAAGAATTTTACTTGATTACTTCAATCCTTTGGACGAGCCAGATTCAGAGTATGTGTAAATAAACAAATAATAAGTGCTATCAAATGCTTATATATTTCATATACGTAGGTTTCGCGAAAACTATCGCGTAAGCAAGGAAATATTTAAAGAAATTTTGAACACCGTCTCACCGCACATGAAGAAAATAGTAAGAAGCACTGCGATCCTTCCAATACTGAAGCTAGCTTCATTTTTACGGTTTCTAGCTACTGGTAGTTACCAGAAGCCAGTTGGAAATGATTATATTGGATGCTTGGCTCAATCCACAGTTTCAAGTGTTATAAGCGAATGTTTGGACATTTTTGAAACACATTTTTGTAATAAATGGATAAAATTACAAAGAACAATCGAAGAAGAAAGAACAATAAAGGATAATTTTTTTAGAAAATTTGGATTTCCAGGCATTGTGGGATGTGTAGATGGTACCCATGTTCGAATTTGTTCTCCTGGCGGTGAAACAGAAAAGGATATTACAGTCTGAATGTGATGGTGGTTAGTAGGGAATTTTTTTAAATTAATGATTAAAACAATAATATGATTGCATATTGCAGATTTGTGATCACAATCTGAGCATTCAATATGTGAACGCTAAAAATGCGGGAGCCAACCACGATGCTTTTATATGGAGGTATAGCAGTGCACATGAGTATTTTAAAAATCAATTTGATAATGGTAAACGTAATACTTGGGTCCTTGGCAGGTGAAAGCATATTAGCAATAGGGCTTAACCAGAAAGTAAGGATGTTTTTTACATTTAAGGTGATGCTGGTTATCAGTTGCAGCCTTTTCTAATGACGCCCTTCCGCAGTCCAGGAAACGAGTTTGAGAGGCTCTACAATGATAAGCACTCAAAGGTACGAAATGTTGTGGAGAGATGTTTTGGCGTACTAAAAAACCGTTTTCGCTGTTTGCTTAGTGAAAGGGGCTTGCACTATTCGCCGCATAAGGCAGTTCAAATTGTAAACGCTTCCTGCTCTTTACACAATATATGCATTCAATACAGATATGACTATTGGAGAGAAGTTCCAACGTCTGAAGTTCCTCAAATTGAAGAATATAACGAAAATGAATCTTCTGAATTTGATTCACAAATGTCTGTTGAAATAAGACGTAGACTTGCTGAAAATCTTGTTTAGAAATAGATAAAATTCTAAAATTTTCAACGGCGTTTTTAATGTACATACTCAAACTAGTCAAGGATTCTAATAGGGCTGTCGGATTACATGAACTCATACTACACGTGAATTCTCGAACAGGGGTACGAAATCAAGTACCTCTAAATCTAGTGAATTTGGATTGTTTAATTACGCGTATGGTATTCACGTGAGGCACCTTCCTACCGAATTTCATCGAAAGAGCTTGGATATTTTGCGTGACATAACGAGTTAAAGTGCCTAATCCTTTCTCTAACTCTAACCTACTGAATTTCATCGAAGCAGATTGTGTAGTTTGCAAGATATAACGTGTTAAGGTTTTTATTGGTTGTCAAATAATGGGCATGGCAGTGAGGAGGAACGTGATTTCGTACTATTAATGTACGATGTTCGCATTCACGTATACAAGTAAAGTGCGAAGTTCGTGCACAAACAAACAGCTCTAGTTTCTATTAGCTCAGATTAGTAAAATAATAATACAAACAGTCGAGTTTTCAACTATTTTTTCTTTTATTATTAATATTAAAAGAACAACTAATGACGTTTTTATTACAAATCAAATTTTATTATAAAATGTCACTTTCATAAAAAAACAAATGATCAATTACATATCTCCTATGAATTTAGAAATTGCATTTGCCAATTTATGAGATGCATCGGCTTGGCTTTGAATGGCTGCTGCAAGTATTTTTGTAGTTTCGGCTTGAGCCTCAATAGCTTCCGTCATTCGCTTCATATACTCCAACAATTCATCTTGCCCGCATATTTGCTGGCGCAACAACATAAGTTGTTCGTCTACAAAATAAAATATGTATATAAGGCTTATAAAATTTTTTAGGCTTAATAATCAGCTATTTTTTTTTTTGGAATCAGTCTAATTCATATCTACCCAACGGAAAGAAATGAAGCTGCTGCCAAAACAAGCGCAATAGAAGCAAATCTCTGGTAGCATACAAAATTTTTCAAATTCTATTTTTTTTTTATTGCTTATAAAAGTTAATACATCTACCAAAAGTTACAGAAAAAAAGTAATTTTTGTGAAATGGAACTTAAAATTTTGAAAAACTTCCACGGAAGCGTAGTTCATATGTGTGCTTCCCCGGAAGCGTATTTGAAGTGTATTTCATGTGCTTCTGAAGATGTGCAGGACATGCTGTGTTAAAAAATATAATCAGTGAGAACAGCACTGAAAGCAGCTCCTTGCTTCCCTAGAAGCGCAACTGAAGCCGTGTCAATGCGCTTCCGTTTCCCGTTGGGTAAAGTCGATTTAATTCGAAGGAAAAAAATTTAACTTACCTGCTGCTGTAGCCGTTTTTTGAGTACTCATACTCTTTTCAAATCGTTTTGATCTGCAGCCAACAACTGTATCCTGAATTTCAATGCCTTCACAAGACGCCATTGAAGTATCCAAGTCGATAAGTTCCGTTGATCGTAAGTTTTCCCTAGCTTTAGGGGCTAAGCTGAATTCTGCTGCATTGTTCATCGAACTTCGCGACAAATGCAGTATTCGGTCCACTGCCTGTTCGATTGGACTTAATTGCTGCTGTTAGTAGCAACCTCCGCCGGTAGTCTTGAGTTGGTAATTGTTTTCCGCAATTTTTTTTTTTCGTTCGACTCTTTAAATCCGCCCAAACCTAAAAAGAAATATACAAGGCAAGAGAAAAAAAAAAAAAAAACTAGTGAGGGTGTTACCTTTGGCCTGGCCAAAAATTTACTACCCGACGCTTACTATTCGTAGTTTTTTTTTTAAATTTTACTTCATTACCTCAAATAATGCTTTCGCTGTAGCATTTTGAAGACTTTGGGCACATGGGAGATGCCACGCCCTCTTGTCCGAATCAACCGAGTTTCTGATCAGAGCTTGCGTTTCCTATTTTTAGTATCTGGGTGAAATTTGATTGGATTATCTTTGAAACTTTTTCTTATACTGGAGGTACCTCGACCTATTTTGCAAATTCACCTAGATTTTGCTGTTTGTACTTACTAGCTAAAGTATTTATGTGTATTTTGGTTGCGGTACCGCCGTGAATAATGCTCTTAGTATAGCGTTTTGAATGTTTTTTTTTTTTTTTGTATGGACGGTGGCAGTGGGCTAAACTCCGTCGAATTACCTTGCATGGTTTTCCCGTAAAAAATTTCCACAGACAGCCATCTTGCCAGCCAAACGGACAGACAGACGCACATGGCTATAACCACTCAGGAGGTGACAATGATCAAAAATATGTACACTTCTCCATACTAACGGAAGGACAAAGTGAATGTACTCTGGGTGTAAGGTATAAAAGAAAAGAATAATGGACAAGATTATGGCTATCCGAAACCATTGCACTATTTCCTGGAAGTGCGCCATATGGCTCAGAACACCATTTTTGCATTTTGAAGCAAGAATATCTGAAATCATGTCCTGATGGACCAAATTTGATAAAGTTCGGACGTAAAAATTATGTATCAGTAATTTCATACAATTTTGTGCTAGTAGTCCATACAAACTTTAGCAAAAAAAAAAAAATTTTTAGCCAACTTTACCTTCTTCCACTCATTTATTGTTCTCTGCGGTGGTCCCAGGCTGTTGACCTTTGCGGTTATTTCAGACCACTTTTCGTCGGAATTTTGTTTTGTTCCCGCAAATACGGGTGCACCTCGCGCTAGATCCGAATGCTTCTCCAGTTCTTCCACCAGCATCTCGAATTGCTCATTGGTGGTGAGCTTATTGCTATAACAACAAACACTATGTAATAAAAATGATAATAAAATTGTTTTTATTACCTTTTTTTATTGTCCATTCCAATATTTTGTATTTTAATAAGATTTTCAATAAGAATTCACTATATTTTTAAACGAAACGACAAAAAAATTTCATCGTTTTAAAATTTCAGTTTTAAACGTTATTTGACAGAAAAATCGTTTTGTAGGATACACTTAGCAACGTAACATATAGGGAGTTACGTTGTGTTTCGTTTTATAAAAAACATAAATAAAAAGCACCCATTTTCGTTTTAGATGATATGAAACCTTGCTCAGACGAAACGAAAAAAAAGTTTTTGTCTTACATGATATGGCTGTAAGATTTTTTTTTTTTTAAAAATGTGTAAGAAAAAAGTTGAGATAATAGTTTTTAAAGAAATATGTAAGTAATTTGAGATAAATATTTTCTTAAAAATATATAAGAACAAAAGTGATAAAGAGATAAAGATAAAGATTTCTTAAAAATATATAAGAACAAAAGTTGAATTCACGATTTTCAAAAAGTATATAACAGTGGAATTTAGTTAATTTTTTTTTAGAAAACATATAACAATGAGATTGAGTTAATAATTTTCGAAGAAATATATAACAATGAAATTGAGATAATGCTTTTCAAGAAAATATATAACAACGAATTTGAGTTAATGATTTTCGAAGAAATATGTAATAATGAAATTCAGTTAACGATTTTCTAAAGGCAAAAATAAGATACAATTTTGTTTATGACACAAGTCACAGTGGATCAACTGTATTAATCTGTTCGCGTGCAGGTTCCGTGAAATACCCAGCAAAAGATGGTTGACTGCGCATCGGTTGCTCCACTTACACTTCGGGTGACGTCTTCTTTTATTTTTGAATAGTAGTCAGCTCCGATGACAATGTCCACCCTCAGCGGCAAACAAAAATGAGGATAGGCCAGCTTGAGGTCTGGGTAAAAAATGGCGACCGGAGTTGAGTCTGCTTTGTGACTTGGATATCAGTCAAATTCACCCTTGATGATTCTCAGCTAGCACATAATTCCTAGTGGTGAAGAACGTGATTGAAGTTGGACATGACAATTTGGCAATGCCTTCGAGGCTTGATCGAAAAAGGTGGTTTTTATCTCCTTTGCCGCATCGTGGATGATGAACGAGTGGTGCTGCTTCGGATTGAGCAAAACTCGAAGCTTGATGTATTCATTGCCTACACGTACTCTGACTAGCGCCGTCATTGAGAGTTTCACGCTGTCTGCTCCTACTTTATCCTTGATTGACAGCAGACTCAGCGACTGATGCAGTAGAGTGTGATGTCTACAACGGCAGCGATGGCAGGTGTTGGCAGTGGTGCATCGTTCGGTGCTGTGGGAGTGCGCCAAGCAATTTCGGCATAGATTTTGCTGTTTAACGAGATCAATCCTCCGTTCTACATCCATCGTCAAAAATTTTGGACAATGCCTTAAGCCGTGGCTGCCTTTACAATAGGCACATTTAAACTTCAAGAGGCCATTGAAACGTGACGTCATCCTGATGAAAGAAAATGTGAGATAATAATGCCCGAATGAGAAGAAAACATTATTTTGTAACCAATGAGAAATATATGGAGGCCAGATAAAAGTATTGAGAAAATTATTTAAAATAGTAAATTTTATTGAGGTAGGAATGGAAGTAAGACGAATCACATAAAGCAGGAGAATCAAAACTTATTGGGGAACCGCTACAAGTTTGTGTATTGGCCGCGTGATATCTCCTAGCACGGTTTTAAGGTCAGCTACACGAACTCGTCCGTCACGACCATAATACGTTTTAAGGATACGGCCAAGTCTCCATTCAGTGGGGCATAGCTGCTCCTGTCGAACGACAACAAGGTCACCAATTTTTACGTCACCAGATGAGACTTGCCATTTGTTACGCTTATGCAGCTCCTTCAAATATTCCTCCTTCCACCTGCGGCAGGTTTCGTGGCTTGAACCTTTTTCCAACGATTCGAAATGCTAATTGAGTGATTGAGATTTTCCGGTTCTGCGGGAGATAATAAAGGTGCACCTATCAGAAAATGGCCTGGCGAGAGAACAGCGAGATCAGCTACATTGTCAGATGCTGTATTGAGAGGTCTGAAGTTAAGACATGCCTCTATTCGAGCAAGAGGCGTAGCGAACTCCTCAAATGTGGATTTCATTTGACCTGCTACTTTTCGAAAGTGTTGTTTGAATGATTTTACGTCCGCTCCCACAAACCCCCCATATGAGGGGCGGCCGCCGGAATAAAATGCCAAGAGAGATTGTGAGTCATCTCGCACTGTTTGAAGGAATTGTTTCAGGTCTTTTTTGAGTACTCCTGCTGCTCTATCAGTGAAGCTTTTATTTCGAAAGGCCCTGCAAAGTCGACGCCAGTATTAGTGAAAGGGCGCGACACAGTGACACGTTCTGGAGGTAAGGCTGCCATTAGTTGCCCGAGGTATCGTTTTTAGCGATGACACAGGCTTTGCAATTATTAATTGTTGTTTTAATGAGGTTTTTTAACGTCAGAACCCGAAATTCACGACGGACTAATCTGAGAATTAATTGATTTTCGCCATGTATGGAGTACTGGTGAAGATATTCGACTAACAGATGAGCAAAATGGCTATTGTAAGCGAGAATAATAGGATGTCGGTCGTTGTAATGTAGAGCTGGAGACGATGCTAAGCACCCATTTGCTCGCAGAACATTATCCTTATCCAAAAAAGGTGTTAGTGTCAACAGCTGACTTTTGGAACCGATTGGCTCTATTTTAAGGAGACTTTGGTATTCTTTTGGGAAGTGCGCTTGTTGAGAAATTTTAATGAGTCGCATCTTGACAAATTTGATTTCTTCTGAGCAAATCTTCTCGTAATGGCAAACGTAATTGGGGTTAGAAAGTTTCTTAGAGTGATAAAAAAATCGAAAGATATGTTCGAGTTTTTCTTTGCCCAACGCCGAGCTCGTAAAAAAGGTTTGGATTGGTTTTATTTTCAGCGTAGTGTCAGGCAGTACTGAGGATGCGCTTTGTGGCCATTGCGACTTTGAAAGTTTGAGCCATGAAGGTCCTTTCCACTATAATTTATTTTCCTTAAGGTCCGCAGGATCTACCCCCCGGGTTGCGAGATCGGCAGGGTTTTCTCGGGATAAAAGTAGAGACCCTGTTGGCAACAAAGGTCTTCCAAGTGCACGGTGGTTTTTGCAGCCAGGATGCATGATTGTGGAGTCCGTCAACTTATATATTGAGAAGCTATTCAATTTTAGTTTTGGAACCACAGCATTGAGTAATTTATCCAACAGAACTGCTCCGCAAAGTTCCAGTCTGGGCAATGAAACGGTCTTAACTGGAGCGACTTTTGTTTTTGAGACGAGCGAGAAAATCTGATCTTGAGAATTTACGCGTACATAAATTGCCGCTGCATATCTCTTCTCAGAAGCATCTGAGAAACGTAAAACTCTATTTTGCTCATGGGGGAAAAGTCTACCCATCGAGGCAATGTTTTGTCATTTACTTTATCATAGTTTTCTACAAATGTACGCCATTTTTGGAGAGATTGAACTTTAATGCTGTCATCCCAATCCGTTTTTTCCAGCCAGAGCTGTTGCATTATGATTTTCGCTTTGACTATAATTGGGGAAAGCCAACCTGCGGGATCGAACAACTTCGCGATTGTCGACAAAACTTCTCTCTTGGTGTAATTTATTTTAATTCGAGTGGCTGAACATTGAAATAAAAACAATCATATTGTGCGTTCCAGCGTACTCCTAGAGTTTTAGCCAGGCTTTTATCCTCTAAAAGGAGAAATTCTGCGTTAAGCAAATAATTTTGAGGAAGATCAGCGAGTAATTCTTGTGAGTTCGAAGTCCATTTTCGTAACTCAAACCCTGCACTGAGCAAAATGTTATTTAGTTGGACACGGTGTTCTTTAGCTGAAGCAATATCGTGAGCACCTGCCAAGACATCGTCTACATTAGGGCTGTTAAAAAAAAAAATTTTTTCGAATTTCTCAAATTTTTAAATGCATTTTTAAAGGTGGCTCAAAGCAAAAATATATTTTTATTATTTTTTTTTTAGCATTAATTATAAAATGTTGTCAAACAATTTGAAAAATTTGTTTTAGAGTAACTTAAAAACATTTATTTTGTTTGTTTTTTAACCCTTTCATGCCCGAATTAATTTGGGGGGACTTAAAATTTTTTTGAGGCCATACAGCTAAAAATATAGACCTAATGAACATATTGTATTAATTTCAAGGTCCTGTATATTCTAGTTTGGTCTCAGGAAGGTGTTGCCTATAGGCAACATTGGGCATTGCTGGTAAACTTTGTCAAATAAAATTAATGAACAATTCAGTTTTTATATTGAATTTGAATGGAAATTTTATTACAATTTGATACCTATTTTTTCCAATATATAGTCTGCTGAAGTCTCAATGGGCTCTCAGAGTCCATAGTGTAAAATTATAATAAAAATTGGAGGGGTTTTAGCTGGAACAGGTGTCAAATTTGCGTTCTTATGTGTAGGTGCTGTTCTATTTGCAGTGTTGCAGTAGTTCATCAGCTATATCTAACTGAAAGTTCCTATTTTATCATATTTTAAATCTCTGTGATAAAATAGCTATCTACTTCTGCCTCATTTATGCACCATCCCAAACTCTGAATTACACCTAAACTAGATCCGAAGACGAAATAGCGAAATTTACAGCACTTGAGTGGCATCCACAAGGCAGCTTAGGCAGTGGTAAATCAAAAGTCACCTGGAAAAGGTCTTTGGAGAAGGAACTCCAACGGAAGTGACTTGGAAAGAGATTAAAGTCATTACATATTACCCTTGTACTCAAGTATGAGATAGAGATAAAATAAATACAATACATTAATGCACCGGGATACTATGGACAGATACCATTTCTTGGAAAGATCAACACCTCCCATGTGCTCATTGAAGCTATCGATAGCTGGACGAGGACAACCCAAAAGCTTTATAGTGTGATCCTTGTCCTTTTAAGCTACGTAACTCCTTTTCTTGACATAGAAAACAGTTTCCTAGACGATTATTTGGAGTTGTTCCTACTCTTAAGCAGGCCTGTGCACTCGGAAGTTTTGGAGGTTCATCCCCTAAGAAAAATTTTTACCCATATATAAAGGCACAAATTCTGTGTTCACTATAGTTTTCCATCGTTTTTTTGTATAAAAACCCCTTCCCTCAAGATCAAAGTCTGTACACGGCAGTGCTCCTCAGAAACGATCATTGGAAGTAAAACCATTATCGAAAAATACTTTAAAATATTCGTTTTTGGAAATGTTGGAGGTCGAATGTAGGACAATATATTCCTAGTCAAAGGTATTCATATGGTTCCTCTCCAACTTACAAACAGAAGCCATATAAAATTCCTGAAGCACCAACTCATGTTAAAATTTCCAAAGTTGATTTTACCAAAAATCTTATTTTCTATTTTTTGTTCAATTTCACTTTCCATGTCTTTGTGAATATGCTGTCCAGAAAATTCACTTCAATATTTTCACCTCAATCATGGGATTGTTTTGGGTTTTATTCAATATTATTCTGAAAATATAATATATTTTGCTTTCTTCTGGTCCACTCTCCACCAGAAAAGTTTTCCCAATCAAACCAACATATTTTTATGATTTTTAGCCATGGAAACTATACCTATTGTAAAAGATAAAATTATTCGAAACATATCCATTAGAGCCCAAAGTTGCCCAGAGGCAACATTGACTTTAGAAAATTGCTGAGGAACACCTAAAACCTTTTTTGTGCAATTATTTTGTTTTTCTGATTCTCTTACATGTTTTTAGTTATTTTATGTCCTTTTTGATCCAAATTTATATATATATTGATTTTTAATTATATCAAATATACATCCACTTTTTGCATAATTTTTTTCACACGTATGGACATAGCATAGAACATAATTCAGATGATAACTATTAATGCTTATGAAGTTAAATCTATTAATAAGCAAGCAACATATATCAAACTATTGAACAAAATTCGTAATTGGCGAAAAAATTTGAAAGTAACAGAGTTTTCAGCGCAAATATACGATGTTGCCTATAGGCAACAGTGGGCATGAAAGGGTTAGTGAACTTTAAAACCTACGTTGTAATTTTGACAAAAAAAAAATTTTACACCTCTTAAAAAACGAAAAACTGCTTTAAAAGGCGAAATTTTACGGTTTTTCAAAGAAAAAAGTCATCGTGCCTTAAACGAAATGAACATTTTTTAATTTACAAGATCTCATTCGAAAGAGCTTTTAAAAACCTTCAAGACAAGACATGTTAGGACTTTTTTGGGCCAGTAGGCTCGATGATATAACGTTTGAAACATAGTGATGCAGCCCCGTGAAAGGCAGAACGCTTTTTTACTCAAGAGGGAGGCATCTTACAAAAAAGTGCACACAACATAAAATGCTTAGAATTATTCAAGGAATACGTGTAATTTTTTTTTTTTTTTTTTATTTTGATTTAAGAAAAAAATTTTTTTTTAACGTCATTATTAATAAATTTAAAAAAAAAAAAAAACTATTCACACTTGTTCCTTGGATGATTCTAAGCATTTTATGCCATGCACTTTTCCGTAAGATGCCTCCCTCTTGAGTAAAAAAGCGTTTTGCCTTTCACGGGGCTGCATCAAACGTTATATCATCGAGCCTGCTGGCCCAAAAAAGTCTTAATATGTCTTGACTTGAAGGTTTTTAAGTGCTCTTTTGAATGAGATCTTGTAAATTAAAAAATGTTCATTTCGTTTAAAGCACGATGACTTTTTTCTTTGAAAAACCGTTAAATTTCGCCTTTTAAAGCAGTTTTTCGTTTTTTAAGAGGTGTAAAATTTTTTTTTTGTCAAAATTACAACGTAGGTTTTAAAGTTCATTAAAAAACAAACAAAATGAATGTTTTTAAGTTACTCTAAAACAAATTTTTCAAATTGTTTGATAACATTTTATAATTAATGCTAAAAAAAAAAATAATAAAAATATATTTTTGCTTTGAGCCACCTTTAAAAAATCATTTAAATCTGAAAAAATTCATGGGATATTCTGTCATGATGTAGAATGTGATGTCAAAGTATTTCTAAGAAATTCGAAAAAAATTATTTTTTTGAACAGCCCTAGTCTACATACATGAACTCACGCAAAATTTTTGAACCTAGCGGGAAATCATCGTCGGCAAGCTTCAAGAGTTCGAATTGCGAGGTATGGCTTGCAATTCACCCCAAACGTCACTGTTTTCAGTTCGAATTTACTTAGCTCATGCTCTGGAGATGAACGAATAATAATCCTCTGAAAGGGTGTGTGGTTTGGATTCACCAGAATCTGCCCATACATCTTCTGGATGTCTGCGTTGAAGACAAATTTAAAAAATCTTCATTTGAGTATAAGTGTGACTAGGTCACTTTGGAGCACTGGTCCAGTATATAAAATGTCATTCAAACTTTTTGAGTTCGAAGAAGGGCAAGAAGCGTTGAATACAATTCTCAGTTTAGTGCTTACGCTCTCTGGCTTGAGTACAACATGGTGAGGGAGATAATACGAAGAGGCAAGTTGAAAATTTTCAGGTTCTACTTTCACCATATGGTCAAGTTCCAAATATTCTAGTATGGCGTTATCATACTGAATTTTAAGCTCAGGTTTTTTGAGAAGACTTTTCTCATTACGGAGGAACTGGCTTCGAGCTATAAATTTTGATTGTCCAAGACATTGTGAGTTTGGAACCCCTAATGTAAAGGGTAAGTCGATAATATATCGCCCATCAGAATTTCTTTTAGTGGTTTTATTATAAATTTCTTCGCATATTTCATCTGCCTTGGAGACAACTGATTTCTGAGGAACTTCCTCAATTTCACAAATTTTTTTAAGTTGTTCATTTCAAGAGATTTCAGTGAAATGAGCAACGGCTTTTGCTTGAATATTTGTGTCTTGCTGGATAGGTACTGGTCCTGTGAGGATCCAGCCGAAAATTGTCTCTTGGGCAACTAAAGTGCCAAAAATATTTTTTTTAACTCCTCCAAGGAGTATTAAGGGGTATATATCACCACCAATGAGGACATCTATCGCTGAATTTCTATTGAAATTTGGATCAGCAAACGTAAATGGTGGCATTTCAGAAAATTGAGAAATGTCAAAAGTAACTGAAGGTAAATTTTCTGTCACTTTCGTCACAACAAGTGCCATCACCTCGACTGGAATTTCTCTGAACTGAGGAGAGCCAATGAAAAATGAAGACATCATAGTAGGATTGGAACTTATTGCACCATTGAGCCCGGATACTTGAGCTGAAATTGATTTTGTAGGCACTTCAAAGTGCGTTGTATGCGTTCCAATATGAACGAGCATTCAGACGCTGGATCGATCAAAGCGCGCGCTTTGAATGTTGATCCTGAGTGGTAAATGTCAACTAAGGCTGTGCCAAGTAGCACTTTTTTTGTGGCTGTGGTAAAACACTTGTTAATTTTGCCTTGTGGGCTCGAAACTGAAGATTCGTAAAACTGTCAAATTTTGTATTGATTTTGACAACTTTTACGAGGTTTTCGAGGCTTTTACACGTTTTCAGGAATCCCCTCATTGTTATCCGTTGTAGTCGGATCCTGCGATGTGGACTGTATGGTTGAAGCATATGTTAAGGAAGACCGATTTTGGCTGCTTTTTGCACTTCGAACAAGTATATGAGCTTTTGCAGTCTTTTAATTCGTGTGTATACGCTAAGCAGTTGATATAGCAGCTGAATTTTTTAACTAGATTAAATCGATCAGGAATACTGAGTTTTAAAAATTGGCTACGTAAGCGAAGTGGATGAGATTATCTACAAAGCTTGCATTGAAATCTTTCAATATTATTGTGAAAAGAACGGATTGCCTTTTGTGGTTTTTGCGTAATTCGTTGCGATTTGTTGGACTGATGTAAAACGGGTGTTTTAATATCAGAGACAGTTTCTAGAGTTCGAAATCTGTCTGTCAAAAAGGTATCAAAATCTTGCCATTTTGGCATTTCTGTTGACTGGGATATCGATTGTTCCTATAAGAAGAGAATATGCTCAGGCAGACGCACTGAGCATTGGTATACGAAAATCGCATCCCAATTAGCAATGTCTATTTTGTATAATTGCAGTGCTGAAATGCAATTATTTATTTCGCGTTGTAGGTTTTTAATCTCAGATCCCGTTTCACGAGCACAGTTAGGGAGATTGAAAAGTATTCTTAATTTTTGGTTAATTAGAATTCGTTTATTCTCATATTGAGACTTTAAATTTTCCCATGCAATGTCGAAACCCTCGTTTGTCAGAGGCACCTTTTTCACAATTTCATGAGCTTCGCCTTTCGTTTTTTTCAGAAGGTGATACAATTTCTCGACCTGAGATAAACGAGAATTTTTCACATAAATTGCCGTGTACATATCACGAAAGGTCGGCCACGAAACGTAATCCCCGGTAAAAACTTGGGTATCGCATGGGGAAACATGAATTGAGGAATTTTGCTCATCTGACTCAACCTGGTGTAAGTTTGCCCTTATTGTCCAACTATTTGAGCCTACTAGACTTTCAATCCAATCAGAAAGCTCACCCATAGCTTATGAGTATGACCCTTCGATTACATCATAAGTGTCCTTTTCTAAAAAGTTTCTAATCGCTGGGTCAGTGTTATCTAGGTTTATTATTTCGTTGTACATGGAGCCATAATTTTGCTAATATTGCTCAAGTAAAGCTTTTCGCGATGATAAATAACCAAGTGTTTGTTTGGTTTTTGTAACTTTACGCGTAGTAACTGAAAAATTTTTGATGGCTACTCTATAGCGGTTGATCGTTGTTACTTTTTGTTCCATTTTTGTTAACAGGGTTTATGTATTCGTAACACAAAAAAAAAAAAAACTGCGAAAATTCACGATGTAGTTGCAAAAAAAAAAAAAAAACAAAAAAAAATCACGAAAATCACTTGACGACAAAACGTTATTTCCAAAAAAAAACTTCTTAGCAAACAACGGAATTGAGAAACAGGTAAAAAGCGAGCTTCCAAAACTTCGTGTTACTGAGCAAAAAAAAAGTGTGGTTTGAGAAATCACGCGGTTTTAACCTTAAATTGAGGTTAAAAATTACATGCAAATTGAATCTTCCTTCATGCAAATGAGCGAGAAAAAATGTGGTTTGAGAAATCAATTTGAGATTTTTTTTAGCAATTTCATAGGTGCTCAGTTTCAAAAAGAGGTTTGAAGGACCAAATGTTCTGCTCGTTGTCCTGCACCCACAGAAACTACGAACAGAGCTCTTTTTTTGAGGGGCAAATATGTATTGTTTAATTGATGCTTGATGGCGCTCCGCCGATGAACTCCTTTGACACCTTTTCAAAAAAAACGCTGAAAAACCTCCGCCACTGAGAACTTCGATGAAAGAAAAATATAACCCAAACAAAAGAAAACTCTTACTGCGTGAGGTTTAAACAAACTCTTTACTGAGTATTAAAAAATAGATATTTTACAATTTGCACTATTTTAAATTTATATATGTATACAATACTACAGCTGCAGCTGTTCGTGTTGCTTCTTAGGTAAAATTATAAAAACGAATGAAGAAGGAAAGCAAAATAGGAAAGAACTTTGACAGATATAAACTGTGGGGCATTATTTGTTAAACAATGGGATTGCGTTGCCAACTACGGGGAATTTATCCCTCCTTTTGGGGACTATGCGTGTTCGCATAAGCACCTGCCGTACGCCTGAATTAGTGGTGAATGTCGGTGATGTCATTCCGGTATGCCTTTAGCTTCATGCTTTTAGTCTTGGATACGTTGAATTTCAGGCCGGCCTTTGTGATTCCAAGACAAGGTCTTCAATTTTGTTTTGCATATCTGAATGTTTGGACGATAAGAGGCAGATGTCGTCAGCGTAGTCGAGGTCTTCTAGAAGTTTAGTAAAGTTCCATTGGATACCTCTTTTGGCCTTATTAAGAGCTTTATCTAGAATATCGTCAAGAACGATAAGGAAGAGAGATGGTGATAGTAAACACCCCTGCCGTACGCCTGAATTAGTGGTGAATGTCGGTGACAACACACTGCATTTAAAGCCTTCATATTGTGCACGTACTAAGTTTATGGCCTTTGCGGCAATACCTCTTCGCTGCAGTGAAACCCAGATGTTTTCTCTCCGGAGAAACTGTCGAAGGCAGTGCTATAGTCTACGAAGACAAGTTGAAGTGCAGCACGCCACTCACATGATTGCTCGACAATAATTCTAAGGGTGATGATTTGATCCACACATGATCGGTTTGGCCGGAATCCTGCTTGTTGCCTACGGATGGCCGAATCAAGTTTTTCGCGTACCCTGTTTAGAAGCACTTTTGTCAGTACTTTTGATGGTACTGAGAGCAAAGTTATGCCTCTATAATTTCGGCGCTCGCTTAGGTCCTCTTTTTTCGGCAATTTGACTAGCATGCCATGTAGCCAATCTTCTGGCAAACGCTCTTCACTCCAGATTCTGGAAATCAGAGGATGAAGAATCTTAGCTGATATAATGGGACATGTTTTTAGCAGTTCAGCTGTTATTTGATCTGTACCGGCGGCCTTGTTGTTTTTCATGGTTTGGATAGCTTTCACTATTTCATCGATTGTAGGCAGTTGTGTTTGTATTCGACTACTACTGCGAGTCACTGCGGCAGTTGTAGTTGGTGATTCTGGATTCTGGGAATGTGGTAGACATGGGATTCAGTATATCACAAAAATACTCTTTCCATCTACTTAGTTGGTCGTTCGCAGATGTTAAGAGACTTCCGTTTTTGTCCTTAATATGGCGATTCTGTTGGTGTTTTCACTGGAGTTTAAGAAAGCAGCCTTAGCGGCACTATATGATATTTCAATGCTTCCATCACAATCGATCGGGGCACGTCGAATTTTTTTGGCACAGATTGTTCACCGGGGCGTTTTATAGCGGAAAGTTTTAGTCGAATGACCGCGACGAGAAGATGGTGGTCGGAGCCTTTGTTAGCGGCCCTCTTTACTCGTACGTCCAGAAGACTCCCTCTCCATTTTCTGCTAATGCAAAAGTGAGAAGCTCTCCATTGTCGTTTCTCGTACTCAAACCATGTTTTCCAATTACGTGCTCCAGGTTAAGGTTTTCTGAGCCCACTTTGGCATTCAAATCACCCATACCCATTATGATGTCGTTCTTGATAGGTAGTCAACATTTATTTATTTATTTATTTAAATTTCATTTACTGAACCATTTGCTGTCATAAACTACAATGAATTTTATAATTCATACAACATAATTAAAAGAAAGAATTAAAATAAATGGACGAGACCAAAGATTATAAGTCCCATGTAGAAAGCATCTGTAGTAGTGGTTACAAAAAAAGGAAGAAACAGTTCAAATAGTACCTGAAGAAAGCATTTTGAACGTACAATTGAAGAATATACCCATAAGAGTTCCTACAATTGATCTTCTGAACTCTTTATCCAGGAACTATGGCACAACAAAGAAAGGTGCTCACGAACCTCTCCAGCGCTAGAAAGAAAACGCTATACAATGCAACCACTATCTTGAGGAAGAGCTCTGGAAGGAGCGCTATGACCATGGCGCTAGATAGCTGCCTTTGTGGAAGCTGGTACTAGGTATAACCAATTTTAAAGGATGGCCTCATCCGGCCGAGGAGCGCTATGACCATGGCGCTAGACAGCTAAGCTGCTACCAAGTATTACTATTGCTAAAGCAAGGACTCATCCAGCCGAGTAGATGGCTGAAAGCTGCAGAGTTTAGCTAGTAGCCAACATCCGTTCGGAAATAGCCATGTGCGAATAACAGCATAACAAGGATGAGCCTTAACTTTGTACTCGCATCAGGTTATCTGAAACGATAAAGTTTTATGAATTATCAAGAAAACACAAAATGCTGTGTTTGGTAACATTCTGTGTTTGATTAAAATCAATAGCCACATAAACATGGTTGAAGTCAGAGCACGCATTTCGGAAGGGCTCATGTAACAGATAATTAGATCTGCAAGTATTTGAGTGCAGCAGTTCGAACCTTCTCATTGGTCGTTGAGGCACATTAATGAGTATTTGATTTAAAAGGTACTCGCTTTGAACACATCCATTAATAAGCTTAATAATGAATAAAGTATTCAGCATTATGCCACGCCATAACTATCGTGAGACCAGCAAACCAGCGCGTGATATCAATGCCTTAGTGGCTGCAACCAGAGAGTTAATTTAATAAAGAATATTCATCAAAATATGTAATTTTATTTGCTGTATTGCACAACTCCCCAATAACGCGTCTTTTGCGCTAGCAAGCATAACTATTAGATTTTTTTAAATTTCAACCGAAGCCTTTAGCCAGAAGTTGTGTTTTAAGGCATACTAGAGATTCTATATACTGAGATGCTGAAAAAAATGAGTTTCATAGTTTTTTTTTCCTGAAACTAAACCTGTCGCACAACTCCCCATGACAGAGTCGAAAAGAATTACATTTAAAACCAATAGGAAAATTTTAGTTAAAAGGTTACATTCGTTTATTTAAACCGGCGATGGTAACACCACAATCATATATGGTATCTCAAGATGCATTAATAGAGGCAATGATTACACAGGCCGACAAAATTTGATCAAAGTACATACCCAGAAACCGGACTATATATTTCCGTAGGTTTTCGATGCGCTGATTCCGAATCTGGTCGCAGAATTGCTCCATCACGTCAGGTTTTTGAGATATCCTAACCTAAAAGTGCCAAAAATGACGATTTTTCTCAATTTTGAGGTTAAATAGCTCTAAGGATTTTATTTTTCTTGGAAAACTATGAACGATATTTTAAAGTACTAGTCTTCCTCTTTCAAATGCCGTTGAGTTTGTTTGAATATCTTTTTTTTTCTCTCAGATATGGCATTTTGAAGAATGCATATAAGAGGATTTCCCTATATATACACAGACAGACACAGACACAGACATGCATTCTTACATGCATTCTTCAAAATGCCATATCTCAGAGAAAAAAAAAGATATTCAAACTAACTCAACGGCATTTGAAAGAGGAAGACTAGTATTTTAAGATGCCGTTCATAGTTTTCCTACAAAAATCAAATCCTTAGAGCTATTTAACCTCAAAATTGAGAAAAATCGTCATTTTTGGCACTTTTAGGTTAGGATATCTCAAAAACCTGACGTGATGGAGCAATTCTGCGACCAGATTCGGAATCAGCGCATCGAAAACCTACGGAAATATATAATCTGGTTTCTGGGTATAATTTTTGTCGGCCTGTGTTATCAGAATCAAAACAAATAAAAATAATATTGAATGTCAAACCAAGGAAGAAAATTATGTATGTAGGCAAAGCATAGATAGGTATGTGAAAAATTGAGAATAACAAAAAACTTACTCACTTTATACTCTTCCACGTCGACAGCAGGCCTGTTGTTGCAGTGGGGATGTTGCTAAAATTTTTGTTTATTAGTTTTGCCTAGCTTCACTTCTTATCAAAAAAAATATCAGAAAAATATTCTCTAAAATTTTCCTTTCTTTTACTCTATATCATTACTTTTTTCCGTTTTTTAAGAATGTTTTTACTTATTTTTTTTTTTCTATTTTTACAAAAATACAACTGTTTCACTAAATACTGCAGTGGCTAAATAACACTATGCAACAGCCAAATCTCCCAGTGAATGCCACTATCCATTTCATATGTAAAATGGGCTGCTGATTTCGAAAATCGCATTATTTTTTTTTTTTTTGTGTCGTTTTCGAGATATTGGTCATTTTCGGTTTTCGGACCAACAAATAAAGATAGTTCAATTTAAATACAAATATCTCAAGAACCAATGTTTGTATTCAAACGTATTATATGTCATATCAAAGGTTATTAAATTACCTACAAATAATACTCACATCACTTTTTGGTTGGTTTGTTAATTTCGGCGAAATAAATTGATTTCTAAAAAAAAACATTTTTTTTTTCGAAAAAATTAACAAAAAATCAAAATCAACTGCAGATTTATACAAGAACACGGTGCTTGTGGGAGAATTTAAATCAAATTTTGATGTACCTCGGATTTTTTTGTAAATTCTTATTATAGATGTCAAAAGAAGTTATTCTATGCAAAAAATAAAATTATAGAGGTGGCGCTTTTTTTAAAAAACGATAAAAATCGAAATTAAAGATAAATAAGTGGTTTTACGTAGTTAAATGCATTTTATTGATAATAATAAATATAACAAAACAATACAATCAAATTTTTTTCCAGATTCTGTTTACTTATCGTTCAAATGATGTATAAAAATATTTTTACCCGTGACTCCTCGACTAAATTTTGAGATAATCCCTTTTCCAATTGGGGCATTTTCCCATACAAAAAAATAAAATTTTTTTTAACTACATTAAACAAAAATCAAAATAATCACATTTGAAGCGAATATGACCTCAGAATCGCTCTATCGTGTATAGTTTTTGAGATATTCTAACCTAAAAACCGAAAAAAGTCGTTTTTTGCCATTTTTTGAAGCTATATAACTATGTAACATATCATTTATTCGTCAAATCTGGCTAACGAACTTGGAAGCCCTGATTTTTTCCTTTAAAACCTTATTTAAATTATGATTGTATCTTTATTGTTCTAAGAGATATCGTAGACCGAAATATTGGCTAAACGGGTTTTTTGCACTTTTGTGTCTTTTTAGGTTAGGATATCTTTGAGGGAAAAAAAGATATCAACATAATTTAAATTAGGTTTTGAAGGCCAAATTTAGGACTTTGAAGTTGCTTACCAGATTTAACGAAATTAAAATTTCTTTCACATTTGAAACATGTTCAACGAACCGGCTGAATTTAAAAGTAGTCGGTTCGTTGAACATGAATTTAGAAGTAGTCGGTTCGTTGAACATGTTTCAAATGTGAAAGAAATTTTAATTTCGTTAAATCTGGTAAGCAACTTGAAAGTCCTAATTTTTGCCTTCAAAACCTAATTTAAATTATGTTGATATCTTTTTTTTCCTCAAAGATATCCTAACCTAAAAAGACACAAAAGTGCAAAAAACCCGTTTAGCCAATATTTCGGTCTACGATATCTCTTAGAACAATAAAGATACAAACATAATTTAAATAAGGTTTTAAAGGAAAAAATCATACATAGTTATATAGCTTAAAAAAATGGCAAAAAACGACTTTTTTCGGTTTTTAGGTTAGAATATCTCAAAAACTATACACGATAGAGCGATTCTGAGGTCGGATTCGCTTGAAGCATCGCAAAACACATCAAATGTGATTATTTTGATTTTTGTTTAATGTAGTTAAAAAAAAATGTAATTTTTTTGTATGGGAATATGCCCCAATTGGAAAAGGGATTATCTCAAAATTTAGTCGAGGAGTCACGGGTGAAAATATTTTTATACATCATTTGAACGATAAGTAAACAGAATCTGGAAAAAAATTTGATTGTATTGTTTTGTTATACTTATTATTATCAATAAAATGCATTTAACTACGTAAAACCACTTATTTATCTTTAATTTCGATTTTTTATCGTTTTTTTAAAAAAGCGCCACCTCTATAATTTTATTTTTTGCATAGAATAACTTCTTTTGACATCTATAATAAGAATTTACAAAAAAATCCGAGGTACATCAAAATTTGATTTAAATTCTCCCACAAGCACCGTGAGAAGAAATAACTTTTTTATAATTTTTTTTTTTTTTGTATCATAGACTATATATTTGTGAAGAAAATAAGATACCACTTAAAAAAATCGATGACCTAAATGTGGGGGGGTCAAAATGACCAACTTGTAAGGGTCTTAGAGGGCTAAAATTTTCTACAAAAATATTCCTCGTAATATCCTGCATACGTTTACTGAACACATGATACACCTCAGATGTAAGGATCATATAGTTAAATTCATCGATTTAACACAAGAATGCGCTATTTTTGTATTTTTCATGTACAGTGGATTAAAAAACTTCAAAAATCGATTTAAAAAAAAATCTGACGTGCTGGAGAAAAACGACGAGACACGGGTATTTTTTTTTTAACGCCTACTTTAAGAAGTTTTTGGATTTTCTCATGTGTTTTACAAAAAGTTTTAATTATCGAACAGTTTATTACAAAAAAACGAAAAAAATAGGGAAAAACGCATTTTGGTAACTTTTCAATGAATTGTATACAACTTTTGCATTTTTCCATCGATTTTTTTAAGTGGTATCTTATTTTCTTCACAAATATATAGTCTATGATACAAAAATAAAAAAATCATAAAAAAGTTATTTCTTCTTGTATAAATCTGCAGTTGATTTTGATTTTTTGTTAATTTTTTCGAAAAAAAAAATGATTTTTTTTAGAAATCAATTTATTTCGATGAAACTAACAAACCAACCAAAAAGTGATGTGAAAATCATTTGTAGGTAATTTAATTACCTTTAATATGACATATAATACGTTTGAATACAAACATTGGTTCTTGAGATATTTGTATTTAAATGGAACTATCTTTTTTTTTGGTCCGAAAATGAGCGATATCTCGAAAACGACACGAAAAAAAACAATGTGATTTTCGGAATCAGCAGCCCATTTTACATATAAAATGAATAATGGAATTCCCTGGGGAAAAAATTTTTAGTCATTTATAGAGTAGTGTAATTAGTGTGTTTTTATACCCTACACCCAGGGTATATTCACTTTGTCCTTCCGTTTGTAACGCAGAGAAGGAGGCGTGGCAGGTATGGAAAAGTATATATATTCTTGATCAGCGTCACCTCCTGAGTCGATATAGCCATGTCCGTCTGTCTGGCTAGGTGGCTGGCTGGCTGGGTAACGGCTGGGTGTGTGTGGAAATACACTTTTTGGGAAAACTAAGCAAGATAATTCAATGAAATTTGGTACCCCGCCTCCGTCATCAAAGTTAGTTCGGGGGATTGAAAATGAGCAAATTCGGTTAACGGACACGCCAACCGCCCATACAAAAAATATATTCAAAATGCAATTTTAGGAGTATTTTTCACGACAATGCAACCAAATTACACATAAATACTACAAATTGTAAGCGCAAGCTCTGAAAAAAAACTGAGCGAACTCGGGCAAGAGGGCATGGCACCTCCTATATAAGCAAAAGCTTCAAAACGCTATACTGAAAGCGAATTTTGATATATTGGAACCGAATTTAACTCAGACACTAAGAATTATAAATACAAGCTTTACGCAAAAACTAGATAAAATCGGACAAGAGGGCGTGGCACCTCCCATATAAGCAAAAGCTTCAAAACGCTGTACTGAAAGAGTTTTTTGAGATAATCGCACTAAATTTTACTCAGACACTAAGAATTATAAATACAAGCTTTAAGCAAAAACTGGGTGAATTCGGAAAAGAGGGCGTGGCACCTCCCATATAAGCAAAAGCTTCAAAACGCTGTACTGAAGGTTTTTTTGAGATAATCGCACTAAATTTTACTCAGACACTAAGAATTATAAATACAAGCTTTGAGCAAAAACTGGGTGAATTCGGACAAGAGGGCGTGGCACCTCCCATATAAGCAAAAGCTTCAAAACGCTTTACTGAAAGAGTTTTTTGAGATAATCGCACTAAATTTTACTCAGACACTAAAAATTATAAATACAAGCTTTAAGCAAAAACTAGGTGAATTCGGACAAGAGGGCGTGGCACCTCCCATATAAGCAAAATTTTCAAAATACTGCTGTGTAGGGTATTTAACGTTTGGCCTGGCCAAAGGTAACACCCTTACTAGTTTTTTTTTGTTTTAACAAATTAATTAGAAATAAAAATTATAGAATTAAAACTTTTAAATTTAAATAAGGAAATTTTAAAGTTAACATTTTTTAAGTTAAACTTATTATTATTGTTTTTTTTATTTGAATTTAGCTTAGATTAAATAAATCTCTTCAAAAAAACGAAAAATCCCGAAGCGTAAATTAGCACCATTTTTTAAATTCACGAAATTTTAACTTTAGCTTTAATAGAAAGTTATTTTTCTTATTTCTAGAATTGTAAAATTGATATTTAGTGTCTCTTTTTTTTTCTTTTTTTTTATCGCTTAATAGGCGCGATATATTATGAAGCTTTCGTAGGACAAATGTTTTCTATTCTTTCTTTTTATTTAATTAGTTCTGAATTTCGTCGATATTATATTATTAAGGGTGCACATGTTATATTTAACATAGGAGCCAAGCATGAATATATTCGTTCCCCTGCTTTCGCTTTCGCACTGGAGTTGGAGTCAAGCAGGTTTCTACTGGAGACACTGAAGCATGCTAAATCCAATGTTTGTAGTTTTCTGGCGAGTACATGCGCAACTAATGTGTATTTAAAATTTTTGAAGAAATTTAATAAACCTGGAAAATGTTGGCACTAAGTCCAAATATCTTTGGCGTGGTATATCCCAACTGGCTTACCTTCCATATCTTCCAATTCGTAATAGACATTTCCTATGACCTTTTTGACACGCGATTGCATTCCGGTGGGTGCAGTTTTGGCATTGAAACTCTTCGCTTCGCTACTTTGTGCGAAGTTGCGACGAACTAAGTACTACGTGGCATATGCTGAATTTTCTCATCCTGGTCCTAAGATTATAGCTATGCTCATTTTTGTCAAAAGCAGTTTTAAGTTTTTCTTGTATAGAATTGCGAATGATAGCGAACTCATCATTCCTTTCGATTTTTGCATCATTCTCTGACAATATTTGGAGGTTTTTCAATAAGGCATAATCGCTTCCATGAGTTACACAGTCCTGCGATGAAAAAAAGTATGAGATCATAGTAGGTGATTTTTATAGATTTTTCTTCGCTGAACCTGAATACGACCTCGGATTTACTCCATCACGTCTGAGATCCGAGTTATCCATGATTTAAAGTGCAGAAAACCATATTTTCAGACATATGGCATACATCCTGAAAGTACTCTAGTTCACTTTGGACAGTGGCATTAAATAGCCCTGAGCTGCTTCTTTAAAGCGTACTTTTTTCACTTTTCCATTGAAGTAAAGGTATACAAATTGAATATAGTCTTTTACAGGGATTAGCGATACCTTTACTTCAATCGAAGATATCTCGGAAACTAATGATCCAATTGGAAAAATTAAAAGTACGCCTTATGGAACTAAACTACTTTCAGGATGTACGCCATATATCTGAAAATAGCGTTTCTTGCACATTAAATCAGGAATAACTCGAACCTCAGACGTGATGGAGCAAATCGGAGGTCGTATTTGGATTCAGCTATCAAAAATCTATAAAAATCACCTGCTCTCATTCCAACCTTTTTTAACTTTTTCAAAAACGCAGGACTGTGTTATCATTTGTTGTCCCATTACTACCTGATACGGTCTTTTTCCGATGGTTTGGTGTAAGCTGTTTCGTAAAGAGCAATTTATTCCACTGATATTGACATCCCAATCCTTTTGATCTTGCCGAACAAATGATCGCAGAACTTCGTTGATCGATCGGTTGACCCGTTCTGAGGCGTTCGACTGGGGGCTATATACAGCAGTGCAAGTGTGTTTTACACCGTATTTTACTGAAAAATTCTCGAAATCTTTACTTTTGAGCCATTGTCTGTGACAATTGTCTCAGGAACACCAAAGTAATCGAATAAGTCTGATTTGGCAAAATCTATTAAATGTCCAGAAAGAAACTTCTTTAATGGCTTTAAAAATGAAAACTGGAAAAGTGGTCGAGTGCAATTAGAATACCTATATTTCCCTTTTTAGACCTAGGAAATGGTCCTATTAAGTCAAGGTATATCCGTTGCAATGGTCTCTCAGTATTTCTCATCGCTCCCATTGGAGGTCTCAACTTATGTGTAGGCGTTTTAGATGTTTTACTGAGATCACATTTCAGGACATAGTTTTTGACATCGACTACTACTCCTGGCCAATAGAAGAATCTACGGACACGCTCTATAGTCTTGGCAACACCACCATGAGCAGACGATGCTGTGTTATGTGCAGTAAATAAAACTTCCTTGCGCAGTACTTGTGGAACTAATAATTTCCACGAATCTGATTCATCGGAATCGCTTTTGGAAAAATCAATCCTATGATATATATTTTTGTCAATAACCTTATAGTCAGGCATTTCTGCTTTTTCGAATTTCTCTCTAAGAGCGCTGTATTGGTCACTATGAAAGGCTGCCGAATTTAAGCCAATTGATGACATATTTTCACTTCCTTCGCGGTGTTTAATAGAAAAATTAAAGCCTTGAAGCTTCAGCGCCCACCTCGTTAATCTTCCATTCAAATCCTTTTGACTCATGAGCCATTTAAGGCTTGCATGATCTGTTACCACCTTGAACTTGTGTCCTTCGATGTATGGACGGTATTTCTTTACCGCAAGTACAACGGCTAAGCATTCCAACTTAGTAACGGTGTAGTTTCGCTATGCCTTATTCAGTTTGCTGGACATGAAAGCTATGGGCTTCCCATCCCCATTTTCATCAGCTTGGGCAAGCAGCGCACCAACACCATACTGGCTGGCATCACACTGGACGACGAAAGGCTTTGAATAGTTGGGATGAACAAGAAGTGGAGCGTCAGGGTTCCATGTAAAGGATTTTTCTTTGTTAAAAGTTCTGTCAAATGAAATGTTAAGGATGAGTAATCACTAATGAACCTCCTGTACCATCCTGTCATGCCAAGAAATTGGCGAACTTGTCGTACAGTTTTGGGTACCGGAATAGCACTTACCTTGTCTGGGTCTACCTCAAGCGAACCTTTCCTCACGACAAAGCCGAGTTACTTCACTTGAGATAGACCAAACTGACTCTTTTGAACGTTAATCGTTAATCCCGATTTTCTTAAGTTCAGCGCGACCTCTAATAAATGGTTAACATGCTGTTCCAATAATTGCGATACGACCAATAAATCGTCCAGGTATACGAATACGTGTGCTTTCAAAGTGTACGGAATCACTTTGTCCATTAAATGGCACATCGTTTGTGGCGCATTACATAAGCTGGAAGGCATTCTTTTAAATTGGTATAATGGCCTGTTAGGGATCGTAAACGCTGTATTTGGACGTGACGATTTATCTAAATTAATCTGCCAAAAGGCATCTAAGGTCTATTTTTGAAATGAAATACACTGAGGGTAATCTAGATATAAAGCCATCGATGTTGGGAATTGGATACGCGTCTTTTGCTGTCACTGAATTTAATTTGCGGGAATCTAAACACAATCTTACTTTTCCGGGTTTTACTATCAGAACAGTTGGAGAAGTCCACGCTGTATTTCCATTGCTGGAGAAATCGGATAATGGCTTTGCTTAGTGGGTATGGCATTTTCGGTGTCGATTTTATGTTCCACATACGTCGTTATCCCAAGACCTTCTTTTTCATATGATGGAAAAGACGAAACTGCGCTATCTAACTTCTCCTGTTCGTAACTACTCAGTGAAAGAAAATTAGAGTCGTTATCATTACTATTTACTTTCGAAATGTGTAAAGAAGTAAATCCCGGCGATTTACTCCCAACATATTTTTTTTCCCAAATTTTAAGATTATATATAAGTATATGAAAATATTGTATAACAATTTATATTATACATATGTACATAGACAATTTAATTGAGAATGAATGTATTTAAGTTAACTGCAATACAAATACATAAGGAAATAGGCAACTTCAACCCCCACATACAGCGAACCACACATAAGGAGTTCAACTGAGACAGCATCAATATGGTAAAGACAAAGTGGATCTGGTCTCTCCGAAAAGAGTATTTAGTGACCTATTTAGAAGAATTTGAGCTAGATGCAAGCGGTACTGTTGAAGAGCTAAGACGTCGACTCGCTGCGTTCACAAACAACGAATCTCTGGCATCAGAAGTAGAAGAACGCTTAGCAGAACTCGAAACCAAACATATAAGAAGCGTAAATCACAATTAGGGACATTCCCAGCAACACAGCAACCTGAAATAAAAACAACAAAACAACCAACGGAAGATTTAGAAGCACCAGCTGAAGAACTGCTTCACCAACCAGGATCATCATCCAGCACAAGTAACAATTTTTCATGCAGCCACATAGACGTCGCGGCTCAACAATCTACTATGCCTTATCCAATGGTGATCGACCAGGTAAGGAAATGGTCCTTTAAGTACGATGGGAGTCGAGATCCTTTACGCTTTCTTGAAAGGGTGGAGGAATTAGCGGAAGTCTATGGTCTGAACAAAGATCTATTGCCCAGGACAATGCCCGAACTATTAAAAGACAGAGCTTTATTATGGTTTCGTAACAACAATCGTCATTGGAAAAATTGGGAGTCATTCAGCAGAGATTTTCGGCGGTTCTTCCTACCGACACGATACTTTGAGCAGCTGGACGATGACATCCGCCAGCGAAAGCAACATCCGGGTGAATCATTCAAAATTTGATGAGACATGCAGATTATTCGGAGGAACAGAAATTAGAGAGAGTGTACAGGAACATGCATAGTGAAAGCCGCTTGTATCTCCTGCGCAGGGATTTTTTATCCCTCGACGAGCTAATCGGCTTAGTGGAGGAGCTTGAAGATGTCCAAACGGAGAGAGGCAACCAGAACAGGCAACCGTTATCTGCCTATCCCACACCAGCTGTGAGCCAGATAAATTCACCAAGTAATTCATCGAGAAATTTACCTGAGAGAAGCCGCATGGTGACCAATGAAGAATTTTTAGATCCCAGCCGAGCTTGCCGACATTGTGGACAAGAAGGCCATTTTTTCAGAGAATGCAGAAATCCTAGAATTTACTTCTGTTGGACATGTGGACGTCGCGGAAAGAAAACCATAGAATGCTGCGCGGGAAACGAAGCAGCGCATCGCCTACAACGAGGCAGGGCGATGCTTCAACAACACACTATGCCTCGTACCCAGTAAACTCACTTCACTATGACGAAAACCATATCTTCGCTGAAGTTGCCCTCGGCGGAGTCCTGGCAACTGTTACCATCGATACGGGGGCAACACGTAGTTTAATGAGTGAAAGTGCGGCAGCGGACATAAAATCAGAAAACAGGATAATCCCCTCAACAAAGACGGTTAGAATGGCTGATAGAGCACCACAAGTTGTAAATGAGGAACTGGTGGTGAACGTCCAACTCGGAGAAGCAAAATGTGAAGTATCTTTTCTTATCCTACCACACATCACCGACGACATCATCCTAGGTATGGACTTTTTACAAAATACGGGTGCGACATTTTGCTGTGGAGGCCAGGCAATACGATTGCAGAGAATTGAAAGCCAAGAAGCACGGAAATCATCACACTGGGTTGGAAGAAGCGCTGTTACCGAAGTTCAAAGCAAATTGGAGCAAGGAAATAACAATAGCGAGCAAACAATGGTCAACGAATTCCTCCACAGAGAACTTCAGGAGTTTGAGCACATGAAAGAGGTATCAAATATCACTAAACTCCGGATAACGATGCGTGACGGCAGGCCTATTAAACAACGGTACTTCCCACGAAACCCGGCCATGCAAGCCGTCATCAATAAAGAAATCGATTAACTATTAGCTCAAGGTTGCATTGAACCTTCAAGTAGTCCGCATAGTGTACCAATCGTCCTCGTCAAGAAGAAAAATGGGAAATGACGGCTTTGTGTTGATTATCGGCAGTTGAATGCTAAGTCTATTCCGGATGCGTATCCATTACCATAACTTCGAGAAGCACGTTTCATCAGCAGCTTAGATCTTAAAAGCGGATACTGGCAAATACCGATGGAGGAAACTAGCAAGCAGTATACAGCCTTTACTGTGCCTGGACGTGGCCTGTACCAATGGCGTGTAATGCCCTTCGGCCTGCATTCCACACCGGCCACTTTTCAGCGCGCTTTGGATCAGGTTATCGGGCTAGACTTGGAGCCAAATGCATTTGCATACCTTGACGATATTATGGTGGTAAGCAAAACCCTAGACGAGCATATGGAACACTTAAGAAAAGTATTTCAATGGTTAAAGAGCGCAAATTTGAAGATAAACCCAGAAAAATGTGAGTTCTTCAAAAGTGAAACCAAATATCTCGGTCATGTGATCAGCAAGGAAGGTGTACACACAGATCCAGACAAAATCTTGGCCATACAAGCGTTGCAACCACCCGGAAATCTGCGTGAACTTCGTCGGTGTCTAAGTATCGCCTCTTGGTACCGAAGGTTTGTACCAGATTTTGCGAAAATTGTGCAGCCACTGACTTTGCTCTTGAAGGAAGTCAAGCACTGGAGATGGAATGATGAACAGCAAGCAGCCTTCGACGAACTCAAAAGGAAACTTACAGAAGCGCCAATCTTGGCATGTCCTGATTTTAGCCAGAAATTCATTCTCCAGACCGACGCAAGTGATTATGGTCTTGGTGCCGTTTTGACTCAAGAAATCGAAGGAGTAGAACGGGTAATAGTCTATGCAAGTCGACACCTAAATACCGCAGAAAAAAACTATTCAACAACAGAGAAAGATTGCCTCGCGATAATCTGGGGCATTCGGAAAATGCGTCCGTATCTTGAGGGCTATCAGTTCACCGTCATCACAGATTATCTGTCCCTCAAGTGGTTAAATTCCATCGATAATCCATCAGGACGTATTGCAAGGTGGGCGCTTGAGCTCCAGCAATACTCGTTCGATGTCCAGTATAGAAAAGGAAAACTCAATGTACTGGCCGATGCTTTATCCAGACAACCGCACGAAGTAGCACTAATGGCAACGACTGAAAATACCACACCACGCTGTAAATGGATAGCCAAAAAAATAAAGGAGGTTCGAGATAGCCCAGAGAAATTTCCTGATTTCATTATCGAAGGAAATAGGCTATACCGCCATATCCCATACAATGGAAACTATGCGTTCCCACCCAACAGCGAGAGACGGTTTTAGGTGAAAACCACGACAGCCCTTGTGCCGGACATTTTGGCGTTTGCAAAACCGCCATAAGGATTGCCAACCGCTATTACTGGCCAGGAATGTTTCGAGACGTTAGCCATTACGTTCGTCGGTGCAAATCATGCCAGAAATACAAAAGTATGCAGGAAAAACCAGCAGGGAAAATGCTTACTCAAACCCCAGACGAGCCTTTCACAACACTATGCGCAGATTTCGTCGGACCGTTACCACGTTCGAAGCGTGGAAATAATACACTCTTGGTTTTCTTCGATAGATTCTCAAAGTGGACTGAACTAATCGCTCTGAAAAAAGCGACCACCGATGGTATTTGTCGAGCATTTCGTGAAAGAATCTTGGCCAAATTTGGAGTCCCTAAGGTCATGTTGACAGACAACGGAACACAGTTTAGCAGCCGCACCTTTCAGCAGTTTTTGAAAGAGTTAGGTGTGAAACAACAATTTACTGCTCCATACACCCAACAGAACGCGTAAATAGGACCGTGAAGACCATGATTTCACAGTTCTGTCAAAATGAACACAACAGATGGGACGAGCTTCTGCCGGAGCTGACCTTAGCTATAAACACCAGCGTTTCGGATTCAACTGGCTACAACCCAGCATTTTTAGTTCAGGGGCGAGAGCAAGCAAGACATTACAATCTTCGCCGAAGGCCCTGGAAACCCTTAGAAAAACAGGAAGTTCTTCTAAAGCAGCATCATCTATCGAAAGCAGTAGATAATTTCACATCGAAGCTGGCTCCAAAGTTTGATGGACCATACATAGTTCGAAGTTTCATCTCACCAGTAATCGTTAAGTTACAAAAGGCAGGGAACGCCGTTTTCGTACAGCCCATATACGCGACATCAAACCATACTACTCTACAGGATAAGGTGCATCACTTTCGTTGTAGAACCGATCAACAGCACTCATAAAGAAAAGAAAACAAGAAAACAAAAACATATGTTATAACTTAAAAAGGTTAACAATAGACAAAACAAAATTACACCAAAAAAGAAGGCAATGCCGTTGGCCTTGATTGCATATATAAAAAGCGGAAAAAAAACCCCGCTCTCGTGAGAGAAATAAATAAAGCTTTCTTTATAACGGACTTGCAGGAATGTGTAAACAACCGAGCTCCCAATGCATGTAAAATTCAATCAAGCGATCAGTCAGTTTTGTGCACCGTGGAGTTAAAATCGAAGTTTTCAAAAGCAAAAATTAATATCATTATGAAGCGAAACGGACATCAGCAACGCAGCGAAGAGGACAAAAAAGGTTACGTGTAAAGGAAGAAGAAGTACCATTGGACGAAAAGATGCTCCGTGTTCATCCACACTCCAAACTTAGGAAACCAACATCAGTTGTGCACGTGTTTCTTGTGAACCCTTGCACGACGAACCCAAGGAATTCGAGCAGACTGGAGACAAAAATGCAGCACTTCCAGAGGTCATCCATATCTATAGCGACACCGACGAGAATCAGGAGAGGCAGCCATTATTAATCTATCCCCAAGGGAAGGGAGGTATCGCCATCTATGAAGATGATTTTCAGCGCCTAGGTATAGGAAGGTTCCTGAATGACAAGGTCATCAACTTCTACGTGCTATGGGCCTCAAGCTGAACACCGCACAGAAAAGGGTAACTTATGCGTTTGGCACCTTTTTCTTCGAGAGGCTACAAACTCCATTGCCTCAGAACTCCTGCGAACAAGAAAGAAGGAAGCTCATACTCTCTTGGACCAGGAAAATTTACATTTTCAACAAGGATTTCCTAGTAGTTCCAATCAATGAAAGAAATCACTGGTATGTAGCTGCAATATTTTTTCCCGGCGAGATTGAAAGTAGCGAGGGGGGTCCAGTGCGCCCGCTGGGTGCCAGGCGTCCCTCAATACTAATAATGAATTCGATCTCCAATACCACCAATAAAAATGTGGGTACAATACTGCGGAGTTATCTCACTTGGGAGTGTAAAGAACGACACCCAAATAGTTCGTTTAATGGATACACCGACGAAAACATGCCTGACGTCAACTTGCCGGTACCCCAGCAAAAGAATCGGACAGTTTGCGGTCTCTATCTCCTGCTCTTTGTGGAGAAATTTTTGAATAACCCACCAGAAGCAGTAGAAAAATGGTTTTCAAGTGAAGATGCAACACAACAACGCAACGTCATAGCGCAGGTCATGCAGCGGCTAGTTAGCTAAGGCGCAGTGCTGCCACATATAGATCTTCCTGTGGCAGAAGAAGATCTAAGGACACCTGAGAATGTCGCAACACAGAAACTGGCAAGCAAGGAGGATGTACTTCCGCAAGCAGAGTTATCAACAGTAGAAGCGGAAACAGATCTGCTAATTCAAGATGTACTTGCTGAGTGCTGCAAAGACGACGAGGACATCTCTTTTGAGTCACTTCTAGCTTATTATGAGAACATCAACAAAATGGACATAGAAGATCTGGCTATGGAGCCTGTCACCCTCGGGCAACTTGAACCTTCACTCGAGTGTGAAGAAAACGTCCAAAACGAAATTTCAGTATCATCCAATGAAGAAGGTACTACCGCATCAGAAATCAACATTCCACAAGAATTGAGAGAAACGATCGATGAAATCCTGGCAAAAAGGGGACCTAAATGCAGGAAGCAGACAAAGTTCTACCGAGAATTTAACAACATTGGCTACAACGTTCGCATCACTCGAGGGGGATACATCAAAATTCAGCCAGGCCCCCCAAAGTAAGGAGGGAATGGAAAGAAGTAAATCCCGGCGATTTACTCCCAACATATTTTTATTCCCAAATTTTAAGATTATATATAAGTATATGAAAATATTGTATAACAATTTATGTTATACATATGTACATAGACAATTTAATTGAGAATGAATGTATTTAAGTTAACTGCAATACAAATAAGCTGCATTATATAGAACTATAAGCAAATAGAAAATAGTTTTATTATTAACATATACATACATAAGGAAATAGGCAACTGCAACACCCACATACAGCGAACCACACATAAGTACCTAAACACACGTACACATGGAACAAACAACACATTGCATCATGCCAACAAGCGGACGCATACAATGAACCACACATATGTACACACGCACACGCACACATGAAAGAAAAGCAATCACAACTGCCTATAAAAATGCATGCACGCAGAATATCGTTCTTCTTGTGGTGGCGAACGCCAAACAGTGCACACCGGTAAGTACCTCTCCTGGTAGCTCCTGATTCCCTCTCGTAGTTTAGCTCTTTCCCGTCATATCTATGTGGTATACACCACTGGTGGCGTGACTGAGAAATCTTTCGTAGCTTTGTAGCTCTTTCCCGTCATATCTATGTGGTATAAACCACTGGTGGCGTGATTGAGAAATCTTTCGTAGCTCTTTCCCGTCATATCTATGTGGTATACACCACTGGTGGCGTGACTGAGAAATCTTTCGTAGCTCTTTCCCGCCATATCTATGTGGTACACACCACTGGTGGCGTGACTGAGAAATCTTTCGTAGCTTAGCTCTTTCCCGTCATATCTATGTGATATGCACCACTGGTGGCGTGATTGAGAAAACTTTCGTAGCTTAGCTCTTTCCCGTCCTATCTATGTGGTATGCACCACTGGTGTCGTGACTGAGACCCAACAGCTATACCCAGAAACATCGGTGTGCACTCGAGGAATAAAGTAGTAACTGGCGAGCGGAAGCGTGAAAAATAACGGTACTCGGACAGCAGCAAGATTGGCCGACCATAGTTATAAGTCAAACATAAGATTAAGAAGCTTTGAACAAATAAAATTGAAGTTATAACGTTCAACCCAACGAGTTTTATTGTAAAGGACCTTCACGCCAACCACTGAGCATAGCCCAGCTATAAACCGGAAAACCGGGTCTTTACAAATGCAATTTTCAAATCCTAATTTTATTCCGAACTCTTTCCAAAAATCTATTCCGCAAATGATGTCTTGTGTAAGCGAAGGAATAATAAGAAAATCGAAATTTTTGATTTGATCTTGAAATTCAACAGACGTTTTAATAGTACCGACAATTTGTTGATGTTTTTTGCCGTCAGCAGTTTTAACCCTTTCATGCCCACTGTTGCCTATAGGCAACATTGTATATTTGCGCTCAAAACTCGGTTATTTAATATTTTTTTCGGCAATTACGAATTTGGTTCAATAGTTTGATATATATTGCTTGCTAGTTCTCATTTGAATTATGTTCTTTGCTATGTCCATACGTGCGAAAAGAATTATGCAAAAAGTGGATGTATATTTAGTATTATTAAAAATCAATATATGTATAAATTTAGATCAAAAAGGACATAAAATATCTAAAAACATGTAAGAGAATCAAAAAAATAAAATAATTACACAAAAAAGGTCTTAGTTGTTCCTCAGAAATTTTCTAAAGTCAGTGTTGCCTATGGGCAACATTAGGCACTAATGGACATATTTTGAATAATTTTATCTTTTGCATTAGGGATAATTTCCATGGCTAAAAATCATAAAAATATGCAAGTTTGATTGGGAAAACTCCTCTGATGGACCAGAAAAAAAGCAAAGAATAGTAAATTTTCCGAATATTGAAGAAAACCCACAACGACCCAATACAGAGGTAAAAATATTGAAGCGAGTTTTCTGGAGAGAATATTCACGAAGACATGGAAAATGAATTTGAATAAAAAATAGAAAACGAAATTTTTGATAAAATCAACTTTGGAAATTTTAAAATGAGTTGGTGTTTCAGGAATTTTATATGAGTTCTGTCTGTAAGTTGGAGAGGAACCACATAAAATGTTTTGAATAGAAATACATATATTCAAGCATTGTCTAACATTCGATCTCCAACATTTCCAAAACTTTCAATTTTAAAGTGTTTTTCGATAATGGTTTTACTTCTAATGATCGAATTATAAGATACACGTTTCTGAAAAGCACTACCGTGTACAGAATTTGATCTTGGGGATTGGGGTTTTCTTATAAAAACGAAGGATAACTATGTATGTATGTATGTATGTATTCTCCTTAAACTCCTAGGAGGAGCATAGGGTCAATATGAGACGTTTCCATTTGTTGCGATCCCTTGCGATGACCGTTATATATGGGTACAAATTCTTCCTGGGTTGAACCTCCAAAACCTCCGTGTGCACAGGCCTGCTTAAGGGTAGGAACAACTTGTAATAATCGTCTAGGAAACTGTTTTCTAAGTCAAGAAAAATAGTTATGTAGCTTAAGAGGACGAGGATCACACTATAAGGCTTTTGGGTAATCCTAGTTCAGCTATTGATCGCTTTAATGACCACATGGGAGGTGTCGACCTTTCCGATATGTTGCTGGAACTATATGCGATTAACCATTATTTCAAGAAATATTATCTGCGCACAGTATCTTGGTGCATAAATGTATTTAATGCATTTTATCTCTTACTCTTACTTGAGTATAAGGCCAATACGCAATGACTTTTATCCTTTCTAAGGCACTTCCGTTGGAGTTCCTTCTCCAGGTGACTTTTGATATACCACTACCTTAGCTGCCTTGTGAATGCCACTCAAGTGCTGTAAATTTCGCTTTTTGGTCTTCGGATCTCTTTTAGGTGTATTTCATAGTTTGGGATGGTGCATAAATGAGGCAGAAGTAGATAGCTATTCAACCACAAAGATATAAAACAGGAACTTTCAGTTAGATATAGCTGATGAACTACTGCCACAATGCAAATAAAACAGCACCTACAAACAAGAGAGCAAATTTGTCACCTGCTCCAGTGTGGCGATCGATATGCGACCACCCCTGTATATATTATAATAAGAAAACAAATCCCGTTAAGAGAAATAACTGCTTCATCAATGTACTAAATTAAGTATGTAAGATATATGAAATATACGAGTAAGTTAGTTAGTTAGTGAAGCTTAAGAATAAAGCACGTATGAAGAAGCTGAAAGTGTTTTATTTAACGTAGATCATAGACTACATCCAGTTAAAACCGCTTCAACTTCTATTATAATTTTACACTATGAACCATGCAAAGCTATTGAGACTTCGTCAGACTATATATTGGAAAAAATTCGTATCAAATTCTAAAAAAAAAATTCTATTCAAATTCAATATAAAAACTGTATTGTTCATTAATTTTTTTTTTATAAAGTTCACCAGCAATGCCCTATGTTGCCTATAGGCAACATCTTCCAGAGAACAAACTAGGATAAGCAAGACCTTGAAATTAAAAATATTTGTTCCTTAGGTCTATATTGGCAACTGTATAGCCTCAAAAAATTTGTAAATCCTCCCCAAATTAATTCGGGCATGAAAGGGTTAATATATCCATATAAACGATTAAAAGAAAAGTTATCTTTGAGAATTTCTTGTGCTAAATTTCCTCCTATGCAACCACTATCTTAAAGAGACAATATATATTTTTCTCGAATCAACAATCGAGCGTAAGGTTTTACATCTAAGCCTTGATATACCACAACAGAAACTACAATTTTTCGCAGCGACTTCTTGTTAATATGCTTTGCCTACATACATAAATTTTCTTCCTTGGTTTGACATTCAATATTATTTTTATTTGCTTTGGTTCTGATATTCATTGTCTCTATTAATGCATCTTGAGATACCATACATGATTATGGTGCTACCATCGCCGGTTTAAATAAACGAATGTAACCTTTTAACTAATATTTTCCTTTTGGTTTTAAATTTAATTCTTTTCGACTCAAAGTCAGATATTTGATACTTTTGCCTAACTTAATGATGAATTTTGAATGTGTACTTTTATAAGCTATAGAAATAAGTATTGTTACTTAAAGAAAAAAAAAAATGTGTAAATGGCTTATATCGAAGAGTAACAAAGAATAAGGCGGACTTACTTCAAATCGCTCCATAGTTTTCCATAAAATTGAAGTGTTTATATACAACTAAAATTTCACACGGTATACAATTTGAAATCTAAATATTGTCTTTAGCAGAATATTACAATTGTAGATGCAAATACCAGCATCAAATCAGTAGAAACAATAAAAGTTATTTTTCTAATATGTTTTTGTATTACAATTTTGAGCGCAAACTGATTACGAACATTTACACAAAGAAAAAAAAAAACACATTTTAACTCTTTAGTTTAAGAGTATTAAAAAAGTAAAATTTCACACACACTTTGAAATAATAAAACATTACAAAATTCCAATAACTAATTAAAACGAAAAGACTTTCTAAAAATAAATTTGATTAAAACTATCACCGACTGCCGTAATTTTGTAAAGTAAACTAAATTTTATAATAAGAATAATTAAAAAAACATCAACACAAACGAAAAGCAAAAAACCCGTTTCGAGTACGAAGATGACTGAAAAAAGAAATTTACGCTCTCATCTGCAGCAACAGCTGAATACTAGCTCTTTAAAAAAAGGAGATATATCCTCATTAGAAAAAAAATTACAGAATATAGAAGAGAAGTTGAAAGCAAATAATAAAAATCTAACTGAGCAGCTGAAACGTCTAGAGACTAAACTCGATCAAATAATTAATGATGAAATTAAATCGGTGAGAGACAGAATTGCTGAATTGGAACAAAAAATAGTTTTTCTCGAAAATGAGCAACTGAACCTGAAGACTGAACTCAATCAAAAAATTCAAGAGGAAATAATATTTGTGAGAAACCAATGTGCTGAATTGGACCAAAAGATTGTGTCTCTCGAAAATGATCTGAGCCTTAATAAGCGTTGTGAAGATCTGGAAAGAGTGAGAAATGATATCCAAATTTGCGCTAGCAATGCTGTTGACATCTCCGCCGACGCAGTGCTATTTGGTGTAATCTTTATGGAAGGTGAAAACTTGAAAATAGCATCAACAATAGCATCTGCTTCTCAATTGATTTCTGTACGTCATCGTTAAAAGATATATTCCGAGTAAAACCACAAGATGGCAATCCTAACTCGCCATTATTCTAAAATTCCATACGCCTTACGAGCGAAATCGATTGCTGAAAGCTTTTGGTGAATACAGGAGAGCAACTAAATCTGCAGTGAAGCATTGTGATTACGAGGTGTATGTTCAAGAGAGCCTTAACCCAGTGAACAGGAAAATTTTTCAGGCAGCCCTTCGATATAAAAGAGTAAAAAAAATTTCTTATAATGTTTTTACTCTAGGGGGCTCTGTTTTCATTCGAATTTATAATGATACAGATGCATTTCGTGCTGATTCGGAAAATGAGCTGCGAAAATTTATTTTTAGTCAGAATAGTAAAAATTCAAAATCCAACGTATCTGATAATGCAGTTAATTAAATTTTCATATTTTAGGCTAATTAGTTTTATTTTTATTCTTGACTACTATAGTTTTCGCTTCAATTTTCTACTTTTCAATTCCATTTACACTATTCTTTTTTTATCTTATAAAGCTTTTAGTTCACTTATTGTTAACTTATTAAATGTTAAATAATAATAATTGCAATAGCGTTGATGGAAATCATAAAACTTTAGTCAATATAATGTGCAACCAGTATTCAGGGCTTCGTATTGCTCATTTTAACGCAAGGAGTTTGAATGAGTTAAAACTAGACTACGTTAAGTTTATTTTTGAAGATTCCCTTGTTCATGTCCTTTGCGTGTCCGAAACTTGGTTCAGCAATGATGTTAATGATTCCTTCTATGATATCAAAAATTTTAAGCTGATTCGAAATGATAGGATTAATAAAAAAGGTGGGGGTGTTGCAATTTACTGTAGGAATAATCTTGACGTTGAATTAGTAGGAAAATCAATTAATTTAGATGTAGAGTTTTTGCATGTTGTTATTAGTGACAATGTGTCAAAAGTATTTGTGTCTTGTGTGTACAATCCTAATCGTGCCTTTAGTTTGGATCCCTTTTTCTGTTCGCTATCAAACTTACTCATTGAGTATGATTATTTTGTTGTATGTGGTGATTTATATGTAAACTTGCTTTCTAATGATATCTACTCAAGAAAGCTTTATGAAGATGTGAATGCAATAGGTCTGTCCGTTGTCAATAAAATAATGCCAACCCGTTTTTCGAATTCTGTTCGTCCTAGCCTTCTAGATTTGTTTTTTGTTTCTGATGTTAACTCAGTGTTATTATTTGATCAAATCTCGTTTGTGTCCGACCATGATTTAATATTTTGTACACTAAATATCAATTTAAATTGAAGTGCTGTCTCAGAAACTTATACTTACCGCGACTATAAGTCTATGAACTATGAAGCACTTTCGAGTGATGTTTCTTTAGTTCCGTGGAGTAACTGTTTTCACTTGCCTACAGCGGATGAAAAAGTTATTTTTTTTACAAACTCCATAAATAGAATTTTTGAGGACCATGTCCCACTTCGAACCGCTAGAATAAAAAATAAAACTTGTCCCTGGCTTACAAACTCTGTAAAAATAGCAATTAAAAAAAGGAACAAATCTTATTCAACTTGGAAGAGGCATCCAAATTATTACTTATGCTGTAAATATATACTGCAAACTTGATTCAGCTTCAAGCCAAAAACTACTAGTTGCTTTTAACTGTGCTGTGCGCTATGTTTTTTCACTGATAAAATTTGACCACATTTCAGAACAGCGTTGTGCAATCCTTGGTTGTGAACTGGATGATTACATGTACACAAGAAATTGTATATTTCTACGTAATATTATTTTAAACCGCTCCCCTGTTTATTTGTATAATAAATTACAGTTTAGTCGAACAAAAAGATACACAAGTTTTATCAATCCGGAGTTTAATTTTTTAAACTCAAGCAGATTATTTTTCATCAATACCGTAAGAGTGTGGAATAATCTGCCAAACTCACTAAGCCATAATTTTTTAAAAATAATTAGTATTTACTAAAAAAAAAAAATGTATGATATATAGTCTTCCACATTTTAAAAGTAATTAATATTTGAAAAAACGAAAAAAAGTTATAAGATAATTTGTATCAGCTTTAAGTATTTGTTCCTATCTGTATACTTATTGTTTTGTGCATCAAAAGACTAAGTCTTATAGCACTAATGTGATAATTAAATAAATTAAAAAATTAAATTAAATAATTAAATCCTAACAATTGGGAAAATTTTAGGATTGCCAGAAATGAAGCAACTCTGGCCGTCAGGTCCTCGAAAATACGTTTTTATGAGTCGAAACTGAGCACATCATTGCAACCTAAGGTGCTGTGGAGAAATTTAAAAGAAATAGGGATTTGCAATAAAAAATCAGTCGAGTGTGTTATTGACCCTGGAGTTTTAAATGAATATTTTACTATTAAATCTACACCTGAAATGCAAATTTCGGACCGTGAAATAGTAGATAATATAGCTTATGGCGCTTTTGAGTTTACGGCTGTTAATGAAACTGATGTAATTAATAGCATCAAAAATATTAAATCGAATGCAACTGGGAATGATGGCATCTCATTAAAATTTTTAAAAATTGTTCTACCTATGGTATTGAGAACCCTAACTCATAGCATCAACTATTGTTTCCCTACTTGACGCTTTCCTGATATATGGAAAGTAGCAACAATAATTCCTATTGCTAAAAAGCCTACAGCAGCAGAACCTTGCGACTTTAGACCAATTAGTGTATTATCTGCCATTTCAAAAATCTGCGAATCCTTGATGGCTGAGCAAATTCTCAACCATATCAATAGAAATTAACTCATTTCTCCATTTCAGTCAGGATTTCGTCCTGGTCATAGTTGTTCCACGGCTGTAGTTAAAATTATTGATGACATAAGGGTCTCATACGATAATGAGGATTTAACATTATTATGCCTACTTGACTTCTCCAAGGCATTTGACAGTGTCAATCATTCATTGCTCTGTCACAAGCTAAAATCTAACTTTGGTTTTTCTTCTACCGCTTTAAATTTTATAAAAAGTTATCTTCATGGTAGAACTCAGCGAGTCAGAGTTGGACAAAACTACTCTGCGCACCAACATATTAATTGCGGAGTGCCTCAGGGCTCCGTCTTGGGACCTCTTTTATTCACTATGTTTAGCAATGACGTGTTTACTGTTTGTAAACATATGGAGATGCATGCTTATGCTGATGATTTGCAGCTTTATATGTCTCGGCCCTTTGGCCTCATTGAAGACTTGTGTGTTAGAGTTAATGAAGATCTCAGCTCAATTGGTGGATGGGCTGTTCTTAATAAATTAAGATTAAATCCTCTTAAATCGTTTGTTCTGGCGATTTCAAAAAACTCATATCCATTTTCTGAACTGCCATCTATATTTTTCAATAGCACTCAGCTTAAATATGTTGATAAGGTTACCAACTTAGGGATAAAAATCAACTGCTCCCTAAGTTGTGTAGACCATATAAATGCAGTGGTTAGTAAAATTTACTACACTTTGAGAAATCTCAGGATGACTTCTTCTTTTATGCCAATTGAAACAAGAAGAAGGCTGGTTCAACAGTTGATAGTTCTTATCATAACATATTCAGAGGTAGTGTATAGTAAGCTTGATTCTTGTTCATTACATAAATAATAAGTTGCATATAACAATGCAGCGCGTTTTGTGTACGGTATCAGTAGATTTGACAAGATCTCCCTTTATAGTCAAAGGATTCTAAATTGCAGTATTGTCAATTACTTAAAAATAAGAAACTGTAACTTTCTTCACAATGTTATTATTTCAAAAATGCCAAAATATTTGTATGACAAATTACGTTTCAGTTACTTTTCTCGTAGTTTAAGCTTCATAATACCGCTATATAAGTATCTGAACTCTTCCAGGCTATTTTTTATCAACGCTATTCGCCTTTGGAATTCTCTACCAAGAGATATAAAATGCATAACAAATAAGATGAACTTTAAGCAACAGATCTTCCAATACTTCTCTTAAATTAATTCTAAATTAAATATTCCTCAGTATCTTTCTCTTCTTTTTGTTTTACTATACCTATGTCTACGAATATATATATATATTAGGGTGGGCCAAATTGTATGGACGAAATTTTATCGACCTCGGCTACCCCCCTATGTGAAAGTTCATTCAATTCTGTGAATATTTGCCCAAGGAACTATACCTCTGCGTTCAACTTTAGTTCGGCGCATTTTTGATCGAAAATTTTACCTTTTAGTAATTTTTTTTTTATTTTCATACTAAATTTTAAAAATTTTTATAGACAAAAGTAATGTCATTATATGGTTTGGCTGGGATTCTATCAGTGATCAATTAAATTAGGTTTTGTTTACACGAAAACTTCACTTAATAGTGTGGAATTGATGCTGTATATTTAAAAAAGTGATATGGGTCAAATAGCCAATTATTATGACCGACTTTCAAAATAAACGATTCATATTTTTGGATCAATTTTTTCAAACAAAACACCAACCTAGGCTGAAAGTTTATTCAATTCTATGAATATTTGCCCCAGGAACCATACCTCTACGTTCAACTTTAGTTCGGCGCATTTTCGATTGAAAATTCTACCTTGCGTTTAATATTTATTTTTATGCTTAATTTTCAAAATTCTTATAGAGACAAAAGTAATATCATTATATGTTTTTGCTGGTATTCTTACAGTAATCAGTAAAATTAGGTTCTGTTTTTACGAAAAGTTTACTTGATAGCGTGAAATTGATTACATTCATTCCAAAAAATTATATCGGTCAAATAACCGATTTCAAAATAAACGAGTCATATTTTTACATGGATTTTTGGTATATTGTTCTGTAAAATTAAAAATATAATCAATTCCACGCTATCAAGTAAACTTTCCATAAAAACAGAACCCAATTTTTTGATTGCTGACAGAATACCAGCCAAAACATATTACGATATTACTTTTGTCTCTATAAGAATTTTGAAAATTAAGCATAAAAATAAATATTAAACGCAAGGTAGAATTTTCAATCGAAAATGCGCCGAACTAAAGTTGAACGTAGAGGTATGGTTCCTTGTGCAAATATTCATAGAATTGAATGAACTTTCAGCCAAGGTTGGTGTTTTGTTTGAAAAAATTCATCCAAAAATATGAATCGTTTATTTTGAAAGTCGGTCATAATAATCGGCTATTTGACCCATATCACTTTTTTAAATATACAGCATCAATTCCACACCACCAAGTAAACTTTTTATGTAAACAAATCTTAATTAAATTGATAACTGACAGAATACCAGCTAAATCATATAATGACATTACTTTTGTCTTTATAAAAATTTTTAAAATTTAGTATGAAAATAAAAAAAATATTACTAAAAGGTAATATTTTCGATCAAAAATGCGCCGAACTAAAGTTGAACGCAGAGGTATAGTTCCTTGGGATAATATTCATAGAATTGAATGAACTTTCACATAGGGGGGTAGCCGAGATCAGTTTTCAAATCGGCCCACCCTAATATATATATATATAAAAAAAAAACAAAACAAAAAAAAAATTTGTTAAGATTAATATATTTTATATTATTATATAGAGTAGAACGGGGCAATGTCGTGCACTCAACTTTGACATGCTCTTAAAGCCGTACATCTCAAGCGAATGCGACGAGTAAGCATCCGATCGAAAGATAATTTCGTTGGTTACATCCATGTGTAACAACATTTGTGTAGCGAGAAATTGTGTTTGTGTAAGTGAAGAAAAAAAAAATGTGCACGACATAACCCCCCTCAAAATTTGTGGGGTTATGTCGTGCATTGTTTTTCGAGTATAGTAAAAGTACCAAAATGTGTGAGAAATGATAGATAGTGGTTTTATTAGAGGAGATTTAGCATTATCATGTATTTATTCATTATTATACATGTGTGAAGTACATAATATGTTGTGTAGAGTAGAACGGGGCAATGTCGTGCACTCAACTTTAACATGCTCGTAAAGCCGTACATCTCAAGCGAATGCAACGAGTAAGCATCCGATCGAAAGATAATTTCATTGGTTGCATCCATGTGTAACAACATTTGTGTAGCGAGAAATTGTGTTTGTATAAGTGAATGTGCACGACATTACCCCAATGGTCGTTTTAAAGGTCAACTTCGATAACTCGGTGAAGCCCAAAATTTTTTTGGAAATCAAATACTTCCTTTCTTTGGCAGGATATTTCGTTTCAGAAATCACTTACCTGGTATATTTTCCCGCAAGGAAAATTATTTTTCTGACCCGATGAAAAAACACTTTTATCGTCCCGAAAGCGTACTTTTTGAAAAAAAGGTTACTCTGTAGAGACGAACTGGTGAAAATTGCTAGTATTATATGCATAACCTCAGTAGGTCAGCAGGTCCCTACCTTACGAACAGTTGGTAAATCATTCAATTCCTTGGGCTAAAACAGCCAGTGCACGAAATTACCCCGTGCACGAAATTACCCCGTGCACGAAATTACCCCGTTCTACTCTATATTATATTATTTTTCTGTTTCTGGTCCCATTGTAATTATTTTGTACTTAAAAGAAAAATTTCTTATGTACTAATGTGTAATACTTTTTAATAAATGAAATGAAAAAAATACCTGTAAAATATGAGACATTAAAAATGAATAATACGGAAATGATTTGCTAAATTTTTTTATTTTGAGTATCAAAAGGTGAAGTGAAGTTTTAGGGCAATGTGGGCTAACCAAACTATTTCTCCTAATGGTTAGCAGGTTAGGTGGGTTAAGAAGGAGGATATATACCATCTTTGTTCCTCCAGTAGGGTTACTTAAGCTAATTTAGACCTCCAAATTTAAATGCATTTAAAGTTTTTAATTTTCTTTGAATAAGAATCGGTTACTCGCGATGATTATAAAATATTCGGTTGTTTTTTTGTTGTTCCACTAAACTTGTAACGTGACGTATAGCTGGGTGGTTAGTAGCGAGCAGCACGTACTGGCGAACCAGCTAGGACTTTGCTACACCACACCTGTTATCATTAACAAAAAAAAAAAAAATATCTTCGTGCTTAAAAAAATAGGGACTCAGAAAGTTATATGGAGGATTTTCTTTTAAATACACTAGAGAGAAAACAAAAACTCAAGATCAGTTGTTATGATCCTTTATATGCCCCAAACCCAACCTCGTTATCTATTCGTTACCTTCAATATGAGGTACGTTTTCGTGGCAAGTGGGCTTAAATGTGCTAACTGTGGTCGAACAAAACGTTGCATTGTGAATAGCAAAAAATGATGTTCTTCTTTATTAACAGCTGACATTTGTTTATGTTTTGGTTTTGTGAGATTTTTATGGAAAGGCTTTTTATTTTTAAACGGGAACAGTGTAAATAAACAAAATTTTAAGATAAGCAAAAAAAGACTCCGCAAAGCATAAATGAGCAACTTCTTACCACCGCCATCGCTTACAAAGTGTGTTGATCATTTTATTGCGACCCACCGGATTCATCATTAAGGCATGTGCATTGATTTTCATTGTTCTCCTTCCACAATGTGGCTTTGTTGTCACCACCAACCAACACTCCAAACAACATCATCAAATGTATGCAAAATGGTCGATGACCAAGTAGTCGACTCAGTACTACTCCAAATAATAACATGCCGATCCTGCGATGCCGAAGCAATTTGAGAACGTGGCAAACCAATAGAGGGTGCCCAGGCTACATCGCGAACCCAATCGGAATTCGTCTCCAGGCGATTTTTCTCCACCCAGCGATCGTTATCTTCACGCCAAATTTTTACATAGTTGTCGCAACCACCGCTGGCCAATCTTTTTACGCCAGCAGAACGTGCAGAAGCGCGTTGATCAAATGCTGGTTCAGGCACTGTCGAAGGACACCAGCAAACAGCTTTGCAGCCAATTGTATGCGCATTCGAAATTTTTTTACAGTCCCAAGCACCGTATTCAATGTTACAGCTGAGTATTGAAATGGAACCGTCTGAGCTACCGCATGCAAGAATCATACCATACTCAGCAGGTGCCCAGGCGTTGTAGTTGATGGAAGAGTCATGATTGTTTTAATCCACTTTGCAGCGAAGTACCACCGGGTCTTGATCAATATGAGGAAGGTCGCTGCTTTGGTTTTGGTAATAGTTTACCATCAGCACATTTCGAAAAAGTACGTCATGGTCAGCAACGTTTTGAAGAAATTGTAGATGATTTTAATGGACAAACCGTCCAGTTCAGTGACAAGTTGGCACAACAAAGCCAGAAACTACTGATGAGGAACTACAACGACGAGTACCAAATTGGAAAGAACACTTAAGTGCATTACATGTGCATATACCAGAAGGCGGTTAAAGCAGTCGTACGTATACGATAATTTTATTAGTTAGCGAAATAAATTGTATTTTCATGAGAAGACAATGTCTGGAGTGGATCCAGATGATAAGTGGACAACGACACATATTCAGGCCTGTTCCGTAATTTCCGTGATTTTAATTACTTTTCACTTAGGTGGCTTTTTGATGAAAATGGTAAGTCACACTATAAAAAGTATGGGAATCTTTCTTGTGGGGAATAACAGGTTCTACAAATAGTATTCGTTTGTATTTATTAAAAACTGTTTCGGAAATATTCGATAAAGTCGAAATTTTCGACTTTTTGCAGTTTTTTAAAAATGTTTCCTAAACGGTTAATTTTTCGTTATTGCAAGTCAATGTTATTTGTAGAACCCGTAATTCTCCACAAAAAAGATTCTGATACTTTTTATCGTGTGACTCACCATTTTCATCATTAAGCCTACTAAATGAAAAGTAATTGAAACCACACGTATTACGGAACAGGCTTGATTGAGAAGCACACTTTGACGATTTAAATAAACTGTAAATGTGTAATTAATAGTATACAAAGACGAGTTCAACTTTTGTATGCAAAAATAAATGTATTCAGCAATTTTCTCAGGTCATTTACAGCCAGAATACTTTTAATGTGTTTAATGTTCCAAATAAGTATAAACTTAAAAAAAATTTGCATTATTTACTTTACATAATAATTATGTACTTTATTTTATACAGTTATCAATTCAACAAGTTTTGCTTTCAAACTGTTTTTCTTTACAAGCTTTTTACAATAAATATTTTAAAAAGAAACCCGCAATCATTTCATTTTTTATAAGATTTTTATGTCCTTTAAACACTCTTTTACGTGAACTTTTAACAGCGCTTTTAAACCCACGAGAATTTTTAGTTGATTTTAAGCGCTTTCAAATAGATCTTTTGAAACATCTGCTGGCGTCTTGCCAAAGTACAACTGCAAGAATCAAAAGGTTTTAAATTTTTTATACAAACTAAAAATAAATTTTTATTACTTTAATAACTTCCAAGGATTTTTTACGTAAATCAGCCTCATTCGTGCCATTAGGTTTTTGCGTATAAATATTGAAGAGGCGTGGTAAAAAGTTCTTTGAAAACTTTCCTAAAGCCTCGTGTATTTCCGTCTCCTCTTCATAGTTTATTAACTCAATGAGTCCATTAAAAATTGGTGCATTCAATTCTGAGTTATTATCCAGCGTATTTCCTAATGTTTCCTAATTTCCTTAATTTTTGCGATCTTTTGGTTGAGGACAAAAACCTGGGAATAGACCCCACAACTGACAGCAGAGCAGCTCATTGGTGTGTGACATAGACACTTGTATTTCATCTGCAAATTGATGTCATTTCATGTTGCAATCTAATGCTAGTGGTAGTACATCTTTAAAATTTAAATGTTGCACTAGAAGCACCTTCACGTAGTAATGGAAGCAGCCAGAATTTTTTCAGCATTACTTCACCCTTGGAATTAGTGAGTGATATCGTTTTGAACACTGGTTCAGGGCTTAACTGCAATAATTAAATGTTCAATTTGTATGCATGGAGCGCTTTGGGTATCATAACGTTCAGCAAGCGTAGCTAGTGATGGTGCCAATTTAGGGCTAAAAAAAAACAATTTTAATTAGTTCAGTACTTTGAAATCTATTAATGGGATTTGTTTTTTTACCTGAAAAATTCACCACATACTTTGAACACAATGGAAAAAGTTAAAATTACATCTTTTGCCACATCATCAAAAGGTGCATTTAAAACTTTGTTAATTTGGGAAATAATGCTCGATACCGACGCATGATATTGATCGGGCAACTGTTGTGTTCCGCATGCAGGGCGCACGCATTCTTAAAGCAACTCCTTAATGCAATTGGAAACGCCTGAAATGATCTCAACATGATCAGACATCCATAGGGCGATTGCACAAACATCAGTGAGCCGTGGTAATGCATTCACACACAATATTCAAATCAAGACTGACCAAATGTATGTGCCCCTCTTTCAGTACGGTTATCCAAGCAAGTCTGACGAACATCGCAGCGATCCGGTCGATATTCGTGTATAGCTGCAAGCAGTTTTGCACAAGGAGTGCCATTTAAATTTTCCAGTGATGTATTTAATTGTATTAAATGACCTATTGATTTGTTGTCTCCATAAAACGCTGCAACAACGATAACAGAAACGATTACTTAGTAATGGTGCTGGCACTGATTTTGCACCCAAAAACGGCACACCAGCAATAATATCCTGCTTCTCAATTTTTGCTCTATTTGCTCCATTAATAAAATAAAATATTTTCTCAAAATGTTCTTTATGCAAATCTGAAGAAGCAATTGCAAAAAAAAATAAATTAAAACAAGACACAAACGTCAACAAAACATAAATGTCAACTTGCAGTCGATAATAAATGCGAAGTCACCATAAAAACCGATTAATAATCAATATAAAACGGAGTCAAACGGCAACAATATTTAGCCGCAGAACTTACCACTTTAATTTAAAGTGCATTAGCTTAGCGCTTTTTGTTGTTGCTTTCCCATACATTTATCGTAAAGTGCTAAAGAAAGTCCAGATAGATGCCCAAAAAACTCACCTATGGTTTTTATTGAATAACCCAAAATAAATTAAATTTGGTCTTGATCAATGGTTACCCATTAACACATTGTTTCGTTTTAATTTTCAAATCATTTAATTTTAATTTTAGTTACTTTATAATAAATCCAAAATTTAGTACATATTTGCAAAATTCCAATATACAAAATTTAATTCAAAAAAAAAAGAAAAGGTTTATGGTAAGACCATTTTTAATTTAATGAGAGCTTACTGAAATACGTAAAGTGTTCAATGCATTAAATTGGAACGTAATGAAAAAGAACACATAACTACGTAAGAATTCAAAAAGAAAATATCAAAACAAAAAGTTATGTAGTTATGTTAAAATGTATGTATGTATGATTTATATGATAATGATGTTTTGTTTTTGGTTTTAAGTTAAATTGATTTTCATTTCATTAGTTAAGATATTTAGTTAGGTATAGTATTTTTTTCTTAGTATACTTACATGTAGTAGGAAATAGTTTTAGAATTTTAAGATTAAAACATTTCATTTTAATTGGTATGTCAAAAAACTTACATTTCGGTGTCCGTCCGCAACAGGCCTGATACAGCAACACGTTGATGTTTACACTTTTGCTTTGTTTTACTCTCTTAAAATTTTAGGTAGAAATTCAAGTAGGAATAATGAAATTTGAATTTTTATATTTGTTTTTTTTTTTTTTCTTTTTCGTTTTGTTTCATGCATGTTTTTTTTTCTATTTTTTACCGACTCATAAGTATGTACTTCATTTAATTTAGCTTAGATCAAATTTTAGATATCTTATATAAAAAAAAGTAGTAGAAATTAGTTACTACTTTTTTTAGACTAAAGAATTTTCACTTACTTATATGTAATAACATATATGTAGCATATAAGTAATTTACTAAACTAAGCAAAATTCGATATAGTTCTTTTTTTTTCTTATTTTAGGTCTAATTCTTATGTTTTCGTTAAATTTAGTAGCTTAATTTGTAGAATTAGTTTTAAGTCAGTTTCAGTTTTGTTGAAACTTCACTAAATTTTTGTGGCTGCGTATTTGTGTCGATGAATCCACGATGGTTAAATTTTATCATTTAAGTTGGGCTCTAACTAGCCAAAAAAAAAATGGATTGCGACGAAAATCCAAGATTAAACTTGGTGCGTGGTATATGAATGAAGTTATGGTATGTAATATATGTACATCCAAAACCATATGTACCTCTAAGTACATAAGTATATTAAAATATCACTTGACACTGATTTTTTTTTGCCATTTTCTCTTTTTTTAAGTATACTTGTGTATCAAACTTTATTTAAAATTTATTTTTAACTTTTAAGTTTTATGGCGCAAGTGATATGTTCTTGATCCAGTTCAAAACGAAAGCGAGCCATCTCACGTGTTTCTCTCATAACATCATTTTGTAATCAGAAATACAGTGTATAGCACTAGTCAATTTCTGCAAAATTTCTGCAAAATTAATGACGAGCTAAAATAAGGGTTCTCTATCTGTTGTTATATAGTTTTAGGTAGTTTTAAGATATTGTTTAGTTTTAAGTATAAAAACAAATAATGAAATTTCCTTTTTTTTTAAATTTTTTTGGAAAAAATTAACTCAATGTAAACGATGTATTTTATAATTTATGTTATGTAGTAGAATAAGATATGTATTATTTTTACAAATTTATAAACCTAATTAAGAAACTCTTAGATAAATACGTGTGTATGTTAAGAAAGAATGTATGTAATGTAATGTAGTATTAAGACAAAATGTATTTCAAAGTAATTAAATAAATGGCAATATACATCATTTTGTAGACAGTTTTTATTCAGTGGAATTAAGAAGTGTTTCGAAAAAATAGTCTTAACCCTTCTTAGCAGTATTTTTCAATAGCTCCCAAGGTAGTGCCTTTTTAGATAAAAACTTTTAATCCAAACAGATTGAAAAGTAAATGAATAAAAAGATGGAAATTGTTGTTTATGGCCAGAATTGTCTTATTTTAAACGATTTTAAAATATCAATTCAATAACAACAACAACAAAAGTAAAACCCAAAGAAAATATTTTGTAAAATTTTGATGACCGTCACAATCTCTGCACATGATTTTTAAATTATGTAACTTCTCGTCCGTGTCTGAAAGCCAACCCCCACCCCAATTTCCCTGAGCTACGACCGATGACCTCTATGTGTGCAGAACCGGGTGACTAGGATGCACGCCTCTAAGAGGTAGTTTTTTTACATATTTAAATGGCGCCCAACGTGGGGCCGGTCGAAAGCTTTCTTTGGTATTTTTAAATCAGCAGCTTATAAAGTAGCTAGATATTATCGTTTAATAAAATCAGTTCGATATTTGCCAAAGCGGCAGTTGATCCCCCTTTTCTTTTTGTAAGTACCGATTCTCAATAAAATTCACCATTCAACCAATCAACAAATTTTTAAATTTTGTAGGATTCCTGTTTTCTGGATATTTCTGGATACTGCATGTACTTGATCGTTTAGTGAATTTTTTTCGACTTATAAAAATTTCTTAAGTCTTAACCCTTATAACATCAGTATACGCAATTTCAATATTCATGAAAAAGAAGTCTTTCAGTAGTTGCAGTTTTTTATTTTTGAACCTCGTTTTGGAAATATAATCGCTACTGAAAAGGTCATACGTACATAGTATTTATTTATTTTTTATTTTTTTTTGTTCCGGTTTCTTAGAACGTATTGCAATAGGTTCAAATCAATTACAATCGCTTAGAGTAACCCTACCACTACCGTATCGAATGGTCGGCGGACACTGTGTAGACAGGCAGCCTCTCAACAGCATCATCGCCGTCTTTTCTGTGGAGACTTCGACGCCAGTACTGACGCCCCAGTCACGAATGATCTCCATTGCCCTATTGCCACGTCTCTTCAACTCTGCGCGCGATGAACCTTCAACCATCACCAACAAATCATTTGCGTACGCGCTAAGGCGGCAGAGTCAAGTCACTGCAGCAGCACGTCCATCAGAAGTTTCGAGATGTAGGGTCCTGCGGACACCCGCCCACTTCCACCGACTCAATACACCAACTGCTACCGCTTTTCGACCCGAGATGTAGCTCCTCCACAGCTCCATCTGCTGGTAAGCGACCTCTTGCAGCCTGCGTAAAATGGCACTCCACTCCAAGTTGTCAGAAGCACCTTTGAATTCGACACAGATGCCCAGAACATACTTCGAGGAGGACGACGTGATACTCTGCTGCATATGGATCCATGCATCGTTTGGCCTAGAAGCCAAATTGCCATCGCTAGAATCTTCCGCCTATCACTACCAGTAGTCGTTCCACCATTACTTGTTCCAGCACTTTGCCCATAACCGATAGCACGCAAATGCCACGGTATGAGCCAGGGTTGGTTCTAACCTTATCCGGAGACTTGAGTAATGTCACCACTCGCGCGATCTTCTACTTCTCAGAGAATTTTCCATCGACGACGCACCTGCTATACATTGTGAACACGTGTCTTGGCAGCCTTCAACATCTGTGCTGTCAGGCCGTCTAGAGCGGGGGCACTTTTACCACGAATGCGGAGCATGAACTCATCAATTTCATCGGCCTCCAGGCCGGGTGCGCAGATCTTTGGTCCATAAGTCGCCATCGACAGGACAGGCTGTGGAAAGAACGTGTTCAACATTGCCTTTGTGTAATCTCACCAGTTGTTGTGCAGCGTCTCACCAACGCGTATGCAAATCAAATCAGATTTGCTTCACCGTCCTTTACAAACGCGGTATACTTGACCCCATGGGTCATCGCGTTGCCTTGAAACAAAGTGCCGCCAATCGATTTCCTTGGTCCGCCGGATCTCATCTTTGTACTGCTTCATTGCCGTTCGCAGTACCTCCCTAAGGTTATCTGCTGTGCCGCTGGCATTCCGCCTAGCTCTGATACATCCTGCTCGTCAGTCGTACCGCCCTACGCATGTTACTTAGTAGAGGTGTCCACCAAGCAACGCGTTTTGGACTACGACTGTGATATTGACCAAGAAAACGGTCATTTACCTCTCCCAACAGGTCCTGTACTGCCGCAATCTGCTGCTCCAACTCGAACTCTTCAAAGGAGCCTATAGTCAATAGGGAGGCTGGGTTCTTCAGCTGCTCGCAGTATACACTCCAATCAGTCGTCGCAGAACTACGCCCCCTAGGCCCCGCTCTCTGGGGTGCTGTCGATTAATTATGCGAAACGGTTATCACAATGGAATTATGGTCGTTCACTGAGAGCCCATCTTACACGAATCATTGGAAGCCGAACCGTTGCAGAGCTGCCGCATTGGCCAAGGTAACGTCGATGTTGCTGACTCCGTTTGTGCTCTAGCTTCATTAACGGCAAAGAGATCCCTTGTCGACAACCATTCTGTCAGCACCTCACCCCGCGCTTGGCTTTCATACCCCAACGCCTATTGGGATATTTTCGAAAACCAAGCGGGGGATGATGCGTTCGTATCCATGCCTAGGAGGACGGGTGAACTGCTAGCCAGTAGCAGCACCTCATCCATATACTCGAGGTATGGATCAAATGGCTCTCAGAATCGGCAGTACATCGAGACCATCATCACGCACCCGTACATCCCTTCGACATAGACGCAAACGCCCCGATCTTCACTCAGATCACTGGCGACAACGCACTGCAGCACGGGATCATCGACAATAACCACAGCCTTCCTTCTGTTGTCGACAAACGCTCGCATCTCCAATGGCAGACCAAGGATTTGTCCATCCACGTAATATGGGTCTTGGATCAGTGCTACATTTCAGCCGTTCTCTCTCATCGTCACACTCAGCTCACACACGGCCAGATAGGCACCACCACAATTAAGTTGCAGAACCTGCATACATAATAGCGTGCTCGTGCCCTCGCAATAAAGTCAGCATATATTGGGCACTCGTCCGACATCATCATGTGCCCCACACGTTCTGCCCTTAAAATGACAGTTCCGGCAGTGCACTGGATTTCTGCAATTCCTAGACTCATTTCCAGATCCAATACATATTTGGCATGTTGCTTCCCTCGCACGGCATTCCGCAAGGCAGTGGTCAAAACCGAGGCACCTATAGCACCCCATCACTTCCTTCATCGGCCTCACTTAATGTAGTACTTTCTATACTTGAGCAGTTGGCTGGCTGCGGCTGCACTTACCTCCAAAACTACGTTCAGCATGTCACCACCAGCAGGCGACCATGGTCTACTGACCAGCTGCACCTGCTGTCTGAAATCGTCCAGTGACCAATTCAGGTTTTTCTCAAAGTTATGCCTGTGTAGTTCGGTCATAAACTCGTCCGGCAATAGCGACGCATCCATGTTCTGTACCAGGGGTCTGTCTGCTCGCGACTTATTAACAGTGAGCAGTAGGCCACTATCTTCGAACTTGGTGCTGGCAGCTATCTTTGTTTTTTCGGCCGCAGATGGAGTGCGAATGATCGCACCATCACACAATGGGAGATTGTAGCCATAAATAGGTAAAATTTTAAAGTGCTATGGATTTCAAAAAATTTTACGTCAATCGTCAGATAATACTTAGGGACGAAAAAAAACTATAAAATTTTGTTTTGGGTTAGTTACACAGTAGGCTCAAAGTTGGACTTTAAATAGCAAAAATGCTCTATGGAAGTTTTTATATTAGAAAGTACTGGATAAACGCTCTAGTTAATTTGTTTTAAGCCGGATGAACTTATATAGCATATCGTTAGAAAGTATATTGTTTCTACTTTGTTAAAAATAACCTATTTTTTTTTCTGCAGATTTTATGTGAATTAAAGTGATTTTTCATATATTAAAAAAAAAATCTAGTAAGTGTAGCTTTTGGCCTGGCCAAACATTAAATACCCTACACTGGAGTATTTTGAAAATTTTGCTTATATGAGAGGAGCCACGACCTCTTGTCCGAGTTCGCCCAGTTTTTGCTCAGAGCTTGTATTCATAGTTTCTAGTGTCTGAGTGAAATTTGGTTGGATTATCTCAAAAACTCTATCAGTAAAGCATTTTGAAACTTTTGCTTATATGGGAGGTGCCACACTCCCTTGTCCGGTTTCACCCAATTTTTGTTGAGAGCTTTCATTTATGATTCTTAGTGTCTGAGTCAAATTTGGTTCAATTATGTCAAAAAACGCTTTCAGTATAGCCTTTTGAAGCTTTTACTTACATGGGAAGTACCACGCCTTCTTACCCGAATTTGCCCAGTTTTTTATCAGATTTTGCGCTTATAATTCGTAGTATTTATGTGTATTTTGGTTGCATTGGCGTGAAAAATACTGCTACAATTGCATTTTGAATATATTTTTGGGCGGTAGGCGTGTCCGTTGACCGATTTTGCTCATTTTCAATCCAACGAGCTAACTTTGACAACGAAGGCAGTGTAGCAAATTTCATTGAATTATCTCAGTTTTCCCAAAAAGTGTATTTCCACACACAGCCAACCACCCAGCCAGCCAGACAGACGGACATGGCTATATCGACTCAGGAGGTGACGCTGATCAAGAATGTATATACTTTTCTACATCTGCCACGCCTCCTTTTTTGCGTTACAAACGGAAGGACAAAGTGAAGATACCCTGGGTGTAGGGTATAAAAATGGTAAAAAAGGAAAAATTGCAAACTTTGACATTAAAAAAAAACACATTTTGTGATTTTTATTATTTTTCAATATATGTGGCCAAGTATGCTTAATCGAAATGCAATGTCCCTACTACTTTTTTTGAAAACTTTTTTTTTATGAACTTTTGTAGTTTTTCACGCGACAAAATAAATTGACTTTTTTGGAACGATATTTCTAATTCGTTTGCATCGAGATATAGGTATTTCCATGTAAATGTGGACAAGGTATTGAAAAATTTCTCGTTTCTTTTCAACCTTCAACTATATCCAAACTAATGTTTAATTGAAAAACATTACCATTTAGTGTCAAAATTACGATTGGGCATTGCATTTCGTTACTATCGCGTTTTTTAGTTAATGTCTGCACATCAGAAGAAGTAAAAACGGGCATAAAAATAAAACGGTACTTCTCCGAGGAAAGTTATTAATCTGGTGGTGACAGTAATAGTTGTGATGATAATATACCATCTGTATTTAAACCATAAATAATTTCAATCGCGATATAATAGACTTAGTTAAACAATTATTAAGTTTTGATTTAAGTAGTTTTGGTTCCTGTGCATAAAAGCCAGAAGTAGTTCCTTATTATTCTTGTATTTTGACCCAATTTTAGTTTTTATACCTATGAATTTAAAAAGGCCCTCTGTATTGGTCTAAAAATCGATAGTAACGCGAGTTAACAATTTTTTAGTAACGCGAGTTACCACATATTTTTTGCATTATTTTAAAAAATACCACTTAATATTGTTGTTTCTAATAAAGAAATACTTATTGATATCTGCTTTTTTTGAGAACTTTTTTTCTATGAATTTTTTCCTGTTCAACGTTTTACAACAGATTTATCAATTTTAAGCTTACAGTCTGCTTAAATTCGGATGATTTTTTTTTTTAACAAAAGGGTAATAGGTAAAGAGTATATTCCCCCCTTTGATCCTTTCAAATTGCCTTAATCTCTCCATCTGACAAGAAGAAATATTGAACCAAATTGGAAAGGCATAAGTTAGAATGGGACGTATAATTGTTTTGTAGCAATTCAATTTTATTTCATTTTTTAAGTCCACAGTTCTTTTTAGAAAATTTAGGTAGCAAAAGAATGCTTTCTTGGCCTTAATTAATATGTAATCAATGTGACGATAGAAAACAAATTTGGTATTTAGAATAACTCCTAGATATTTCAGATTCTCTTCTCTTTATAAGCAATTGTTTGACCATTTATCGCAGTACTTGGGATGAATTTTCTAGCATTAGGGAACAAGTACTTTTTTAAATCTTTAAATGCAGTACATTCACATTTGTTAACATTGAGCTTAAGTTTCCATTTTTTAAAAAATCCAACAAGTATCTCCAAGTAGCTATTGATAGCATTATTAGCAGTTCGCAATCTCCAGTGTGAACTCATAATTAAAATATCATCTGCATAAATTAATGAGAATATATCAGAATTTGGATTTGATTGTAAAGAACTGGACCAAGAACGGAACCTTGTGGTACCCCAGCCATCACTGTTTTCATGATTGAGTTTTCATCACGATTAAAAACGAAAAAAGAACGATCCGACAAATAACTTAGAACAAGCCTGCATATAAATTTATTAAAACCAAAAATTTTGTACATTTTGTATACAATGCCCACATGCCAAGCAGTATCAAAAGCTTTCTCAAAATCTAGTCTAACAGCTATTGTTGCATGTTTTCTGTTCAGATTTGTAGTTACAAAATCAGATAATAGCATGAGAGCATGATTTGTGGAAAGGTTACTTCTGAACCCAAATTGATAATTTTTTAATATATTATTATTTTCAATATGAGCATTTATTTATTTCAAAAGAAATCCCTCGAAGAGTTTGCTAATATTTGAAAGTAGTGAGATGGGCCTGTAGCCTTTCGGGTTTCTCGCATCAGTGTTTGGTTTTAAAATTGGAACTATTTTTGCACATTTCCAATATTGAAATAGCAAGAAAACTCCAAAAAAAAAGTAGATGTCTTTCTTAATACAAAATTAGAAATTCCATCTTCTCCAAAACTTTTTTTGTTGTTTTTAAACTTAAGAATAAGTCCAATTTCTTTGGCATTAATAAATTGTAGGTTTGGTTTAAAGGTTCGTTAGAATGTTGAAATGGCGAATTGCCAGTACCTGAATATTCATTACCAAAGATGAACATTGGGTTGGTATTTATTAGTTCCATTATATCATTGTTAACAAATTCACTAAACTGAGTGGATCCAATGTTTAAGTTTTGACTATGAACTTTGTCGAAGTTATCGGCTAGATTATTTATTTTATTGAAGTTCTCACTGATTATATTTCCCGACGTATCAATGAAATCAGAAAGATCTGATCTTTTATTAAGGCCGCACAATCCTTTTATTTTTTTATACGTTTTGTTATTCATTTTATCATAATCTTCTTAAAAAAATTAGACCAGTAATTATCTTCATGTTTTTGAATAAGTTCTTGAATAATTTTGGTTAAATTTTTAATAATAGCTTTTAGTGTATTTTTTCTAGAAGCATCAGTGCATCTAAAGCTGGAACTACATGCAACGCGTCGTCGCTTTACCGCGTCATGGCTTTTCAAGCGTCTCGTTTTTCGAGTTACATGCCGCGCTTCCTCGCGTCAAAGTTTTTTGTGACAACAGCTGACAGTTGAAAAATTTTAAAACAAAATTTACAAATTTGAAAAAAATAAAATATTTTTTGCTGAAAAAATGGAAGTGTCCACAGATTTTTTTGATTTTTCGGAGTTTATCGAAATAATTTTGTATGCCAAGGCTGCTCATGCAGAATTAAAAAAAAACAAAAGGCGGTTTTGGGTACGCCAATTGTTTTTGGATAGGGACGTGAGTGGTATATTCGCCATAACGTTCTTCAAGTTAAAAAATAATGATGCTGAACAATTTCGCATTGCAACAAGGATGCGTCCTGAAGTATTCGATACCTTATTTAATTTGGTAAACGAAAATCTTATAAAAAATTCAACCAGAGCCATTTCACCAGAATGTCGCTTATTCCTCACTTTAATGTAAGTATATAAGCCCAAAAAAAAAAAAAAATGCTGATCAAATAACAATAAATCATTATAGTTACTTAGCTCACGGGACTAGCAGACAATACCTTTCCCTAACATTCAAAATGTCAGTAGCAGCAGTAAGGAATATAGTTCTGGAAACTTGCTATGTTTTATGGGCTGACCTAAACCAAATATATTTATCGCTTCCCAACCAATATGAGTGGGAAAGAATTGCGGAGGATTTTAGCAGCATGTGGGATTTGCCGAACTGCGTTGGTGCGATCGATGGTAAGCACGTCGCTATTACTTGCCCAGCACATTCTGGATCAAATTTTTACAATTATAAAGGTATAATAAAACGATGACTTTCATGGCTATTTCATTATAATTCTTTATTACTTTATTTTGTTATAGGAACATACAGCGTTGTGTTATTGGGTGTCTGCGATGCCAATTATACATTCACTGCTGTCGATATTGGTGCATATGAGAGTCAAAGTGATGGTGGGGTGCTGGCATACTCGCAAATCGGAAAGCGGCTTAACTCAGGACTAATAAACTTTCCACCAAATTCAACCCTGCCTAATAGCGATGTGGAATTCCCTCATTATTTAGTGGGTGATGCTGCATTCCCTTTAAAACCATTTATGATGAGGCCATATCCTGGAGTCCTACTAAGTGAGGCAAAATATAATTTCAACAAAAGGTTATCGAGGGCACGCAGAACCATAGAAAATACTTTTGGTATTTTGACAGCGCGATGGAGAATTTTGCGCGGTACATTAAATATGTCCCCTGAGTCTGCAGAAAAAATTGTGAGTGCTGCAGTTGTGCTGCATAATTATTTAAAAATGACGGATGGAACTTATTGCCCACCTGAGTATATAGACAGAGAATATAATGGCAATGTAAAGGATGGCTTGTGGAGGAAAGAAACTGCGTCTCTAAAAAAAATACAAAGATTTTCCTCCAATAACTGTAGCAGGACTGCCTTTCAACTAAGGGATACTTTGTGTGACTATTTATTGTTAAATAAATTGAATTAAACACTCTTTATTTATTTTTTTCAATCTCTTAAAACTTTAATTTTGTCGTGTAATATATTAAGGTATAACATTTTAGCGTCGTCTACATCCTCAGTTGGCAATTTTGCAAATAAATTGCGCACCATCTGGAAAAACCCATCGTGCTCATCATTCTCCTTTGTAAAGCGCTTTTCGGCAATGTTAGACATTTTTTCTAAAAATGACCCAAAGCCATCGCTTTCGTCTTTCGGCTTTCGTCTTTTGCGAGTTGTGCAG